>CM028350.1:41724458-42233682 GCA_016618105.1 Dendrobium huoshanense | reverse complement strand
ACGCGAGGTTAAGGCACAATCCGACTTTCTCTCAATTTTCAGAACCGTCGCTTTTGGCGGTATTATCTGTCCGGAATTAAAGTTTTGTTCGTGATTTTCGTCTGTAATTTCTGACTGGTTTAGTTTTTACGCGTAACTTTCTGTATTTTGTTGAAGTGCCGAGTGTGCCCATTTTGGTTATTTTCTGAAGATTTTTGTCCGGTATTTTTGATTCGACTGTGTTTTTTAGTCGACTGATTTTTCTGTGAACTTGGAAATTATCTGTGCAGTAAAATAATGTTCTGAAATGTTGATATCTATAGTCTGTGCGAATTTGGTGAATTTTGATTTTCAGGAAAATTGTGTAAATTCTGTATACTGTCGTTGTGCTGCCCGATTTTTGAGTAATTTCTGTTTTGTCCGGAAATCTTCTCTGATTTGATATGCTATCTGTATATGCTATAAAAAGGGAGTTATAAGGGGCCTGGATCCTATGAGATTCAGTTAGTGTCTGGGAATTCTGAAATGAGCTCAATATAAAATCTGATATCTGTTCTGTTTCCGGATCGCCGAGGAAAATCTGTTTAGGTGCTATAAGCACTATATCTGTATTCTGGTGCTATAAGCACATCTGTTCTGGTGCCGTGAGCACAAAGGGAGGCAATAAGGGGCCTGAATCCTACGAGATTCAGTCAGTGTCAGGGAATTTAGCTATGAATTACATATATCTGATCTTTGATTCTGATATGATTCTGATACGATTTGTTCTGTTCCGATATGATCTGAACTTCTGATTTTGTACGATCTGATTCTATTGATCTGATATATCTGATCTGTTCTGTTTCTGATTTGATACGACTTCTGTTTCCGTACAATTCTGTTTGATTTGATATCTGCCCGATTTCTTTCTGATTTCTGTACGGATTTGTCTGATGTATTGGTTTTGAGATTCTGAGGATTTTGATTGGAGGTTTGTTGCTTTAACGAGCTGTTGAGCTCACCCTTGCTTTCTGGTGGTTTTCAGGTTCTGGGAAAGGGAGGAAGTCCAGGATTAGTTCAGAGTCTGATCAGTATAGGTATTGTTTGTACCTTTTGATTTTTGTACAGTCATGCTTTTCTGTTCTGTCTTCCTTTCTTTCAAACCCTGTACTGTATTTTGTAGATGATTGTTTTGAGGAAAATGAAATCAGATAGATCTTTTGTTCCGCTGCATTTATGTTTTAGTAGCTCTGGTCTGTGTTTGTCTTTTTGATTTAAATGTTTGGAAGATTCAGTCTGAACCCAATTCCAAAGCTAGATCCTGCGTTAGCTTCTCCGTCGCGGCCCGGTGCGAACGGGATCCGTCTCGGGTCGGTCGGGTCGTGACAAACTTTTTTGGTATCAGAGCATGGTTTTGGAATTTGGGATTTGGGATTTTGTGTGAACAGAGCTATAGGAAGTGATCTGTAGTGAGTCTGTTGGGGTAGTTTTGGTTTGTTCGGCTTTTTATTGTGTTGTTTTTGTGATAGTTTTCCGATTTTCTGGATTTTCTGTATGGATCAGCCAGACCCAGACATGACAGATGGGCAGAGTGCCGATCAGGCAGCACCAGTGGGAGTACAGCCCCAGTGGTCGGTGCTGATACGCTTTCTCAGTTTGCTTCACTCGTTGCTCAGATGATGACGAGACTCAGAGTAGAGCTTCTACTGTCCGATCTGATGACCTTGGATAGACATTTGCAGTTGTTTCTGAGATTGAAACCTCCGAGGTTGAGGGCGCTGTTGAGCCCAGAGCTGCTGAGGATGGCTGAGGAGATTGGAGAAGACCTTTGACGGATGCAGTGTCCGTCAGATAGGAAGTTCCATTGCAGTTTTTCTGTTGGATGGAGAGGCTGAACACTGTGGGAAGGCCAGCAGGCAGCCAGATTTTAGGGCAGACTGAACTCTTTTGATTACCTGGGAAGAGTTCACTGAGGTATTCCGAGATTGGTTTGTTCCCCTTCTGCACGACAGCAGATGCAGGAGAATTTTCTTAGGCTTGTTCAGGGAGCAAGACGGTGATGCAGTACGAGGCTGAGTTTACTGCATTAGCCAGGTACGCTCCGCAGCTGGTTAGCACTTCTGCTGAGAGGTGTTACAGATTTCTGAGGGGATTGCGAGATACCTTGAGGCAGCCCCTGATACCGTTCCGGATCACTGATTTCTCTGAGCTTGTGGAGCGAGCTCGTCTGATAGAGAACGACCTGATGGCTACTCAGCAGCGGTGGACTGCGAGTAGGAAGAGATTTGGAGGTGAGGCTTCTGGCAGTGGTTCCTCTGGAAAGAGGAGATTTGTTTCTGGTTCTGGATCTGGAGATTCCAGGAGGAGCGGAGGGTCGTCTGGTACTGCTACTAGTACGACGAGTTCTGGATCAGTCAGTACGGCACCTGTTTGCCAGAACTGTGGACGACACACTTTGGCCAGTGCTACAGGATGGCTGGTCTGTGCTTCCGATGTGGTCAGTCAGGACATCGGATTGCAGAGTGTCCACAGATGGGATTTGATCAGCGATCTGAGGGCTTCGTCAGACCTGTTGGTTCAGCAGCAGGAAGACCGAGGACTGTTCCTCCACGCCCTGAGGGATTTGCTGGTAGAGGTGGTGGATCTAGTTCTGCACCACGGAGACCACCTACTGTTCAGAGGGAGCAGAGTAGTTCTGTTGCTTCAGCCCCTGTTCCAGTTCAGCCACGAGTTTACAGCTTGAGTCAGCAGGAGGCTCGAGATGCTCCCGATGTTGTGACAGGTACGATTTACATTTCTGATCAGCCCTGTCGTGTTTTGTTTGACTCTGGAGCGAGTCATTCTTTTTCTGTCCGAGCACTGTTTGAGATTTTACATTGGATTCGTGGTTTTACCGGTTTCTTTGTCTGTGATTTTACCGGCTGGGAATCCTTTGATTGCTCGACAGTTTTGTTTGTGTGAGATTGAGATTTCTGGCAAGAAGTGGAAATCAAGTTTGATTCGATTGCCGATTTCATCGTATGATGTGATTCTGGGCATGGATTGCTGAGTCAGTATGAAGCCCAGATAGACTGTCTGAAGAAGCAAGTGAGTTTGCTTATGGCTGGAGAGAGAGTTGTATTTCAGGGATTACGAGGTGTCCTCTCCAGTCTGATTTCTGTGTTGGAGTAAGCAGGATGTGGAAAAGGGATGTCAGGTGTTTTTGGCTTCGGTGCGGGATCTGAACCTAGAGGTTGGTTCTGTTTCTGAGATCCCTGTGGTACGGGAGTTTGCTGATATTTTCCTGAGGAGCTTGTTGGTTTACCTCCGGATAGAGATGTGGAGTTCTCTATCGATATTTTTCCGGGTACCGCACCGATATCAAAGCTCCGTACAGGATGGCACCGAAAGAACTTTCTGAGTTGAAAGTTCAGCTTCAGGAGTTGTTTGACAGAGGTTTTGTGCGTCCTAGTGTTTCGCCCTGGGGAGCACCTGTTTTATTTGTGAGAAGAAGGACGGTACACTCCGTATGTGTATTGATTACAGAGATTTGAACAAGGTCACGATCAAGAACAAGTATCCTTTGCCTCGGATTGACGACTTGTTTGATCAGCTTTCTGGATCTTCAGTATTTTCGAAGATTGATTTGAGGTCCGGATACTATCAGGTGAAGGTGAAGGAAGTTGATGTTGTGAAGACAGCTTTCAGTACTCGGTACGGGCACTATGAGTTTTTGGTTATGCCTTTTGGGGTAACCAATGCGCCTGCGATTTTCATGGATTTGATGAACCGAGTATTCAGGGAGTATTTGATCATTTGTGATCGTCTTCATTGACGATATTCTGGTATATTCCGCATCTGAGGATGAACATGCCAACATTTGAGGATTGTGTTGGAGACTTTGAGGAGGCATCAGCTGTATGCCAAGTTCTCAAAATGTGAATTCTGGTTGAAGAGCATTTCTTTTCTGGGGCATGTGATTAGCGGAGAAGGCATTTCTGTAGATCCCCAGAAGATTCAGGCAGTTGCTGATTGGCCAGGCCGACTACGGTATTTGAGGTGCGTAGTTTCTTGGGCATGGCCGGGTATTATAGGAAATTTGTGAAAGGATTTTCACAGATTTCGACGCCTCTGACGAGACTGACTCAGAAGTCAGTACCTTTTGTTTGGACACCGGAGTGTGAGGCAGTTTTTCAGCGATTGAAGGATTGTCTGACTTCACTCTCCGGTACTAGCACTTCCGTCAGGTACGGAAGATTTTTCAGGTGTTCAGTGATGCATCCACTGAAAGGACTGGATGGTCCTGATGCAGCATGGTCAGGTAATTTCTTATGCTTCTAGACAGTTAAAGCCACATGAGAAGAATTACCCGACACATGATTTGGAGTTAGCTGCAGTAGTTTTGCTTTGAAGATTTGGCGTCATTACCTGTATGGCGTCAGATGTGAGATCTTTACTGATCATAAGAGCCTGAAGTACATTTTTACTCAGAAGGATCTGAATTTGAGGCAGAGAAGATGGCTCGAGTTGATCAAGGACTACGATTTGACTATCCAGTATCAGCCTGGAAGGCAATGTGGTAGCGGATGCTCTGAGCAGGAAGTCTTCTGGATTATCAGGTATTCAGCTTACTTGTGAGACATTCCTGATACGTACATGGAGCGATTGCAGTTAGAGGTGATTTCCTCAGTGGTTGGAGTTGGCTCAGATGAATATTCAGTCTACTTTGGAGACAAGGATTCAGGAAGCCCAGAAGTCAGATTCTGATTATTCGAAGTTGATTGCACAGATTGGATATGGTAAGACTCCTGAACTTCGAATTTCTGATTCTGGTGCTATTTTCTGTAAGAACAGGTTGTGGATCCTGTGTTTGGAGATTTGAGGCAGGAGATTCTGTACGAATCTCATCATTCAGGCTACACGGTACATCCGGGCAGTGGTAAGATGTACGCTGATATGAAACTTTTGTTTTGGTGGCCGGAATGAAGAAGATGTGGCAGAGTTTGTCGAGATGCGAAGCCTGTCAGTTGGTGAAGGCAGAGCATCACGACCCGTGGACTGTTGCAGTCGTTGCCTATCCCTGAGTGGAAATGGGAGGAGGTAACAATGGACTTTTGCGATGGGTTTTCTCGATCTAGACAAGGGCACGACGCTATTTGGTGGTTGTAGATCGATTGACGAAGTCCGCCCATTTTTCTTCCTATTAGACAGACGGATTCAGTTGATCGCTTGGGCACAGATATATTGAGGAGATAGTCAGATTACCCGGTGTACCTCGTGTGATCGTATCTGATCGAGATGGACGTTTTACTTCCAGACTTTGGAAAGGCATTCAACAAGGCTTGGGTATGAAACTGCATTTTAGTACAGCCTTTCATCCTCAGACAGATGGACAGTCTGAGAGGACTTTCAGGTGCTGGAAGATCTGTTGAGACTTTGTGTTCTGGATTTTAGCGGAAGCTGGGAGGATCATATTCCGCTGATTGAGTTTGCTTATAACAACAGTTTTCAGTCTAGTATCGGTATGGCACCGTACTAGGCTCTTTATGGCAGGAAGTGCCGTACTCCTTTGACTCTGATGGAGGTCGGAGATAGACAGGCTTTGGAGGGCCACTTTTGCTGATGAAACTACTCAGAAGATCAGTTTGATTAAAGAAAGATTGAAAGCTGCTCAAGATCGTCAGCAGAAGTATTACAATCAGAAGCAAAGATTTGTAGAGTTTCAGGTTGGTGACCTTGTGTATGTCAAAGTCAGCCCGATGAAGGGTGTGAGCAGATTGGTCAGGTGAGCAAGCTTAGTCCGAGGTATGTTGGACCTTTTGAAATCCTGGAAAGGATTGGAAAAGCTGCTTACAAATTGATGCTTTCTGATTCGATGCCTGATGTGCATATGTGTTTCACGTATCCACTCTGAGGAAGTGGGTATCCGACTCTGGGAAGAAGAATCTCTGATGAGGTTGAGAATTCAGGAGAATCTGGCGTACAAGGAAGAGCCAGAGTTGATTTGGAGTACGACGTCCGAAAGTTAAGAAATAAAAACAGATTCCGATGGTTAAAGTCCAGTGGAAGCACCGGACTGCACGGGAAGCCACTTGGGAGAAGGAGTCTGACATGAGACATAAGCACGAAGAAGAGGAGAGGCTGGAGAGCTACGGCGCGTGAAATGAAAATGGATCGCGTAAAACCCTAACGCGACTTAAGTAATCAACTAATCCGCGTAAATAATTTCCCGTGTCAAACGGGTCAGTAACGAGTTACCAGGTCAACCCGAACCCGACCCCAAATCAATTCGTGTCATTTTTTTTGAACCCGAACCCGACCCGTTTTTCAAACGGGTCGGGTCCAACCGAAATTTCGGGTCGTGTTCGAGTCGGATTTTCGGGTCATGTCAATTATTGACAGCCCTAGTTATGTGCATCGCATGTAGTGTTATGAAAGAGTCGCAAAAGCTTCGCCTCCTTCAACAACATTGGATCGGAATTCACGATGGGAACTCACTCGCTGCAAAGGTAATCATCTTTTAACCGTTCGTGTTTCGGCCAAATCCCGTAAATCTGTCAAATTCTAGGATTTCATAAATTCATGATTTACAGCAAGAAGAGGAAAACAAAAAATTTATTTTGTCGTAATATTTACAAGTTGCTCAAATCTCGTCTGACAAGATTTAGCATAAATCATGTTGCCAAACACCCCCAAAGTGTGATATTTGAGGAAAACGAAGCTATTCATGAGATAGTGCATAGTATTATAGGTGTAAAATAATATTGGAAGAATCTATTTGAACTAATTTGGATTCAATTCTAGTCAAAGTTACTTCAATTTTTAACCCTAAAAATTTAAAATCTAGAATCAAATCGAAATTGATTTTAAAATATTACAATTTAAACGAATAATACAAACGATAAATGAAATTTATATAGTGACCAAATAATTAACTTGGATAACAATTATTATTATTATTATTATTTTATTTCAATGTTCATGGTAGCTCAAACTAATTTAATTTGTCCTCAATTTCAGAGTTATTATAATGCTCTCTATGTAATTTTGATTCTAAAATAAATAATTCCATGTTTTATATAATCAAGGCAGAGCACGGGGCAAATTATTGTGTCCGTTTATCCGGACACCAATCCAGATGCGCCACGTCACCCAAATACACCGGGGCCCAGTGTATTTGGGTGACGGTGTATTTGGGTGACGTGGCGCATCTGGATTGGTTATACGGATGTCAGGTGACCGGACACAATAATTCGCCAGAGCACTGAGGGGCCCTAACAACAAATGCCCCCACTAGCCCACTAGGCCTTTTTTTTAGTACATTTAGGGCCCATTTTGTTTCCTTTTCAGTGAGAAAATTTTAAATGAAGATTTGAAATCTTTTAAAATAAATTTAACCTAATTAAATGTCGTCGCTTTAAATCTCCACCACCCGATGCTCGATGATCTGTTTCGTTTGGGATAGTTTTTTTATTGTTATCTAAAATAATTTTTTAGAACAAAAATTTTTAATTTAAGAAAATTTTGTACTAAAAAATTACTTTAAAAAAACAATAAAAAAGTTATCCCAAACGTTCGATCAAATGTGAAATCAAATTAACATACTCGATTCATTTGATCTAAATCAAACTGACCCTACTTGATTTGCACCTCTAGTAGGACAAAGATATATTTTGTATGATTTAATAGCAGTGGTGATAATGAAGTGGGAACCAAAGAAATTTTTAGTCCAATAGTGTTTGATTTTTTTTAAAAAAACTATTTGAATGACATGATTGTATCATATCCAAAAAAAAAATTGAATGATATGTTATAGAATCTGATTAAGTAAAATTTATTTATAAAATTTGTCATTAGGCAGATCTTTTAATCAACATAAGGAAGAAATATGATGGATATAATTTAGACCATCATAATTAAATATTTGATCTTAAAGTAGAAATTTTATTTACATAACTAATTCAAATTATATAATAGGAAATGTTAGAGGTGTCAATATTTGATCCGACCCGAAAATCCGACCCGAACCCAACCCGAAAATTTCGGGTTCGGGTCAACCCGAACCCGAACCGGGTCAGGTTTGGGTTAGAGAATTTGACCCTTTTGTAAAACCGGGTCGGGTTCGGGTTGACCCGGAAACCCGAAATCAACCTGATTTAACCCGTTTTTAATTAATTTAGGAGGGTTTTAATGGATTTTATGAAATAAGTACATGATATTTCAAAACATTATAACATTATTGCCAAATTAAATTAATCTTGATTTATTTTAAATTAATTGAAGTAAATCTTACCTTAATTTGATTTAGATTTAAATAAATTGAATTAAATAAAAATAATTTAATAAAATATACCCGAATCGGGTCGGGTTCGGGTTGACCCGGACCCGAAGCAGGTCGGGTTCGGGTTCAGAAAACCGACCCGTTTGCAAAAACGGGTCGGGTTGAACAGTGTCGGGTTAATTTCGGGTTGGATCTGAACCCGACACGTGACCCGATTTTGACAGCTCTAGGAAATGTAAATATATGTTTGTAATATTACTTGAAGATAATGAAGGAGTAGTTGGGAGTTTTTTTTTTTTTTTTTCTTTGCAGCCCACTTGAATTCAAATGAACAAACTTATTAATTTCTAAAACTCCAGAAGAAATATTTAATGCTAATCTATAAAATGGATAATCTTCCTACTCAAACTTTCTATCATGCAACAGTAATTAATAGTGATCTTAAGAGTTCTAATTTGAACATGAAAGTGCCCCTGTTCTTGGGATTATATAGTTCAAGAGATAGAAGAGGGGTTTTAAGGAAGCATCATCTTCCTCATTATTATAATGTTGTCTTGTTCTTATAGAAATGAAATTTGAGTATATTTTGCTAAAGAAATGATGATGAGGACATCAAAGATCAACGGCTACGATCGTGTCTATTTATTTTCATGTATTTTATTTGTTTTTTACTTTTTTCCATTTCTACCCTCACTTGAGGGCCTTGCTTTATGTTGGCCCTAGGGGCAATTATGTCTTTTATGTTTCCTTCATGTAATTGGCTATTTAAGCCCTCTCCTTCCTCTTGGAAAGGATGATGATTTGAAATGAAATTCTTCTCTTTGTGTTCTCTTTGTGAGTTCATATTTTCTTGATCTCTTGGTGAGTTCAATTTTTCCTAGATCTCTGTGTGAGTTCTAGGGAAAGCCCAAGGTAAGGGCAAAAGCAATACCCGCCAGTCGTTGGAAGAGTCCTCGATTCGTGGTTAGATTTTTTCTATCTTCTCGTTCGTGTTCACATTCATCTCCTTCCCCTCCTCTACAAGAAATCCCTCTTCAATCCCATTGTCGCCGCCCCTTGGGAACCCGCCGCCGACCACCACCACACCCCGGCCGGCCACCTTGCCGGCGATGTCCCCTCACCCACCCGACCCTTCCCTTTACAACTTTAAATTTTGAAATTTGAAATTTCAAATTTTGAATTCTTTCCTAATTTGGAACTCCTCTTTAGGAAAGTCTTCATGATGAAATTCAATTCCAATTTAATTTAGATTGGAGTTATGAAATCTATTGCCACGTCATCATCCGAAATTGGAAGCCTTTTCCTTGAATTTCCTTCTCTCTCTCTTAGCATGCCGCCGGCCCCTTAGTGGGAATTAACCCCATTAATTGCTACTTAACTCTCCTCCCCAAATTTGAAATCAAATTGATTTCAAATTAATTTCCCACCCTTTCTATTCAAAATTCTAAAATTAATTTCAGAATTTGAGTTTAAAACCTCCTTCCCTCCTCTAGTGAAACCGCCGGCCCCCATATTGGCTTCCCCCATTAATTCTTTCCATTAAGGGATTAAGTGCAATCAAAGTTTGGGATTCAAATTCCAAATTACTCCCTCCAAAACCACTTGAATCTGAAATTTATTTCAGTTCTCTAAAGTATTCCCTCTCCCTCTAGCTCACGGCTAAACCTCCCTCCCCAAATCACTGGCGGCTCTCTTGCAATCTACTACCCAGCTGAGTGGACAAATCCGGGCTGCTGTCACCAGTCCAGGAAAGTCAAAATCAGCAAGGAAAGGGTCCAGAAAGGCCGCCCAACTGCTGCCCAGGAATTTCCCAAGTCTTCCAAGTGGTTTTCCCAAGTCTTCTACAAAACAAACTGCTGTCCCTGAGGTCACAGCAGCTGTCCAGAGATTCCAGCAGCAGTTTGCTGCTGCCCCAGCTACTCCGGGAGCAACCATCAATGGCCCGACGACTGGGAATCGTTCTCCCATGTTGAAGACTCACTGAACAAGGTGTTCGTGGATTGTGGTTGTCCAAGTCATCCAAGAAGTTGTCAAGCCCCACCTACTTCCGATCCAACCAACAAAGCACCACCGGAACCTTGTATTACCTCATTCCTTGGGTGAAACTCTTTCCCTAATGATCTTATCTTCCTAGGCTACTTTTCGTTTATGGTTATTAATGGATTCATAAAGATCATGTCAATCACTCGCCGCTAAAGCCTAGTAATTGGAAGAGTAGTGTGAGGGATCTTTCATAGCCTAAATCTTATTGTTAGTATTGGAATTTCTTGTTGAAACCACTCATGTATGCAAAGTAAGATTGAGTTGACTATTTAATGATCTCAACCCCTCGCATGTGTTTAGACCTAAGCTATTTTATCACCTTACTATTTTTATGTTGTCGTTTATCATCAAGAGGAAGCTTATAACTATTGTGCTTTAACATTTAAGCGTGCTAACTTCCTTAATCCAATCATCAGTGCATGTACGTTTTACATCATCTTGGTATCAGAGCATGGCTAGCATGCTTTGTTTGTGCAAGATGCATCCTAGGAGTCTAGTTTACATTGCCATTCATCAATTACATGCAAAACATCATCTAGGTACTATTATTCACTGTTTTACTTTACTGTCCATCAAATTTCTGCATGCCATTTGCATTGTAATCAAGCATATTTAGCTACCTAAGTGTTATGTTGGTCACTTTCTACCCACCACTTCACCAAAGTCACCTGCTACACTTAAAATCATTGCTGTCCAGAACTTTTCCTGCACTATTTAGTGACTTTTAGGTGCCATTAAACCTTTGTTAAGTTGCTTCCCACACTCTACCACCCACTCGAAACACTTAGACAAATTACACCTTTGTGCTAGGTTGCTGTCCACAGCATTCCAGCAGCATATAGAGGCCTTAGGACCATCTTACCCTTGTGTTTAGGTGCTTCCCATATCCCAAAATCCATCCTATTCACCTAAACTTCTTCACCAACTGTTCTGGTTTGCTGTCCAAACGTTTACTGCACCTAATAGTGAGTCTAAGTGAACCTAACTTGGTTTCTAAGTGATGTCTCATACGCCCTTTCTCTTTAAACTTCACTTAGCAGATTCAGATGGACTCGATAGGTTTTCAGAAGAGGTTAGACGACCTAGTTAGTCTTGTAGGCTCTCTAACTCAAACCACAAAGGAGGTACATGTTGACTCTCCCCACTCTAGGTACGTTCCCCATTCGCTCAGTCATGCGAGTCGGAAGATGCCCCACTATGCTTATCAACCTAGACCTGAGACTAATCCTCAACGACCTCACCTAGAGTCACCTGACCAGTTGCCCACCTTTGATGGCTCCTCGGACCCTTACTACTTTAGGGAATGGGCTAGACAATTAGATGACTATTTTGATTCATGTCATATCCTTGAATCCCACCAGCTTAGCCTCGCTAAAGATCACCTCAAAGGTCGAGCTCTTCAATTTTGGATGAAATTGGAAGATCATAGAGAGTCTCGCGGTGAATACCTTACTTGGAAAGACATGAGAAGAGAACTTAATTTGAAATACCAGCCCTCTACTAGTGGCCGTCATCTAGAGCATCACCCTACCTCTTTTGTTGGGACAAGTCGTGGACATTACTATGGTCGAGACCACCCACCCATCAGTAACATCAGGGTTGCTGCCCCACCCTGTAGGTCTTCACCTATCCATGATGGCCGACCCTCTATTGGGCTTTCTGTGGTTCGATCCCACTTAACTTCCCACTTGGACCGATTTCTGGCCATCCCCGTCAACCTTTAGCCGCCCCAATCCTTGACCTTGAAAGTGTAACTTTAATAGAAAAATGCTTTAAAAAGAAAAGGTCCCTTAAACGTGAAGCTGAGTGCATCCATTACGTAGATGCTAATGATATCAATGATAATGAAGCATTCTTTGAGGATGAGATTGAAGTGATTACATTAGACTCCCTACATGAGGTAAATCCTAAGTTAGGAGATCTAGAATCCTCAAATTTTGATATCTTATCCCATCCTGATCCTAATCTCATAATGGATATCCCTTTGGATAAGGTCTGCCGGGAAGATATTAATTTGATCTCGAACGACACTGATCTGACCTTGAACCCTGTGGAATTAAATTTGGGAGATCTAGATTTAGTTGTAACACCTACTGAGATGACTCCGGATAATTCTGATCTAATTCTAGAAAATTCTGATGGCGACTTAGAAAATCTCGAGTTGAAAGTAAGTCAATCAAATTTATCACCTGATGTAAGTGAAACGGAACCCATGGATCTTAGGGTTGCAACCAAACCTGAGTCTATTTCGGAAGACAGTACTTTGAGTCTGAAAGTTTTTAAGCCTGATTTGGACAACGAGCCCCCTCTTGTTTTATTAGAGTCTAACTTTAGAGCTGCTCAATTGGATTTATATTTGGCCGGGTGTGTCATTCCTGATTCTTACATTTTGCCCATTATGACCTCGTCCTACCAGGATAAGGACCACTTCTATCCTAGTTGGATGAATTTATTAGATAATACTACCCCCACTAGGAGACTGCTGTCGACCCTAACTGAAACCACCTATAGAAGTGCCCTGGTAGCTAAGAGTGTCTTCATTTCTCCCCCTACACCAGTTCCCTTAGACCGAACACTTTAAAACCTTCTTTTTGTGACTCATCCACTTTGTCTGGCTATATGTTCGTGTGAGTTAGTATGTTGTTGTGTGTGTTTTTGTAGCCTATTGTCTTCCAAAATCTTCTTTGTTTAAAATGTGTGTGTGAATCCATATTTCATTCATCTTTCATATCGAATCCCTTGCACCTCCAAGTGGTTTTCCCAAGTCTTCTACAAAACAAACTGCTGTCCCTGAGGTCACAGCAGCTGTCCAGAGATTCCAGCAGCAGTTTGCTGCTGGCCCAGCTACTCCGGGAGCAACCATCAATGGCCCGACGACTGGGAATCGTTCTCCCATGTTGAAGACTCGCTGAACAAGAAGGTGTTCGTGGATTGTGGTTGTCCAAGTCATCCAAGAAGCTGTTAAGCCCCACCTACTTCCGATCCAACCAACAAAGCACCACCAGAACCTTGTATTACCTCATTCCTTGGGTGAAACTCTTTCCCTAATGCTCTTATCTTCCTAGGCTACTTTTCGTTTATGGTTATTAATGGATTCATAAAGATCATGTCAATCACTCGCCGCTAAAGCCTAGTAATTGGAAGAGTAGTGTGAGGGATCTTTCATAGCCTAAATCTTATTGTTAGTATTGGAATTTCTTGTTGAAACCACTCATGTATGCAAAGTAAGATTGAGTTGACTATTTAATGATCTCAACCCCTCGCATGTGTTTAGACCTAAGCTATTTTATCACCTTACTATTTTTATGTTGTCGTTTATCATCAAGAGGAAGCTTATAACTATTGTGCTTTAACATTTAAGCGTGCTAACTTCCTTAATCCAATCATCAGTGCATGTACGTTTTACATCAAATGAGAATCTAGATTAAACATATCACTCAATGTCACCAACTAGGTGGATCTTTTGATGATGTCTTATTGATGCTAGTATATCAGGTTATTTAGTATTTGAGTGTTATGTTATGTAATAACCCAAAAGTGTGAAATGAATTATTTGAAATATATAAAAAAATTTAAAGTAGAGCATTATAGTGCTAGGCCACTAATAGTATATATATGCCTCACCCACTGTCTCCCTAACTTGATTCTTTGGTTAGAAAGAAATTGAAGGAGGAGAAGAAGAGAAATGAGAGAGAAATGTCTTTGAGTCATATTAGCATGTCATTCTTATTTACCGTTTAACTTTTTGAGTCATATTAGCGTGTCATTCTTTAACTTTTGATATATTATAGATTTGATCATTCTAAATGATTTGATATGATTGTATTACATTTTCATCAGTTAAATCTTTGTATATGAATTTTTTATGTAAATGAGTATGAATAAATATAATGAAAATGGAATGTACTGATATGAGTGATATGTACTAGAATGTAATTTTGGTATTAGAGAAATGATGTACTGATTAATATCAAATATATGATCCGATAACCCCACGTGATACTTTACTGATTTATATTATTCACTGATAGGAGTCATAAGAAACTGGAGATTGATTGGGAGTTACAAGAAGTTGGAGCTACTGATTCACCTCATTCAAGGGGAGTTATGTCATAACTCAAATACGTGAAATAATTTTTTTGAAAAAAAATAAACAATTATGAAGTAGAGCCCTTTCGCGCTGATCTGATGAGCACTGAGGAGCTAGGCCATGAACAGCTAGCATTTATGTATATATATTTAAATATCCTTGTCTCGCCCCACTGAATCCCTCACTTGATTGCTTGGCCATAAAAAAATTTAAAGATCAGGAAGAAGAGAGAGAAAAATCCTTTGATCATATTTATCAATCATTTTTATTACAGATTTTATTATATTCATTGTATATGACTTATCTCTTACTTCTATTTTTAATGATTTTGATTTCTACGAATTTTATCTCCTAAATATGTCAAAAATATATTATCTCTTGAATTCATAAGTTTTCAGTGTGTAAATTTAGATATGTTATAGATTTGATCATTTTGAATGATTTTATTACATTTTAAATGAAGTAGAGATACATGATATGATAACTCCACATGGTATCCTATAGATCTACTTGATTAACTGATTTGGAGTCATAACGAGCTGGAGATTGATTGGGAGCTATAAGAAGTCGGGATGACCGATTCACATAATTCAATGGGAGTTATAAGAAGCATATTAATTGGAAGTTATAAGGGGTGACTGGTTAAGAGTCATAAGTACATGAGCAAGATGCTCTTAAGATAAACTCATTGAATATCTGAATATTATTACCGACACTGCTGCGAATAATATATTAATATTATGACTGATATTAATATTATTTTATGTCATTAATATTATTTAACATTACTGATCATGATATTAATATTGTTATTGGCATTAGCATTATTACTGATAGTGTGATTGATGATATAATAGATTAAGGTGTGATGAACTATATAAGGATAAATTGATACTGATAATCAGAATACACATTGATTCATATATTTATTTATATGATTTATAACATATTGTTCTCTTTTATCTTGCATATATTTCAACTATCACTACAGGAAAAATGGCTATTACCGGCGGTTCACGGACCGCCGGTGTCACCGGCGGTTTAGTCGGCGGTTAAACCGCCGTCTGTTAACGGCGGTCTGCCGGTGTTTTTTATATGTTAAACCGCCGGTATTAACGGCGGTCCAAAAACTGCCAGCAAACCGCCGGATTCTAATATTCACCGGCGGTTTAGCGGCGGCCTGGACTGCTGTTGATAAGTAATTTTGTACCGGCGGTTTAGACCGTCGGAAAACCGCCGGTTAGTGCCCTAAAACGACCAGGCCCGCGACTCACAACTCATTCTTTCTCGTTCTTTCTCTCTCGTTTAGCTCACCTCTGCTCGTGCGACCGCGACCGACGAAGGTTCTCCGACCGCCGCCGACGAAACTTCTCCGACCGCCGACCCAGATCCGACTGGCACTCCGACGTCCATAATCGCTGACCCAATCCGACCCCAAACCGCCGGCCGACTTCAAGTTTTCAACCCTAGATTTCTATTTTAAGGTATATTTTATGTTTTTTCTTTGATTCCTTTTTCTCACTAGACATAAGCATGTGTTAAAGTTATTTTGGATGATTTAGATAATAAATGTTGTTATAATTTTGGTAGATCTAAATTGTTTAGATTTGTTTCTCACTAGACATAAGCATGTGTTAGGTTTGATACTAACTTTAGAATGAATTCAACATAAATCTAAGTTTAGGGTGAAGAGAATGATGAAAATGAGAACGAACAAGGAAATGGTGAAGATGAAGAATAAGAAAATAGAGAAAAGGAAGGAAAAATAGAGAAAAAGAAGGGAAGAATATTATAGGTGATAAAAAATGCAGTGGATCTAACTCTAAAAAATACATATATATTAAACTTAGGGTACATATAAATTGCCCATTGAGAAGTGGTGAGTTATGCATGTATTTCAATAGTCTGGTTAAAAAAATCTTTTCTATAGAAATTTGAAAACTAAAAGGGTGTAAAATAATTGGAGAAGAAGACTTTTGATGCTAATATTTAAGCATAAAAATAACGCTCAATATTATCCTAATTATAAAGAAATAAGATTTATGAGTCATGCAATAGCATTACGGAAGAGTGTGACAAAACATAGGTTACAAAATGGAAATGAATTTTGATGAACTAATTTAGATTCAAGCTAGGAAGATTTGCCATAAATGTTATATTTGTGTTACAAC
Organism: Dendrobium huoshanense; assembly: GCA_016618105.1. NCBI lineage: Eukaryota > Viridiplantae > Streptophyta > Magnoliopsida > Asparagales > Orchidaceae > Dendrobium > Dendrobium huoshanense. The sequence continues at coordinate 42,217,160 of CM028350.1, read as the reverse complement.
AATTAATAGAGATGCATAGAAAAAAAAAAAAAAGATATGCATGTGATTTTTATTGATTTTAAGACTTGCAAGGGCATATAACCAAGTAATATAAGCTATAAAACGAGTGACAAAGATATGTAGTGGTATTAAAGATATGTAATCCAATATTGACAAAATACTACAAGCAGTTGTAGAGTGACTAAATAGTTTTCAATTATTGAAGGTTGATAGCCAAAACTCTACATCTTTTGGCATTAATCATAGGTTTACACAACGGCTATTTAAAGTGAGTTGACTTAGTGTATATTTTTGTATATAATATAATTTTAATTAGTGAGACGTTTACTAAAATAAAAGAAAAATTAAATGGAGGAAACATTTAGAAGATAGGCGTCATAAAATAAGAAGAAAGTCTAGGGTGTTACCGGCGGTTTAGTCTTATCAAGTTTAGATTGACATCCATAATTCAAGTTTACCTTCAACTCCCCTCTCTAGTCTTATCAACTAGAAGAATAGCATCAACAAAAAAATACAGATTGTTATATTCTAATAAATGTTTTCATAACTATGTAGGGTGACGTTTGCTTCAACGTCCAAATGACTATCCAAGAAGAGAGATATTGGATGTATAACAGATTGTTGCCGGGTCGAAAAGGATTAATAGTTGAATTTATAGAGGGAGTTAAAACTTTCATTCAAGTTGCATCTCAGCTACCTTCCTTTCAGTTTGATAAAATGTTTAGATGCCCATGTTCAAAGCATAAAAATCTAGCATTCCTCAAGCTCGATAATGTGAAGCTTGATTTATATCGTAGGGGATTTCTTCCAAACTATTAGATTTGGACATCACATGACGAGTACGAGCCACATAGAGATGCTCATGCCGGTTCATCTACAGCTTATGAAACATTTGATAAAGATCAAATGAGTAGACCTTATGAAGACCTTATTTTTGATGTAGCATGTCATAATTTAAGGTCTAATGTGGAAGAGCCACCAAATGCAGAGACACAAAAATTCTTTGAGTTATTACATTCAGCTCAAAAGTCAATTTGGGAATGTTGTAGTATACATTCGGAATTATCCATTGCAGTGAGGATGCTAAGTATTAAAACTGAGTATAATCTTCCCCGTTAGTGTTTTTAATGACGTTATTGTCTTATGAAGGAAATTAATCCAGCTGGCAATTTAATTCCCTCAAACTTGTACCGAACAAAGAAATTAGTATCCAAGCTGGGTCTCACTGCTACAAAGATTGATTGTTGTATCAATGGATGTATGTTATACTATAAGGATGATGCAGCAGAAGTTATTTGTCGCACCTGCAATGCTCCTCGGTTTAAGCAAAACTCGGAAAAACAACGTCGTCCAAAAAAAGATGTGTCATATTCCTGTTTGTTTTATTTACCAATCATTCCAAAACTTCAGCGGCTCTATGCATCAATGAGTTCAACAGGTCATATGAGATGGCATAAGGAGAAAATAACAAAAAGTGATGTTCTTTCTCATCCATCAGATGCTGAAGTGTGGAAACATTTTGATCGAGTGCATCCTTTATTTGCTGCTGAACACCGAAACATAAGATTGGGATTATGTACTGATGGTTTTACTCCTTATAGTCAAACAACTACACCGTATTCTTGTTGGTCAGTTATATTAACACCATACAACCTTCCACCAGAGATGTGTATGACTATTCCATTCATGTTCTTAACTCTGATTATACTTGGACCACATAATCTGAAAGCAAAGATTGATATATTTTTGCAACCATTAATTGATGACCTCAAATTATTATGGGAAGAATGAGTGCTCACATATGACATATCAACAAAACAAAATTTTCTTCTTCGAGCTACTTTGCTGTAGACGATCGGTGATTTTCCAGCTTATGGTATGTTGTCTGGTTGGAGCACAGTAGGGAAATTAGCATGTCCTTACTGCATGGATAACAGTAAAGCTTTCACATTAAAACATGGAGGGAAAAATACTTGGTTTGATTGTCATCGTATATTTCTAAATGCTAATCACCAGTTCCGAAGAAATAAGGAAGCATTTGTTAAAAATAGAATTGAGCGATCACCTCCTCCACCCAGATTAAGTGGTGATGATATACTACAGAGACTTTCCGACATTCCAACAATTATTGATTATCCAATGCTATCAGAATCTAAATTTCTAGGTTATGGCGTTAAACATAATTGGATAAAAAAAAAGTATTTTATGGACATTACCTTATTGGAGAACTAATTTGATAAGACATAACTTGGATGTTATGCACATTGAGAAGAACTTTCTGGATAATATTTTTAATACAATTATGAATGTTAAAGGCAAGAGTAAAGATAATGTCAAAGCGATGATGGACATTAAAGAGTATTGTCGGCGAAAAATTTGGAGTTAGTAACAACAATTGACGGTAAAGTAATGAAGCCCAAAGCTCCGTACTCTTTCACTTTAGAGCAAAAAAGATCGATATGTCAGTAGTTTAAAAGTTTAAAAATGCCTGATGGCTATGGATCAAATATAAGCTGATGTGTTGACTTGAAATATGCAAGGTTATTTGGACTCAAAAGTCATGATTGTCACATAATTATGGAGGTTCTTCTTCCGATCATAGTCTGTGTGTTACCCGATTACATATCAAATCCGTTGACTGAGCTTAGCATCTTCTTCAAATATTTATGTTCAGCTAAACTAAGTGAAGATGCTTTACGAAGGTACGAGGATAACATATCAATCATCATATGCAAGTTAGAGAAGATATTTCCCCCGGGTTTTTTTGATTCTATGGAACATCTTCCAGTCCATCTACCTTACGAAGCTAGAGTTGGTGGACCTGTACAATATCGTTGGATGTATCCTTTTGAAAGGTAAATATGTTCAAATTTTTATTAAGTTCAAGAACATCTTCCAGTCCTTCTATCTTATGTTCAAATTTTATTCAGTTGTGATAACATGATTGTAATTATTTAATAGATATTTAAACAAGTTGAAGAGATATGTTAAGAATAAAGCACGACCAGAAGGATCAATATGTGAAGCATATTTGTCTCAAGAAACAACTCACTTTTGCTCCTACTATTTCGAGCCCCATGTAAGGAGTAGAAGAACAAAAATTGGTCGTAACATGGACTTCGATGTAAAAGAACAATCACATACTGAACTATCAGTATTTAAAAGGCAAGGAAAGCCCAGTGGGAAATGTTTTGAAAGATTTCTCAACGAGTTGGAAATAAATACAGCGAATTTGTATATACTACTGAACTGTGAAGAAGTTGAGCCAATATTAGAGTAAGTTCTTGAATAATATTAATAATTAGTAATGTTTATTTAAAATACTAAAGTATTATTTGTCACCAGGTATTTCGTAAGCAATTTGCTTTTGACAGATTCGAGGGATATTGAGCAAGCTGTTGCAAATGAATTCCCAACTTGGTTTAGATCATATGTGAGCACACTTCTTTTGCAAATTTAAATCTTATTTATTATAAGAAATACTAATATGTGAGCACACTTCTAGGTACAAAACCCTGATAACAAATGTTTCGATAAGGGTTTGCAAGCATTAGCATGGGGTCCAATGCGAAAAGTAAAAACTTGGCCAATATATATAGTGAATGGGTTCAGATTTTATACGAAATCGTGGAGTGAAGGAAGAAAATTGAAAATTGTGGAGTATGTGTTAGAGGGAACACTCATGAAAAAAATGAGTGTGATTATTATGGTGTTCTGAATGAGGTCCTTGACTTGCAATACCCTGGCGAAGATGAGAACTTTGTATGCTTGTTCAACTGTCAATGGTTTGATCCAGTACAGAATAGAGGCACAAGGGTGCATCCTTTGTATGGTTTAGTAGATGTAAAACAAAGTAGAAGATACAGAAAGTTTGATCCATTTGTGTTAGCAAGTCAAGCTATTCAAGTTTATTTCAGCAATTATCCCAGTGGCCGTAGAGACAAACAAGATTGGCTAGATGTCATAAAAACAAAAGCACGGGGAATAATTGATCAACAATACATTGTAGCAACAGCACATCAAAAGGATGAGATGTCAAGTTGTAGGCCTGTTGAAATTGAGGAGATGACAGCTACAACCTCTACTATTGAAATGGAGTTAGAAGATGTGAATAGTTCAACTAGTTCAAGCAAAGATGAGAATGATGATCAAAGTGAAGATACCATTGAGACCAGCGAAAATAGTTTAGATGATTCAGATTAGTTTTTGTAATTTAGAAACGTAGAATTTAAATATTTTGTAATATTTTGAATTTTAAGGAATTAAATTTTTTTTGTCAACTTGTATTTATTAATTGCTTTATTAACTGCTTCTTGTAGTTCATTACTTGCTTTATTAATTGCTTCTTGTAATTCATTACCTGCTTTATTAATTGTTTACAATGCTTTACTAATTGAATTTTTTTTTAATATTGCAGATGGCTTCAGGCGACGATCTGCCTCACAAATCATTTACATCAAAATTCCGTCGGAAGAAGATTACTAGTAGCAGGGTCACACAGCCTGAGGTAGGTGAGGGGCCTTCAGTTCCACCAGACCCTACACCACCACCTACCAGGAGCCAGCAGCAATCCCCATAGCAGGGTCAGACAGATGCACCTGCTTCTGTACCTCCACACTTCCCTAGCCACTTCCCTGGTCACTTCCCTCCTCCCTCGACGAGTCCTCACTACCCCTCTCCAGATCAGACACATGCCGCTCCATTCTATCCATATTACCCTCCACCATCATCACAGGTAGGAGGTCCATCCACTGGTTCACGTCATCCTTACCCCTACCCATATTACTACCCCTATCCAGTGGAGCATGAACAGGGTGGACCATCAAGACCACCAGATGTTGGCACTAGCGATCATGCAGCTGCAAGAGATAAGCGTCAGTATATTGAGCCTGATGGCGATAAGTAAGTTCAAGTTAAGTTATTAAGTTGTTTTTATTTTGTTATATTACATGTTATTGATAAAAAAAAGTTACCTGCAGCTTCAATCCTTCAAGATCACCTATTCATATGATCCGGGATATAATAAAGAATAAATATGATGCTCCTTACTTATCCTGGAAGAAGATCCCGAAGCCAGTTAGTGATATGTGGTTTGGAGAATTTCAGGTATGCTTTTTCTGGTATGATTTCAAATATGTGAATTAATTTGTACTAATCTTTTTGTTATTGTCTAAATATTTACATAAAGAATTTAGGTGGTTGCCTGAGCACAACACGAGGATCAGAACAAATTTTGAGAGGAGAGGAGCGACCCATCTCAGGGACATGTTCACGGACATTAGAAAGTCCGGGCAGCGTCCTAATTGGATTGGAGAGGGCGTTTGGGCTGATTTGAGTAGTGCTTAGGCGACCCCTGAATTTGTAAAAATGAGAGAGCAGAATAAACAGAATAGAGCCTCTGACTGTGGAGGTTTAGAAAGCTCTCTTCATACTGGTGGATCAGTACCTCATACAGAACATAGGCGGTGAATGGTAAGAGTTTTAAATTATTTTATTAAATATATTTATGTTATTATAACTATTTCTTAAATTTTCAGAAAGAGCACCTTGGTCGAGAGTCAACCCCATTGGAGTTGCATACAAGAACACATCAACACCAAGCTGATCAGAGGTGGGTTGATGAAAAGGCTAAGAAGGCTCATGTGAGTATTTTTGTTTGGAAATTTGGAATAAAAATTTGAGTTTATAAAACTAATTTTAATATCAATATATTTTATGGATTGCAGGATGATTTTGTACGAGCTCGAGACAGTCGGCAGTCCACTGGCGAGGGATCATCTTCAGGTTCGGCCCATATTTCTGAGTATCATACCTGGTCAGAGGTTGTAGGTGGAAGACAAAAGGGGAGGGTATATGGCTTGGGCGCACAGGGCTATGCTATAGAGGGCAGTTCATCTACCTCTGCATTTCATAATGTAAGTGGAGCTAAAGAATCTGTCAGCGAGAGGGTTGCAGCGCTGACTAGAGAGATTGAAGAAATGAGAAAAGTGCAAAATGAAATGCAAGCAGAGCTGCAATCCTATAGAGTTCAAAGGAGGAAAGAGGAAGAGCAGCGACGAACATCTTAAGACAGCGAGGATACACCTGAGGACTAGAACTTTTTTATATTTATTGTGAACTTATGAATTTGAGAACTTATGTTTTATGGTTGAACAATCAGTGAATTTGTGAACTTATGTTTTATGGTTGAACAATTTGGCTTTGTTTACATTAATATTATGTTTGGTTGTGCTAGTTATTATTGTTGATTAATATAGCGGCGTGTTGCCCAAAACTTGTTATATATTGTTTTATGTGCATGTTTAGAATTTAGGGTGAACCTCTCTCAAATAGAGGGGAGGCTGTCAATTTTTTTTGCAGGTGCTACAGGTTTTCGGCGGCTTGCCGGCGGTCTGGCCGCCGGCAACTACGATACCGGACGGCTTATCCACCACCGCCGGTAACTACCTTCAACCGCCGGTAGAAAATCGGCGGTCATCTGACGGTATCCGGCGGTTAGGCGTCGGACTACCGGTGGTCTCGACCGCCGTTACTAGCGACGGGCATGACCGCCGGTCATCGCCGGTAACGTGCTGACGGCTTACCGACAATTTACGGCGGTTTCACAAGAACTGCCGACGCTATAATACCGTCGGTCAGCCGTCGGTATCATGGCCGTCGGTAAGCCGCCGGTGTTATGACCGGCGGTTAATCGGCCGGTACACCGCCGGTTTATAGTTGTGGAATTGCCGGCGGTATTAACCGTCGGCAAACCGTCGCCTACTTAGACCGCCGGTAATAACCACCGGTAGTAAATTTCCTACGTCGAATATTCCGGCGGTCTATTTCCCGTCGGAGAACCGCCGGTAAAAACCACCGGTTTTGGGTCATTTTCCTGTAGTGTATAAGGTTTTAATTATTTGCTATGATATGTGCTCATTATGTAATTTTATATGTTTTTCAAGAAAGGGTAAGGATCATATGATTTGATACTTCGGACAAGAAAAAAATACAATCATATTTCTTTCTACAATTTATTTCATAAGATTTAGTTAATTTATTAAAAGATGGATGTAATTTTTTTAATATATATCATTTAGTGTGGCAAATTATATGGAATGCGCTGATTGAGAGTCATAAAGGATGATTGATTAGGAATCATAAGTGCATGAGCAAGACACTCTTAAGATACCCTCACATGAATATATGATAACACAATGATTCACTGATATAATTGATTGCACATACTACCCATAAACTCAAGATACATTTATCTTAATGTTAGATTGATTGGGAGATATAAGGAGTCGGGGCTATTAATCATCTAATTCAATGGGAGTTATAAGGAGTACATTGATTAAGAGTCATAAGGGATGATTGATTGGGAGTCATAAGTGCATGAACAAAATATCCTCATATGAATATCTGATAGTACCCAAATTCACTGATATAATTTATTGCACATAATACCCACAAACTCAAGATACCCTCATATTAATGTTAGATACCAATAATAATAATGAAATTGCTATTATTACTAACATTATTACTAATAATAATTATTGTTATTGATATTGATCATTGTTAATATTGATATTGATTACTGACATTGATACTAATTACTAATTGTGTATATTGATACTTACACTAATTATTAATTTTTATATTAATATTGATTATTGATACTGATGTTTTTGCAAATACAATTTTATTATTGATACTAAAATTATTATTAATATTGTGACTGAAACTGACATATTGATGTAAGCTAAATGGATTATAAGATTTAATAGAATTGATTGAGGGATAAATATCAACTGATTAATTGATTTATTAGAGTTTATAATGGAAGAATGAAACAAAACTGACTGAGATATGATATATTATAGATTTATTATTGATATTGATAACTAGTATAGATATATTGATGCATATATTTATTTGTATGATTTACAAAATATTATTCTTTTTACCTTGCATTGATTTCAATTGTAAGATTTTAGTTACTTAGTGGGATATGTGCTTATTATGTGGTTGTATATTTTCTTAGGAAAATATAAGGATCCTTTGATATGATGCTTCAGATATCATGCATAATTTTTTCTATTGTTCATAAGAAATTGATAAGCTATAATTAAATAGTTAAAATGAAAGACATACAACTCTTTCAATATAGATCCTGATGTGTGACATGTTAACACTAACATATCATGTTTATTAGTATCAAAGTGTCATGTTGCCACTAACAAGATAATAGAAATGGATGCCACCAACATATTGAGTGGATGACATATTGTGGGGTGATTAATCTATATTCTTATTTTTGGAGCAAGAAACATTCAGGTCCCAATAAGGAAAGGTTAGGCAACAATTTAAGGAGGGAGACATTGCTTTATTGAATCCCCTCTCTGATTATATGAGTCTCTTTAAAACCAAAATTGTCTCATATTGGATCTCAATTCCTTAGATCTCTATTGATTACCCTTAAAGCCTTCACAATATCTCTTTATATAAATAAATAATGTTGATTGTAATTATATAACAAAACAATATTAATTATAAATTCAATGTGATAATATTGAATATGGTCCTAACTATATGGATTGTTAATGTTAAGATGGCATCAAAACTGCATGTCTATAATCATCTTGGCAACAAATTTCATCGACTCCCATGCATCTTCCCGTTACTTTTTTTAGTTCATTTCAGTCACATCAATTCTTCTCAATTTTTATGTATTTATCTTGGTAGCACGTCAGTAATCTCAAGATTTCTCTCAAATATAATAATCATCTCGGGATTCCTCTTCTCAAATTGGAATTCCTCTTGTTTTATCATCAAAGTGCTTTCCCGAGTCACAAATTTGTGGATCATATACCATTCTTCAGAAGGAGATATGCTTAAGTGAATAAGATATTTAAAATTGAACAACTCAATCGATCCCTCTCTCCCAAGTATACCATTATGCTTTAGAGTCTACTTGCCCTTTATTTCCAACTATTTAAAGTGTGTTAGTGCCATCATGGTCAGCAAAGTTTAGTTCTCTAGAAATTAGTTTTCTTTAAGTTAATTTTCTCAACCCAGTAGTAGATCATAAAGAGGATATAGGAATTCATATACCACATCATCAAATACTAAAGGCTCAAATGATTTAGTATTTTTGCATTCACTATAGAGTAGATTTCAATGAAGGTAGCCATTTCAAATTGATTTGCATTGCCACTAACTATCTTCAAAATCATGAATGGCCCATATCAAATTAGATCTTTCTCCTATCTCCCTTCAGTCTCTCCTATCTAATATAGAGCCACACATATCCTTCTTTAAACTTATTTTCTACTCAGTGTTGGTCATATCAAAAATTATAGTGATGGATAGATTCATAATATGGGCATTAAGGGGCTCATGCCCCTACAATCTTGGCCCATTAATGTTAGATTATTAGTGAGTCTCTTTAAAATTTTATATTTATATTTGTTAAAAAGAAGTTGTAACACATATTTTGAGGATTCAAAGGAGAGAATTAGATGACTTAGAGAGTTCTAGAAGTGTACCCCTACACATTTTGATGATTCAAAGGTGAGATTTCTATGACTTAGAAATTTCTAGAGGTCCACCAATCAACACCATAAATCCATCATCGAAGCCCATCAATACTAGTCAATGCCCATCATAGATGCCATCCAATGATGCATGTCATCGACACTCTACAACAACACTTGTGATCAACTGCCCGTACACCAACCACAGACTATTGTCAATGTCTTTTGTCCTACATAATGGACGGACACTTGCACCTATAGCCTTGTCTTGTAATCTCATATTCTCTTGTGATAGTGAAGGGTGGACTGTTATAACTTTCAAGCTATATAGTGAAGTTATTTTGGGTGAGCTAGGACCAAAAGCAAACTAAAAGAAATAACACATCAATCAAAACTCATCTAGAACAATAATAGAATATCATCCTTATAAGACAAAAACCTAAAAATTTCTCTAAAAAACAACAGAATATTTCCTATTGAAATATAATATAAAAAAGGAATGGCGTTGGAGTAGTTGGCCATGGCCACATTATGTGAGCACGTATCCAAACCAAAAATAATTTTCCACACGCCACTCATCATCTGACAAGATAAATCAAATAAAAATTATAGAACAATCAGACCATCATGATCATAACATCATGATGATCTCATCATGACGTTTTCTTCTCATTCAAAAAATTTAAAGCTCTATAGCTTTGGCCTTTGGGAGGATTAATTATTCTGTGCGGATGTCGAATATCGTTCGGAGATCAACCAGAATGCGCCACATCACCTCTTGCTCTGTACCGCGGCTCGACATTGCTCTGTGCCGCTCGGTACTGCGGTTCGATAATGTTGACATGGCGCATTATGATTGGTCTACATATGACGTTCTGCGTCTTGTTTTCGCACAGAATAATTTCTCCTTTGGGAGTATCAAATATTAATATTTTTATAAAATAAAACCAGTGGTTGGGTCAAGAACATCATTAACATTGATTGGAGGGACAGAAAATGATAAATACGCAAGTTGTTATCACAAACACCAACACATTTAATGCAAATATGAAATACTTTCAGTTTGGTGGCTGTCTCTTCTTGTTCTTTTCTTGAGAGGGATCCTGACAGTTTGTTTTCTTTGGGTGTTAGATGTAAGAAAATAACTACATAATTATTACAGCTAATTAACTTCCTAAAACCTATTATTATTATTTTACTAATTGTATTTATTTATTAATCAACTTCATTAATTCTTAAATCATCTTACTTAAAAAATAATTAACAATGAAATTAAAAATTCACATGCATGCATGCAAAGAGCATTTTCTTTCATTAATCATATTAATTAATTCGAGTAATACTAATCTCAATCTCCAACTCTTTAGAAATCTCATTTTCCGTTTGAAAATTTTCTAAAATATGTGATCCTTACGTAAAAATAACTATGATCATGCTGGTATAATTAAATTAGTCTAATATTTTTTACAGCACAGCAACATTTTCTGTACAGAATACGTACTCCTCAACTGCTCACTGATGTAATTGTATTAATTAGCAGTTTATGCGCACAAAGAAACACAAGGAAATAATTAATTAAACCAACAACTTGTAATTAATCTTCCTATATATATTGTAGGAACTGAACCTTATCAGTTCTAAACTATGTAATCTGGAAATATAATGAAAGCTTTAAGAAGATGCAATTGATCAGACTATAAAAAAACAAAACAATGAAAAAGTCTTATCCTTCCCATCTTTTTCATCATGCAGACTTCCAATACTTCACGTCATGTTGGCAATCAAACTTTCAATAAAAGAACAAAGAAGTGGATGCTTGAAGTGGATGCTTGAAGTGGATGCTTGCAGCCTCTTTAATCAACAATAACAGTAATAAAAAGATAGATTTTCAGTGAAAAGTTTTCAAATTTGAAATTCTCTCCTTGAGCTGAGGCTTTGCCTGCAACAAGACTTGCATATTTGCTAGCAAGCTGGAAGTGTTAGCTAGTTTGTTTCCTTATATCATTTGGGCTGAACAATCAAGCATTCAGAGCTCATATGAAATGAAGTCCAGTTTTGAAAGATTCATATAGCATATATAGATATTTATTCAGACAAATGGAAAAAGAGAAGGTTCAGCAAATAAGCAGGATTAGAGAAACTGGGCTTCGTTTTGGACGGCTTTCTAGCAAGGAAGTGTTAGATTGTAACAATCAAGACATTCAGAATTCAAAAGCTCAAATCCCAATAGTTTGGAGAAGAAATTGAACTGAAAATACAGAACAACAAGTTTTCAGTAATGACTTGAATCAACATTAAGCTCACATGAAATGAAGTCCAGTTTTTGAAAGATTCATAGTATATATAGATATAAATTCAGAAAATTGGAAAAAGAGAAGGTTCAGAAAATAAGGAGGATTAGAGAAACTAAATTACAATCTCAATTAAGAAGTATATTATATTACTCAAACTAATTACCTTCAGGTAACTCTTGGCAATAAGAAGAGCTAAAGGAAAGTAGCCGTTAGCTTCATCTCCATAAAGAATGGCAAGCATAGAAGGGGCGAGTAGCCGAGATGGAGAGGGAGTGCACGTGTTTCATCAATCATTGATGATCATGACCATTAATCACGCATCAGACGATCACAAACACGTGCCCTGCTTCTCCAGCTCGGCCTACTTGACCCGTAATTCTTCTCTTTCTTTCTCTTCAACTGTTGAGGAAGGAGAAAAGAAGTTGATAGCTAGCATGTAATTAGCAGTACTAAAGTTGCATCTACTGTGAGAATTTATATACAGAAACACTTAAAAATGGCAATCATAAAGTGTTGTTGATAACGGTTAGATGTTAGGCTAACTAAAAAGGAAGTGTGGTTGATGAATTGCTAAAATGAACAAACACCTACCTGAGAGAGCCATTCTCATCAGCAGCTGCAGAAGTCACCAAACCACTTTGGAAGGAAGCAAAGGCAATATTGCTGATATATAATCGCCAATTCAGTTAGCTCCACCTTATAAACATATATAGCAGTATCTGGAATATGACTAAAATAAAGGGGTCTGCTATTTTTGATCTATTGTGCAGAGGACGAAGACTGGGAGGGATAATCTTGTAATTTCATGTAGTTTGTACTGCTGGTGAGAGATTCTATGTTTGTCGAATTGGCAAGTTTAGATTTTTCTTCTGACAAATGGTAGAGTATGAATGCTCCTATTCTTATATTTTCCATTTATGCATATCTCAAGTAAGATATCTGATGTAGATGTAAGAAAATTTGGCGACAATAACATAATTCATCTAGAAATTAAACAGGTTATTTCACTCACTGATAGATTTTTTTTTTTTTTTTTTTTGAGTAAATTAATGCAAACTCAGACACACATCACATATGCAACTCGAATTCAAGATCTCTTAACTGATAACCTAAGCTCCCAACCAACAAATTAAGGTGGATTGCATGTATAGAATTTAACGTTACAATATGATTAAATAATATTATTATTATGTGTTGAAATATTTATATGTGGTAATAGAGAATGTTAATCATTTTACTATGTTAGCCTGAATAAAAATCTCACATGCACATAAATTAAGAGTATTTATTAAAATATACGAGATTTCTTACATAGAAAATTTGAGAAGGGGGAAATCATAGAATATGATTTAATTGAATTGATTCTACAAGAGTAAGTTATATATTATAAAAAATGCCCTTCTTTATCATCAGAGAATATGTAAATACATGCAATATAATATGAACTATTTATGAAGTATTTTTTTTATAGAAGTAGGAGCCTTGAGATACTTGTGGACTCCGAAAATTGGGCCCCGGCCTCCCTCGCTGCTTTTTCCGGGGAGTTTTAACGGATTAAGTTCCAGGATAAATTTTGGAAGGCAAATGAGATTGAAGATAAGACAATGCCCAGAGATTTCACCCTCATTTTGAGATGACTTTATAATCTAAGTTCTGATTTCCTATAGGCGCAAACCCCTATAGTTAATTATCCCTCCCGGTAATGAGAGAGAACTTTATATTAAGGCTAGCTAGTCGTCAATCAGATATGTAGAAATACGTGTTATCTGACATATAGTAGCAGCATGAATTTGGAGTGTTAGAGTTTGAATATTTTAAATTAAGAATTTCGCCATTTTGTACTTAAAATAGATAGTGAGGGAATGGATGATGGACACGATCAAGTTCCTATGGTTCCGTCGTCTCAGGCCATCGCAGTTCAAGGTGAACTTAGTTAGAGAAGGTAGTCGACCCAACTTGACAGAAGAATCTTTGTCGGTAGTCATGGGCTGCTTCGTCTAATGGTACCCTGTAGACCTGAGGGAAGTGTTTGTCTAAGAAATTTAAATCCACCTTAATTAACAAAGGGCTTTATGCCCTATCGATTATATCCTATTGATTCATACCTCAAGGATTTGATGTTAGTAAGGAACGTATTGGTTATGGTCATAATCATTATCTCGTGGTGTTATTTGGCGGCAAACAACTCGGTTCAAAGAGCCCCAGGTTATAACCGTTTATCATGTGGTGTTATTTGGCGACAAAATTATCGGTCAGAGGACACATACCACGTTCTTACTGGCAGGAGATTATTTGAGAATAGATCATAGTGATATTTTCGACTATGCATTAGTTATATATGAGCTGAAGTAAATTTCAATTTGCCCATCTAACAAACTCTTACGGAGGGTGGAAAGATTTTACTTTAAGGGTTTTTTATAGTTAATTTCATTTTTAGATATTTATTGGATGATTTTAGGATTTTTTTGATTTAGGGTACTTTGGATGGAATTTAAAAATATTGGAATTAATCCCTCCGGTTGAGATCTGCATTCAACACAGCCATCATCGGGGTGTATGGGGTCATTTAAAAATATTTCCATTTTGTGGATGAACCTTGTCGACTCTATCACGCTGTCGACAGGGGATTGGGTTTCATAGGCTTTATGTCTTTGTTGATGATTTTTTTTATTGAATTCCATGAAGGCCTTATATATATGAACGTATAAAATAGATATTATGGTCGACACCCTGATCGTATATCTGTTTGATAATTCGAGTAGTGACAACTCCTATTTATTCATACAGAGGGATTGAGCTTGAACTACGTTCATTTATAGACCCGTGCAGAATTCCTAGATGTCACGTGTGTATCAATAAAATGATCGTCGGGGGCCATGCAGGTGTATAATTGCACTTAACCCTTTTGTGTACCTATGTGTGTGCATATTTGTGTGTGTGTGTGTGTGTGTGTGTGTGTGTGTGTATATATATATATATATATATATATATATATATATATATATATATTACAGTGCATGTGCAGGGGCATTTTGATATATTTTAGTTGTGCATGTAACTATCATTTGAATGCACACAATATTCCATTTGAGAACTTCTATACACCTTCTGTCCGCTAACACCAGTGTTACGGATCCGGTGGTGTATTAATTACACGTTGAGTCTTCTACAGCAGCTTGGTAGGTATTTGTATTTATCGTATATATGGTACCCTTGCTCGTAAATAACTTGTTATTTACATAACATATCTAGTGCAACGACCTGTAGCTTTTTTAATTTGTTGTACATCTTGTCATTGTATGTGGGAGATAAGTGTATTTGCCGACGGCTGATTACTGTTAACTGCACGGAAGCTACATTCTCCTTGAATCATTCAAATACGACATGTCTTTCATTCATTGCATGTTGAATTCCCCTGCTAGTAGAAGACAAATGTCTTCACTCGTAGTTTCCTTACTACGGGTTGTATGAGTATTATTACATTCATCGTAAGCTTCTAAATGTGCATTGAGCTCGAATTCAGGACGTGGTCTCGTATATTTCATCAATGCATTTTCCTGGACATCGAATCATTGTTGATAACATAAGCACTGTCGCATTTCTTTATGTTCATCCATTTTACAATTCTATTGCTCATCAGATTAATTTAGTTGATGCACTCATTTCGCCTATAAGCATGTAAAACTCGAAAGCCATTTGGTCCCTTAGATAGTTTTGTGAAGTTTTCAACTATACCTCTAAGTACTTTAATATTTAGAGTCATTTGGATTCACATCAACATAGCCATGACTGATAATAAACATAGAGTGAAGAGAGCGATTAAGCTAATATAAAGAGAAGTTATTTTCTAATCTTTTTAATGCTCAGATACATAGGATATATATAATAAGTGAACACAAGAAAGTATAGTAACGGCTAGGTGATGTGGATTCCACATTGGCAAGATAGTACGGAGCTGTCTTGCTTACAGTCCCCTACAAACTATGATGATAGAGCAACAGTGAGTTTGTTGCAGAGTAGCTTGAATCGACGAATTGGAAGTGGCTTGGTGAATATGTCGGCTAGCTGGTCGTTGGTACAGATGTGGTGAACATACATGTGCTTAGCCCGAATGCTGTCCCAAATGAAGTGACAATCTACGTCGATGTGTTTGGTTCTTGCGTGGTATATCGGGTTTTTGGCTAAAGCGATGGCGGACGTGTTGTCGCAATAGATTGTGGTTGGATTTGTTTGAGGGATATGAAAATCCTCGAGAAGACGACGTAGCCAAATGACTTCTGATACTTCGGATATGAGGGCTCAGTATTCAGCTTCTGTGAAGGAACGAGCCACGGTAGCTTGCTTTTTTACTTGCCAGGAGATCAGTGATTTCCCATGAAAATTGCAATATCCAGAGATGGATTTGCGGTCTTGAGTGTTGTTTGCCCAATCGGCATCGACGTAACCTTGTAAGGTGAGAGGGTCACGGTGTAGGGGAATGGCCCGATCAGTTGTGCCTTGAATGTAGCGGAGTATTCTCTTTAGAGCTTCAAAGTTGTAATTAAGCGGAGCTTGCATATGTTGGCTTAATTGATGAACAGCAAACTGAATGTATGGGTGCGTTATGGTGAGATATGGGAGTGACCCGATTAGGTGACAATATAGTTGAGGGTTGGAGAATTCGGCACTACAGTTGTCAATGGTCGTGGGTTTACTGGATGTTGGAGTAGCGACTGTCTTGGCAGTTTGCATGGCTGCTCGTTCTAATATGCGTTTAGCATATTATTGTTGATGTAACAGTGTCCCTTAGGAAGTGGAGATGGTTTGGATGCCAAGGAAGTGAGCTAGGGAACCAAGATTGCACATTTGGAAGCTGTCTTGTAAGTTGGATAGCAGGCGATTTATCTCGGAGGGAGAGTTGCCAGTCAAGAGAATGTCGTCGACATATATTAACGTGTAGAGATGAGTTGCGCCTAATTTGTAGGTAAGAAGAGATGGTTCAGCATTACTTATGGTAAAACCAAATTTTTGAAGATGATTAGATAAAGTTGTGTACCATACACGTGGAGACTGCTTGAGCTCATATAATGCTTTCTTTAGCTTGCACACATACGTTAGATGTAGAGAATATTGGAAACCGGGTGGTTGTTGCATGTACACAGTGTCGAATAATTTGCCGTATAAGAAAGCATTTGAGACCTCAAGTTGATGAATATCCCAATTGAAGTGTAGAGCGATGAGAATGAGCACACGGACGGTAGGAATTTTTGTGACGGAACTGAAGGTCTTCGTATAATCTAACCCGTGTTCTTGATTGAAACCTTTCATAATGAGTCGAGCTTTGTGTTGGGCTATTGTGCCGTCAGATTTGAGTTTGGTTCTGTACGTCCATTTGCATCTTAGAACATTTTGATGGGGAAGAGGGGGAACAAGTTCCCATGTGCCTTGTGTTTATAAGGCTTGGAATTCTTGGGATATAGCGGATCACCAATGTTCGCTTTTGACGGCTTGGTTATACGTAGTGGGTTCAGTATTGTGAATAATATGAGAGAGATCGGAGATTTGTTTAAGTTTGAAGTGACCAATCTTGGATCGAGTGAGCATGGGATGTAAGAGAGGTGGATGGGTGTGGTCTTTGGGAGATGAGACGGGATTTGAAGTGGAGGAAATGGAGTGATTTGAGTGCGAGCTGTAAGATGAGAAGGGTTATCCACAACAGGTGTGGTTGAATCTGAGAGTGCAGGTTTGGTTGAGACAAAGGTCGGTGTTGAGATTGTTGCTTATAGATGTTGGTAATCCAGTTGTTGGGAGTAAGGGAGGAAAGCTAGGTGGCAGGTTATTGGATAAGTTGTGCTGGGTAAATTGAGTGAAGGGAAATATTTCTTCATTAAATATAACATGGCAAGAAGTGTATATCCTGTTATTGGTGGGATCTAGGCACCTGTAGCCTTTTTGAAATTGAGCATAGCTAATGAATACACACAGATGGGAGAAAGGTGATAATTTGTTAGTATAGTAAGGTTTGAGGCATGGATAGCAGAGACAGCCGTAGACTTTAAGATGATTGTAGTTTGGCGATTTTCTGTAGAGAATTTCATAGGGAGATTTGATTAATGTATTAGGGGAAGGTAGGCGATTGATTAGATAAACAGCAGTCAGTAGAGTGTCGAGCCAAAGATTAGCCGGAAGAGAAGCTTCGATGAGTAGAGTTCGGATGGTTTCGATAATGTGACGATGTTTGCGTTCGACCACGCCGTTTTGGGAGGGTGAATAGGGGCAGTTAAATTGGTGACGAATGCCATGTTTATTGAGGCAGGTTTTGAATATGTTATTAATGAATTCACCGCCTCCATCAGTACAAAGAGTGTGAATGTGACTTTGAAATTGGCATTCGATCATTTTATGATATTAAAAAAATCTATAAAACACATATGATTTCTGAGTAAGAAAGTAAACCCACGACGTATATTTGGAAAAATCGTCTATAAATCTGACAAAATAGCGATAGCCATAATTAGAGATAGATGGGTAGTTGGTGGCTTTTAGCCATCCTACATGAATTACAGTGTGTGCAGTATAAGATGTACAAATGGTTGAGAAGTGCTTTGCCAAGTAGGACAGGGTGGACGAAGAAGGGTGTCCGAGACGTCTGTGCCATAGATCTTGAACCGGTTCAATGGACAGAAGAGCGTACGGTGAGATGTCGGTGGTCTTGTGAGGAATAACTTGGAGCTGATAGAGGCCATTAATACACGGACCCGTGAGAAGAGTTCGGTGGGTCTTCTGATCCTTGAGTTCATATCCATTTGAGGAAAAAGTGATGAGACAGTTGTTATCGGTGGTAAGTATGTGAACAGATAAGAGGTTAAAGGAAAGATTGGGTACAAGATTTAGATGAGATAATTTCAAGCTACCTTGCGGTGTTGGTAGAAGACCTTTACCAGTTGTTTGAATAGGAAGTTGTTTGTTCATTTTCCGATGATGACTTGGTTGGAGCCGGTGTATGGTTGGGATGTTTGAAAATGTATTGGGTCGGAGGTTAGATGAGAGGAGGCCCCGCTGTCGAGATACCATTCGGTTGTAGGATTTGGCGATGGGGATGTGAATAGAGCTATGGTTGGTGGTTCGGTGTTATATTGGTCATTATGTCGATGCCAACATTTGACCGCGGAGTGGCCATTGTTGTCGTAGATTTGGCACTGAATGAACATTCTTGATGATTTTTCGCCTCTACTGTTGTTCGAGATGGATTTGTTATTGTATGTGTTGCGTCTGTGATATTGATTTGATCGACCTCGGCCTCGTCCACATGTAGCCGTTAAGGCCATGTTATTTTTTGAGATTTGAAGGGAATGCAGCTCGCGTGTTGTCTTGTGTGCGAGATTGAGTTCCTCGCTACAAAGGAGCATGTAAAGATCATATAAACTCAGAGGTTGGAGGTTGATATGTATTGCCGTCTTGAAGGCTTGATAGGTATGCGGGAGACCATCCAGTGTGTAGTGAATGACGTCTTCAACATCAATTGGAGAGCCGGCGGCGGCGAGAGAATCGACTTTAGTTTTTATATCAAGAATATATTGAGACATTGTATTGTCTTTCATTGTAAGGTAACGAAGTTCATGTTTAAGCTGTATAATTCGTGACCGTGTGCTTGACTAAAGGCAATTATCAAGAACGGTCCATATTTCGATGCAGTGTTCGACGGAGAGGACGTATGGTAGTATGGTCGAGGAGATAACGGAGTATAGCGTCGGATTTTGATCGAGCAATAGCCAGTTGATGTAGTTTGGATTTGGTCTCTGTTGGTCGTTCTATGCAGTGATAGTTCTTGTTGGGGGAGGAGAGGATCCATCCAAGAAACCTTGGTAGCCATTTGCTCAGAACAATTTGAGTACTTGGGATCGCCATAGGGATTAATTATCGGCGGTGAAGGGTTGTGCGATGACGTTTTATCAAAATATTTTTTATCCGAAAAAATTTCAATAAAATACAGCCTTGTCCACCTTCATCGGCTTCCTTCATATATTAACATTACTAAGCCAGGATTAACTCAGCAAGCATGAGTTCATATAAAAAAAAAATTTATTTATAAACTATATGAATTTTTGCAGGCCGGTAAATAAATGACGGCATCGAAGCAGTAAAACTGCTCAGCCTCTTGGCGCCGCCTGCAAAAAACTATGGGTGGCCGGCGGCGACGTGGGAAGCTTCAGCTGCTGATAAGTTATAATAATCATGCTTGCCGAATGTTAATCGTTATTTAAGAGTTAATAATCGTAATTAAGTACGCAATGCTTAATTAGAGGAAAAGCGACGTTTATATAAATTAATTATTACATAAAGCCCATTCATCAAGAGAAGTAATATTCTAATATAAATTATTTATGAATTTTGAAATTATTAAGTTTATTTTAAGATTAATATAAAATAATTTTTCATGTGTAGTATTAATTTAAGTTTATTTTAAAATAATTTATATTAGAATATTTCTGATCTAATTTTTATTCTTATCAAAATATAAAATTTAAGATAAGAGAATTAAAATGGAAGATAGGTTAGGATAAAATTTCATGTGTGATAGGTATTTTAAAAACCTTTTATTTCAGTTCTTATTTTACTTTAATATTTTGTGTTGGGAAATAGAGGATTATGAGCTGTTTGATTTGTTATAAAAAGCGTGTAAAGTATTTCAAATGTATAGATTTTGAAAATATTAATATTTGATTTGAAGTAAAATGAATGAAAAATAAAATTTTGAAGTAAAAGAAATTCATATTTTATTTCAAATCCAATGTATTTGGAATTTATCCCCAAATACACCAGAAGTTCAATGTAATTGTTGCCGCCCGTCATCACCATGTATCGACCAGTAACCACAATCATTCACCACCGGCCACCCACCCTGTCGGCCAACACCACTGTCAGCAACCCACCGTCACCAGCCACCACCACTGTCAGCCGCCCACTATCACCAACCACCATCTCTTCCAACCAACGCTAGCAACCATCGGGCCCCACCGTAGCCCACTGACGTTAACAACTGTTACTTTGCATTTTACATTGCATTCATTTTACTTCAAACCAAACAAAAAAAATAATCACCCAAATACAATTCTCTGACCACAATCGCTCAACTATGTTCTTCTAACTATTATTGTCTAATTATGATTATCTGACTATAGTTGCTCAACTACAGTTCTCCGACCACCATCCCCGGTTAATGATCCTTCAACCACTATAACCCAACTATGATTCTCCGGTTATCACCTCTCGACTATTATCCTTCAACTATCATCATCGCATGATTATGATCCTCCAATCATCATTACTTGACTACGATCATCTGAACCACTAGCTGAAGAAGGTGAAATTGAAGAGAATATGACTTACTTTTTTTTTTCTTCTAATACGGCAGCACTATCTAGAGTTTTTTTTTTTTTTTTTTGGCTAAAAGAATATTTTCTTTAAAAATAAATTTTCTTGTCAAAAAACAAGGTTGTTTTTCTCCAAGTTTATTGGGCACTCGGCATTGCCATATCAAGAGACAACGGCGAACAAGAGGCCACGTCAATCTATTTTTAGGTTGTTATAACCTGACAATGTTATCTTCATTCTCAAAAGCTTCTCTCTCAGACTCAGAGATCCTCTCATTATCTTCCAATGGCCTGTACCTCTCTCTCTAAATCAGCTCTTCCCTTACTACAAAGCAGAAAACCTAAGAGCCCTTCTGCTCCTCTGCTTCACCTACACCTCCCGAAATCATCACATTCCCCAATATTTGGCCTCAAGCTCAGCTCCCCTAAGTTTTCTTTACCCACCATTTCCTCTCCGAGAACTCCTATTTGTGCCAAGGTACAAGTAATGTAGTGGATTTTTCACTTACTTTCTGGTTGTTTCATATGTCAAAATTTGATTTTCATGAACGATTTGTCTTAACCTTCTGTATTTTTGGTCGGCCATAAAAGTTGTGATGTATTAAGAACTTTTTACCGAGGGAGGGAGGACTTCAACTGATAATTTTAGATACAGAGACTTCTAGAGTTTATATGTTATGTCGAATGGTTTGTTGCCTTTGGCTTCTTTGGTCTGCTTAGTAGAAATGTGGTTTAGTTGATCTTTTGCTTCTATATCGTCAACTAATTACTACGAAAGTAATTTTTGGTTGATTAATTGGTCTGTGATTATTTGAAAGAATGATGCTCCTCCAATTGTCTTCTTCTAGCCTCAGGTGGCCACGCTTATGTGGTGGACAGTAAGTGGGAAGTTTGATGGGACTGGTGTGCTCAACCAGCCCACTCATTGTGCAACACATGATGAATTATTCTGTGCGGATGCTGAACGCCTTCTAGAGCCTAATAAAAAAGTGTCACGTCATCCCTACTTAGTACCGCGCCGCGGCTCGGTACCGCTCAGTACCGAGCTCGGTATTGCTAGGTACTGGATGATGTGGCTGCACCTGATTCGTCTTTGGACGATAAGTTGTGTTCGATGTCCGCACACAATAATCTCTCGCAACACACAACATGAAAAAGGGTTAAAAGTTGATCTTATATACTAGTGGTCAAAATTATAATGAACTCAAAATCTTAAGCCTATCGATAAGAGACAAACACTTGATATTTCTTTAGCAACTTCTTTTTCAGTTATCTGGTGTTGGACTAAACTAAAAATTTCACATGCCCTAATAATCTTCCTCATATTTTAGAGCTCTTCATATCAGTCATTATTGGCCCTATCAAAAAAAAAAAAAGTGCATGCCTGCTTAACCATTTGCAAGCACTATGGAATTTGCCTATATATGTTTAAACAATGCTGAACTTTGATTGAAGGAACCAAAGACTCATGTAAGCCAAAAATTGTATGAAGTACTTTATCTTACACAAATCTTTACTTCTAAGGGCATCTCCAACCGAAAATCCCATTTTTCACTCCAAAATGCAGTGAAAATAAAAAATGATGTGATTCATCTCCAAGCGAACTCCATTTTGCGCGCTTCTGCTATGTTAACCGTCTTTCTCCTCTTCCGTACGTTTCTTTGGCAAATCCGGTTGAGATAGAAAAATCTCGTAAGTGAACAGTGCGACGCTCTATTCACCCTCCACCGATTAGTGATTTATTTGTCATTCGAATGGAGCAAACCAGCTACGCTTTACAGTCATTTGGAGTTCGGCTGGAGACGCCCTAATAACACTTGTTAGTGATGATGAATCAAAGGGAGTTCAAAGTTGGGTCTGATACACTAGTGGTCAAATGAATATTCAACGCAAAAACTTTAGCTAAGTGACATCTATATGGTATTTCTACACCATTTTTTTTTTAAGAAATGGGATTTCTTGATTATTGTGTCCAGTACTTATGTGGCCTAATAAAAAAGAGTGGACCTTATACACACATCAATTTTTTACAGAAGAATTAAAAAAACAAATCATTTTAAATCTACATCATTGGTTTGGAGAGTGAATCATTACTCTTACCACGAAGGTGAGTTTAATCTTAGATCACGGTATGCATTAATACAAGCGCTTTCCAGGTCTTTTCTTTTTCCATCTCGCTGACTTTTTTTTTTTTTAGTTATTTCAATGTTTGTTCAATATTAATTAAACTAAGCAGTGTTAAGTCTTGTGGCCTCCGTGGTAGTTTTTAATGTAATTTGCAATGTTCCATGGGGTATTTCTTTATATTATGAAGTGTTATGCCAAACATTACTGGTATAAAATAGTTGGCATCTCCTTCAAAACTAACGCAATGCTCTAATAAAAGAGTGATTAGGTTGGAGTCGTCTGAAGGATTATGTCAGGCCAAGTATTAAAAATGAGCTTTGTATGTTATAATATCTTTCATGTTTTGAATACATTTTTTTAGATGTTTAATGCTAACTAATCAAGACAGGATTAGGTGCATAGTTTAGCACGAACAGGATATTCTCTTTTTAAGTATGTGACCTCTTAGGGATAATTTGATTTTAGATGGAAAATATGTATTAAAAACGTTGATTTTTTCACCCATTTTGAATATGAAATCTAAATTCTCCTCTGTTAGGGATTTTTAATGTGTCTGTGGAGTTGAAAATGCATATTTGACTTTCAGCTACATCCAACCAAATGGTAGAATTTAATAAACTCATCATTTTTCAAAATATATTTTCCAACTTATCAAAAGAAACCTTAATCTATTTGCTACTTTATTTTATTATTGAAAATGCAACTTTTGTGTTAATTACTTAATTTCTCCTGGATGTTAACAAATATGTTAGTTAATCATTGCTAAGCTGAACTCTCAGAACGGATGGATTTTGTTGGTTTGAATTCTTGAAGGTGTCAAAAGGTGATGTTCCTCCCAACTTCAATCTGAAAGATCAAAATGGGAAGAATGTGTCTCTGTCCAATTATAAAGGCAAGCCTATTGTTGTTTACTTTTACCCAGCGGATGAAAGCCCCGGATGTACCAAAGAGGTGAGATGTTGAGTTCACTGGTACCTTATGGCTCTTCAATTACAATAAAAGTTAGATATTTTCACATGGTTTTGCTTCGGTGCAGTTAAAAATATTTTTTTTCCTATGAAGTTTCAAGCTTTTCAAGGATGTAATTTTATCTATGTGCTTATATATATATATATATATATATATATATATATATATATATATATATATATATATATATATATATATATATATATATATATATATATATATCCTACAACAAATACTATAACACTTCACTCCCATGTTTAGCAATAAATTCTGAGAATGCAGGGTAGTTGGGTGATTAAAAAATAAATTTTTTACAATGAGTAAGTTTTCTTGAATATTTATCTTAAAATTATTTGAAATGCATGTTAGAATCATAAAAATTTCGGTTGTTTGATCAGATCAAGCATTACTGAATTTGAGATGTAAAATTGGCTATTATAAATTTATATTCGTACCTCAAAAAGCAATGAGATAGGAAAAGCTACATCCTTTGAACCATATTATGTTTAATTAGCTATGATTGTAACTAAGTAAAGTTTGTTGTAGCAAAAATGACCTTCAAAGTGCTTATTAATATTACCTGAGGATGGCATTCTATATATTCTATATAAAAAAAGGATGGCATTCTATATTAGCTCTCACTCAATGGATTCTTTTGTGATTGTTCTGGTACCAAGTAGGCATGCGCCTTCAGAGATTCTTATGAGAAGTTTAAGAAGGCAGGTGCAGAGGTTGTCGGAATAAGTGGTGATGATCCTACTTCACATAAGGTATTTTCCTTGACTGATGTTCTTTGTCTTCATTCAAACTTTTTAATTGCCGGTTTTGATATGAATCCTTTTTTATGTGTTAGCACATCCTTTTTTAAGATTTTTTTGTTATTTCTCTAAGAAGAAATATTTTTCCTTTTTTTTTTCTAAACGCAAATTTAAACCTAAATATTATGGAATGAGTAAGAGTAAGACTTTGAATGAAATGAGTAAGACTTGTTTACAGGAAACATCAGGATACAAATGATCTTGTTCAAAATATATATAAATAAAAAAATTTAAAGGTTGCAAGATAAGGAAATAGAATTGTAGTGTCACAGACAGTAGTAGGTCAGGAGAAGAATGAGATTAGAAAGATAATCAAAAGACCTCTTCGCTTTTATTTTGAAATGTTAACGAAAACTATATTGTAATGGATTGATGAGAAGTCCTAGAGATAAGAAGAAAAGCATAATTAAAATTTACTGGTACTCCAGAGCTTATATGCTCTTTCAAAAATGCTATATTCTTTAGTGTTTTTTTTTTTTTTTTTTTTTGAAAGAACTATACTCTTTAGTTGGAAGTTTATTTAAAGGTCATTTTCTCTTAAATCTCTATGATGGTATTTGTCAAGGTCATTTGAACATAATAATATGGAATGCTTTTTAAGAGCATGCATTTTTTCAAGCCTTTGCATGCGAAAGGCTTTATAATAGCCTAAACTCTCAATCATCAAAATGCAATTCATTTTAGTTTAATGGACTCACAATTTTATCACTTATTTTATCTTTTTAAAAGATCATCCATCATAGGAGTGCTACAGATCATATCTAACTTCTGAGTTTCCAAAAAATATTAATCATTAAAGCAAAAAAACACAGCGATATTTAAGAGCTCAATTTTATTTTACATGAGAGTTTTGAGTTTTTCTCTAAACATCAAATATTAATAATCACAAAACAAATCAAGCTTTTTTATTTTCTCATAAAGGGCAAATCATCCAACTACAACAACTGCCAACATTGTAGATGAAAGAGAATCATCTCAACCACCGAGTAAAGCTGCAGCCAGTACCTCATATAAATTTCAACCGTTTGATCATAATTAACCTGAAGAACCTTAACATGACTCAATACCTCACAGCAATCAAAACTCTTATCGACCACATAGCTTCCGCCGGATCCTCAGTTGACATATAGGACATCATCCTCTACACACTCAATGATTACTGCAATCCTATCAAGCTTTCAAAACCTCCATAGGATCCAAACTCACACCCATCAGACTAGACGATCTATACTCTCTACTTGTCAATGAGGAAATCAATATCTCAAACGAATCTTCCCATCAAGAGCAGATTTCCAATCAGCTCTTTACTCCTATCGTGGTAGAGGCAGACGAGGATGTGGCCGACTTCCCTATAACCCAACAACCTCCAGCAGAAATGGTGCAGCAGCAAAGAAGGTGATCTCCACAAGAACAAACTCAATAGAACAGTAACCCAACGGTTTGTATAATATTGAAAATACTGGTTTTCTCCTCTACATCATGCGGTATATAGAAAAAGGATAAACTAATTCTAGCAAAGCAAAACTAGTGCAGGGATGGTACTATGTAATGCAGAAAATAGTAACAGAAATCAGTAAAAGGAAGTGGAAATAAGATTAGTGGCGTCCCTCCTTAGCTAGGTGTTCCGCCGGTTCATTATACCAGGATGCCACCTGCATCAGCCCTCCCCCGCTTCGGAAGAGCTCGACTCCGACGAGCTTTCAATAAGTTGAACATCATCTGGTGGGTGATACTTATAGATATCTGCCACGTTAAATGTGGGCGAAGTAAGGATCTCAGGTGGGAGGTCAATGACATAAGCGTTGTCATTAATTTTGTGGCGAATCTGAAATGGTCCCAACTTCCTGGGGCTGAGCTTGGAATAACTGTCGTGCGGGAATCGCTCTCGGCGCATTCGGATCATAACCAATTCGCCCGGGCTGAAGCTTTTGAAACGTCGATGAGCATCAGCCGCTAATTTGTATTTGGCATTTGACTCTTCGAGCATGCCCTTCACTGTTTGAATCGTCTCCGCAGCTTGAGAGATGGTCTTGTTGACGCCGGCTTTGTTGCACTTGGGTAAGATAACCAAATCGACTAAATGATTAGGGGGTTTCGTATACACCACCTGAAAAGGACTGGTTTTTGTCGATCGATTCGCCAAGGAGTTATAAGCAAATTCCGCGTGACTGAGTAGTTCTTCCCACTTCTTTGGGTTGGCTTATACCAAACAACGGAGCATGTTCCCAAGCGTTCTGTTGACGACTTCAGTCTGACCATCCGTTTGAGGATGGTATGCGGAACTCAACTTGAGGTCGGTCTTCAAGCATCTCCACAGCTCTCGCCAGAAGTGACTGACGAACTTGACGTCGCGATCCGAAGTTAGACTCCGGGGAAGACCATGCAACCTGACAATTTCCTTAAAAAAAGGTGTGCAATGTTGACGGCATCAAACGTTTTCTTGCACGGAACGAAATGTGCCATTTTTGAGAATCGGTCAACCACAACCATAATCGAATCTGATCCTCGTTTGGTTCGTGGCAGCCCCAGAACAAAGTCGAGAGATAAGTCTTCCCAGATAGAGTTAGGCACGGGGAGAGGTAAATATAGTCCGGTATTTTGAGACGTACCTTTGTAACGTTGGCAGACTGTACATCTTTCTACAAATCTGGCGACATCTCGCCGTAAGCGCGGCCAAAAGAACCGGGATTGTAATAGCTCCAGCGTTCGGTCTCTACCTGCATGAGCCGCTAATCCCCCACTGTGCATTTCTTTAATCAATTGTGGCCTCCATGATGAATCAGGAACACAGAGGGTATTCCCTTTGAATAAAAAACCTTGCTGTAGAGAATAATCTTGATGTGGTCGGCCTTGGGTGCATTCATTCCAGATTTGAGAGAAGTCTTTGTCAGTAGTGTACAGCTCTTTTAATTCTTGCAGCCCGATGATCTCCGTTTGTAGATGTGTGAGTAAAGCGGCTCGCCGACTAAGGGCGTCGGCAACGCGATTAGTTTTCCCTGCCTTGTGTTTGATAACAAAGCTGAATCTCTGAAAGAATACGATCCAACGAGCGTGCATACGACTGATATTTTTTTGGTTGTTAATATATTGGAGGGCTTTATTGTCACTACATAAGACAAAGTCCTTATGCAGCAAGTAATGCTCCCATTGTTTGAGTGCTCGAACAACTGCGTACAGTTCCTGTTCATATGCCGACCACTTCTGTCGGGCAGAGCTTAATTTCTCACTGAAATACTCAATGGGTTTGCCGTCCTGAGATAAAACAGCCCCAATCCCAATGGCTGATGCATCTGTATCTACCTGAAACTGCTTATCAAAATCTGGGAATGCTAATAGCGGCGCTGAGCAGAGGGCTATTTTAATTTTATCAAAACTTCTTTGTTGTATTGGAGTCCAGATAAATGTCGGAGACTTCAAGCAATTAGTTATAGGGGCCACGATGCTGCTAAAGCCTTTAATGAATCGCCGATAGTAGTTGGCTAAACCATGGAAGCTCCTCACATCAGTTAAGGATTTGGGTGTGGGCCAATCACGGATGGCCGAGATCTTCTCGGGCAAGGTCATAACACCTGCGGAAGTCAGTACAAAACCCAAAAACTGCACCCTCTCAACAGCAAAATCACACTTGGATAAGTTGAGGAATAATTGGTGATCACGCAAGGTTTTTAGTATTGCCCGGAGATGACCCATGTGCAATTCCAAAGATTTGCTAAAAATTAAAATGTCATCAAAGTAAACCAAACAAAATTTACCCAGGAAAGCTTTCAAGACCTCATGCATAAGCCTCATGAACGTGGAGGGAGCATTACAAAGTCCGAACGGCATGACTTTCCATTCGTACAACCCGTCGATCGTCTTGAAAGCCGTCTTCCATTCGTCGCCGGATCGTATGCGGATTTGGTGATATCCGCTCCTCAAGTCTAGTTTGGAGAAAATGGCGGCGCCTGAAAGTTTGTCCAGGAGATCCGAGATCCGCGGTATAGGAAACCGGTATTTAATGGTAATGCGATTGATCGCTCGACTGTCAATGCACATGCGCCACTGACCATCTTTCTTTGGAACTATCAAGGCAGGGACCGCGCATGGACTCATGCTCGGTTGAATGAACTGTTTGTCTAGCAGTTCTTGTACAATCTTTTGTAAGATACTGTGTTCACGCGGACTCATTCGGTAATGTGGCAAATTGGGTAGCATGGCACCGGGAAGCAAATCGATCTGGTGCTGAATATCTCGGATCGGTGGCAGAGTCGGAGGGAGATCTGTGGCAGTAATATCCTGGAAAGAGTTGATTAAATCTTGAATTTCCGGATGCTGGGACGGGGTGGATTGCTTAGCCATATCGGAGGCCACTAAGGCATACACAGGGCAGCCATCACCCTTGAGCTGTAGCAGCTCCCGTTCAGCTATTAGGCAGGACATTGTGAGATTGACGGGAGTGGAACTTTGAACGGACCCAACTGGCATTAGTTTTAATTTCTTCCCTTTGACCTCAACGGTATACGTATTTGCCCGGCCATCATGAACAGCACACGCGTCATACTGCCAAGGATAAGGTGACACACGTCCATATCAAGGACATCACAAGTAACTTGGCAGATATATCTTTTACCAATAGAGAAAGTGATTTTGCACAAGTCGGAGACAAGGAAGTCAACTCCTTTTTTTACCCAACTTATTTTGAAGGGATTTGGATTCCGGGTTGTTTTGATTTGCAGAGCCTGCACCGCCGCCTTGGAGATGATATTCTCTGTGCATCCACTATCTATCACCAATTCACACACCTTATCGTTAATAGTGCACTTGGTACGGAATAATTTGTGTCGCTGTGTGTCGACAGGTGTCCTAGGTGCCAGTAACATTTTTTCCATGACACCTAATATGGCCTCGCCGTCGTCAGCCAATACTTCTTCTACCTCGTCTTCATAGTCATCTTGAAGGCCAGATTTTTCCACCTCTTCTTCTCCTTCTACCAACTGCACCTAGTGTCGTGTCGGACACTCGTTCGATTTGTGGCCTGGTTGTAGACACCTAAAACATTTTATTGCAGTGGGTTTGGCATATGGATTTTCACGTCCAGGAGCTCGGGTTCTGGCTACCCCCTTGACTTCTGTGGCTGCATTGGTTGGTGTCGAAGGTCCCTCTGGCAATTTGGTGGCTGGTGTTACAATCCTGGACGGTCCAGTATTTCCTTCTGTGAGCTGTCTGCGATTAACCATCGGCCGATAGTGCCGTTGAAGCTGGCTTTCTGCTTTGAGTGCGAAGTTCACCGCCTGGGAGAGCGATCAAATGGAATTGAGTTCAAGCTTGTCCTGAAGGTTATCTTTCAAGCCTCCGAGGTAGCGTGCCACCAATTGATTTTCGGACTCCAACAAATTATTCCGGGCGCTCAATCTATAGAATTCTTCTGTATACTCGTGAACCGGACGTGAGCCTTGCCTACATTGTTGGTATTGCAAATACAGTAACTGCTCGAAATCTCTAGGCAGGAAATGCCGCCTCATGAGTTGTTTCAATCGCCCTCAACTTCGGATCGGAGCTTTACCTTCGCGTTGCCGATTTTGTATGAGTTGCAACCACCAAGCGCTAGCCCCTCCCTTGAGGCGGCAAGCCACATACTTGACTTGTTTCTCCGGATTGACTTCCATGTAGTCAAAAAAATTTTCCACAACACCTTCCCAATCCAAATAATCCTCAATGTGAAGTCTGTCATCGAAAAACGGGATATCCATTTTGATGCGGAACCCATCAGGTTCAATCCGCTGTTGTCTGTGTCTTCTTCTTCCGGTCGAATGTGGAAGAAATATTTCACCGTCTGAATCAGATTGTTCCTGCCTGGGAAGAACGTCTTCTTCAGAATCGGAATATTCCGGTATCAACACCGGAGCTCTCCTCTACATAGGACCCAATCTGGTAGGTTGCCTTACCTCCGGTATGGTTGCCGGAACAAACGGTCGAGCTGCGGGATCCGTAGCGGCTCTTATTTGACGAAGCTCATTTCGCATTTCCTCTGCGAATCGACCAAAGGTCGTCATCAACTCCTCAAGTTGCTTTGACGTCTGCCGATGATTTTCCCAAAGGGCTTCAAGACTCCGATCGCCGTCGGGTCGGGGGTGGTTGCGGCCTTCCGCCATTCGCTAGAATAGCCTAGCTCTGATACCAAAACTATGGTGCAGCAGCAAAGAAGGTGATCTCCACAAGAACAAACTCAATAGAACAGTAACCCAACGGTTTGTATAATATTGAAAAGACTGGTTTTCTCCTCTACATCATGCGGTATATAGAAAAAGGATAAACTAATTCTAGCAAAGCAAAACTAGTGCAAGGATGGTACTATGTAATGCAGAAAATAGTAACATAAATCAGTAAAAGGAAGTGGAAATAAGAGTAGTGGCGTCCCTCCTTAGCTAGGTGTTCCGCCGGTTCATTATACCAGGATGCCACCTGCATCAAGAAACTCCTTCAATTCTACCCTATGTTGCACCGATACACCTATTTATGAAAGGCGTGCTGTATCCGATACACCGATACACGGATACGCCTCTGATACTCCACCGATACGTGTCGGATACACCAAAGTCGTATCCAATTAAAATACTATTTAATTTCAAAAGGACGCGCGTATCCGATACGCATGTCCATTGAAAAACAAAAAGAAATCAGAAAAAAAAAAAAAGACGTGTCGTATTTACTTCCGCAGTTGCGAGCAAGATTCTCTCATTTCCGAGATGAATTTGAGTCTCTTGATGATATGAAAATATTAAAAATTATTAATCTTTCACTTGATGATCCTGAATTAGAAGCTATGATATTTATTGAAGATGATCTGGAAGTTCAAAGACAAGCCAATGAAGAAGATAATTATATCATTCCTTCTATTGAATAGTTGAAACTTCATGTGCTAGATAATTTATGTTTATGCTTTTGTTGTTGTACTAGACATTAATACTTATATTTTGATATTATAAGCTACAATGCTACAAATGATGTTGTTGCCATTTTTTTTGTAATTTCAAATATAATGTTTTGATTGTTTTCTTAATTTTATGTATGATTTATAAATTATAATGTCGTGTCGCGCCGTACCCGTATCCTGTATTTTTAAGAATTGACGTGTCCCGTATCCATATCGTATCGTATCCGTGTCGCCGTATCCGTATCGGTGCAACATAGATTCTACCACTTAGCTTCTTGTCTGCCAAATTTGTAGCAAGAAAGGGCATTCAGCTACAACATGTTGGCACAAACTCAACATCAACTACATACCACAATCTGCACCCACACCATCAAAAGCAATGGTAGCTGCAACTTCACCTTGTCAAATGATAGGTACATTGATTCGGAAGCATCATCCCACCTCACTCACACACTCGACAATATACAAAATCCATCTCTATACCAAGGTTCTGACAACATCACCATTGGAGATGGAAGAAGTCTCCCAATAGCTCATTTCAGAGCTATTCTGCTTCCCACTACATCCAGTAAGTTAAATCTTTCACATCTATTTCATGTACCCAAACTCTCTCATAATCTCCTCTTGGTTTCTCACCTAACAAATGATAATAACGTCTCCATTTTTTTCATTGCCTCTGGTTTCACAATCAAGGACTTGAGGACAAATGAGGTCCTTCCCCAAGATCCATGTCGGGATGTACTCTACCCAATTAAGCTCCATCCTTCAGCAACCCGTCAATCTTCTCAAGTGACCACCAACTCCAACACTCTTCGCTGGCACAATCAACTTGGTCATCCTCACCATCAAGCCATTGCCACCATCTCAAAGCAACACAAAGATCTTCATATACTTGTTTCTTCTTATTTTTGCAATGCTTGTAATGCCTCAAAAGGCCACAATCTAGTATCTCCAAAGTCTACTAAATCTACATCTACTTCTCTTGCTCTCATTCACTTAGATATATGGGGACCTTCCCCGTTAACTCTACTCAAAGCTACAAATATTATACCATCTTCATTGATAACTTCTCTAGATTTGCTTGGGTATTCTCTATGTTTTACAAATCTGAAGTACCAACAACATTTATTAAATTCAGAATATGTATAGAACAACAACTCTCCAATAAAATTAAACATTTACAGTAACTTTCACTTTCATATCCTACTCAAGTTCTATTATGAATGGTGAATCATAATCTCCTTAGACATTTGGAAAATCATTAAATACTAACTTTGTTGTTTGCATGAATCTCATCTCTGCAGGCATTCGCTTCAAAATATAAGCTTCCATTTACATTGCTAAGTGATGAAGGAAACAAAGTAAGGAAACAGTGGGGGGTCCCCTCCGATCTCTTTGGAACCCTCCCGGGGAGGGAGACTTATGTTATTGACAAGAAAGGAAAAGTTCAGTTGGTCTATAACAACCAATTCCAGCCTGAAAAGCACGTCGATGAGACACTGAAGCTACTACAAAGTCTCTGAGGTCCTACACAGTTATGGTACATTTGGTAGGCTTTTTTATTGCTTCTTAAAGTAGCTTTCTAATGCAAAAATTTAAAAATTTGAACTAAAAAGTTGTTTTAAGAAGCAGTAAGAAAGCCGTCCCAAATAAAAGCTTAATCTGTATTTGTTCTTTTTCTCCCTAGTTAGCTAAAAACTGTTTATTCTTATTCAGCAGCGATATAAATGATCAAATTTATGTCTGATTCTTGTTGTAAAAAATGGATTTAACGCCTCAAATAACTAAGATGCAAATGCCAGTGAGCAAATTTCTCACATGCATTTGATCACATAAGGTTTCATTATATCATGGGGGAACCATCAAAAATCAGAAAATTAGTTTTCTCGTTCATTCATGTTTCATGATTGTCTCTGTAATTGTTGTGTATCCGACTCACCTTTCATTCCCATTTCGGTTCATGCTTAACTGTAAGCTTCACAGCTCAAGATTTTGTTTGGGATAATTTTTTTACTATTTTTAAGGTAGTTTTTAGCATAAATTTTTTGAAAGTAATGAAAAAATAGTGATTAAAAAGTTGCCTCAAATGAAGTCTCAGTGTTTTCACAAAAGAGTGGAATGAGAAATGAAATTAGATGAAATTGATTCTTTTGTAATGCCAGGCTTTAAATAATTATTTAAAAGTTGAGAATATTATGGAGAATGAGGAGTTAAATTAAAAAAAAATGTAATTTGATATTTAATATTAAAAAAACTTACTAAGGTTTCAGTTGGGATAGTTTTTAGCCATTGCTTTTTCGTTACATTCATTGAATTTTTGAGTTAGAAAGTTGCTTTTAAAAGCAATAAGAAAGTCATTCCAAATGAAGACTAAGGCTTCGTTTGGGGCAACTTTTTTATTGCTTTCTAAAATGGAGTTTTAGTACAAAATTAAAAAAATTTGTACTATAACTCCGTTTTAGAAAGTAATAAAAAAGTCGTCCCAAACGAAGCCTAAGGCTTCGTTTGGGATGATTTTTTTATTGTTTTCTAAAACAGCTTTATAATACAAAAAAAAATTTGTTCAAAAAAGTTATTTTAAATAGTAGTAAGAAAGATGTCTCAAACGAAATCTAAATTATCTATTAAAAGTTGATGCGGAGTTCTTAGCAAGGTTGTGAAAACCGGACCGGACAACGAACCGGAAGAATGAGAGGTTCATGGTTCGACCGGTTCGACCGGTCGAACCGGGGTCGAACCGGATGACGTAATAAATAATAATTTAATTAAAAGTAATAAAATTAACATAATAATAATGACAATTTATTCATAAAAATTTTATACTTCTAAGAATTTTTAGACTAAAAAATAAATAAAATTCATACATATATAATATGTTACATAATTTTAAAATTAAATATAAATAATTATTATATGTATGCTATATATTTAAATATAAATAATTACTAATTTTAAATTTAAATATAAATATATTCATTTTTTATTTTAATTTATATTTAATAAAAAATTAGTTTATATATAAATATATTTATTTGATATAAATGATTGCTTTATGTTATAGATTTATGCATAATTTACATATATAAATTATATATAAATTTTAGATTATAAAACTATATTTATAAAGTCATACAATATTATTTTTTAAGATTTTTATTTTTCTATCATTTAATTTCGCATTTAGAAAATGTTTTAGAACTTTAAAAATGATAAATAATTATTTTTATTTAAATAATTATAAAAATATAATTAATAATAAATTTAAGAAGTTTAAAAATTATTATGACTATTTTTTATTTGAATATTCTACAAAAAAAATTTCTAACAATTTCTCATTCAAACAAATTTAATGCACATTGTTGAATGTTGTAACAAAAAACAACTAGTTCTTTAGTCCCACATCACTTAGGAATTCTAAGTTGTGTTTGTTATATACCTTTCCTTGTACTTGTGCTTTAAGAGCTTTCATGGTATTATGGCATCATGTGAGCTTGGTTATTTATATTTAATTTACTATATAAAATTTAATAAAATTTTTGAATTATATTATTAAATAAGATATATGATATATGATATTTAAATTAATTTAATATTAATTAAACATTTTATATAAAAATAAAATATTTAAATATATTATTAGTTGAACCGGCCGGTTCTTAAAAAACGGACCGGTTCAACGGTCGGCCGGTTCAATCCGGTTTTGGCCGGTTCGTTGTTAGTCCGGTTCTTAGATAGAACCGAACCGGCTGTAAGACCGGTTCACGGTTGAACCGGTCGAACCGGCCGGTCCGGTTCGGTTTTCAAAACAATGGTTCTTAGTAAAGAAGTCAATAATAAAAATGGGAGTAAGTTTTTAAACTAAGTATCTTATTAATCTAATTTATGCAGTTAACAAATGGGACTTTTTTTTTGTGACATCGTCAAAGTCGCCGATATAATGATCTACATCGACCATTGGCCTTTCAACAACAACCTCAATAGAGCTTTCTTTATCACGACCGATTTCACGAATTTGACCCCTGAGAAAGTCCAGAGAAACCAAATGCCCACCATGTTCCATGAACATTAGTTGTATATAGTTTTATTTTCAAGTGTATGCCACAACAAGCAATATTTGTCTTCGCTCCATAAATGCATAACACACTGAAAAATTTCGTCAAATTTTGCTCATCAAATGAACCTCTACATCTACAACTTATATCGACAGAGAAGCACACTTAAGATATGACAACTAAAATATGAAAAACATTTAATAAAATTAATTGCTATTGTTTATATGAAAAGACAATAATATATGCTAAGAAATATGATTTGATAATACTCCATGATTTGATAAGATAATTTTACAGCTCATACAATGTGACTACTCCTTGCAACCTTATAGCTCAAAAAATAAAAAATTTAGCTCAAGTACTATACATCTGTAAAGCATATCTTAAAATTTAATATTGAATGACTAATATTTAATATTTTTTGGTTTCTTTAACCTCACAGCGTCAGTGGTTGAGGAGATGTTTCTTCCCTTCTAATCTTCTTCTCTTCTCTTCCCCTTCTTCTCTTCCCTTCACTAAGGGTTCGTTTGGAATAGATTTCTTAATGCTTTTTAAAATAGTATTTTAGTTAAAAAAATTCTTGAATTAGAATTTTTTGTACTAAAAAGCTGTTGTAGTAAGCAATAAAAAATTGTCCCAAATGAAACATAAGTAATGGATTGTCATACAGATGTTTAATAACTTCTATGACTTATTGCATAATTTCTTTGATGAGAAATCATATAAATAAAATGTTTTTTTTTTTTTCCTCATATATTTAAATTCATCATCTAACTTTGAAGTGGTGGATGGTATCCTCTTCCATCATTGATATCATTCATCAAAGATTTGAAGCTTTCATGATCATGGTGCTTAAGAATCATCTAAAAATTTTAGTTTACTTTGTTTTGTTAGAAGTTGTCGATGAGTTCATCATAAATAAGTTCTTAACATATTATCATCCATATGATAATATGAAATTATATTTATTCTATTATAATTACACATTCAAATATATATATATATATATATATATGAATCTCGAAAGAATATTTAAAAATATCTTCATTTTTTACCGCACATTATTTTCTTAAGTTCGCCGCAACCAACATTAGTTCAAACAATGTTTAAGAAGTTTTGATCAACGATAAATCATAAGGAAGAAAATTTTGAATATTTGAACCTTATTCAAATCATATACGAATATTATTCAAACATTATTTGACCCAATTCAAATAATATGATTTGATTCGGAGATAGATTCAAGAACGATTCAAATAAAATTTGACCAAGATTCAAGCATGATTCAACAAGATTAGATACAAGTTGCATTTCAAAAATCAGCTTCATTTTCATCAAGTTATACCAATTTCTAGAGAAGATCATTTTGAAGATAAGCTGTCATGAATGGTTTCTTAACATGTATTTTATTGAAGTACTTCTAGAACTCTACTTTTCTATAACCTTGGATGCTAAATGTATTCCTCATGACAAATATCACTTTTAAGCTTCATCGTTATATATATTATATCATAATGAGTAAAAGCTCCATCATGTGCCTTTGAAAAATTAATTGATAAAGCATTTGTAATATTATTATGTCTATCAAAGATGAACACCAAGTTCTCTATTATGCTTATTGACTCTCTTAGCTTTATGTTGAAATCGCCAATGAACAAAGAAATATTCCACTTCAATTGATAATCCATACAACAACAACAAGCCTTTATCCCACTATGTGGGGTTGGCTACATGAATCATTTTTCTCCATTGTGTCATATTAAAAGTCAAAATCTCGTTTAAATATAATAAAGAAAGGTCATTCCTAATATTTTTTAACCGAGTCTTTTTAGGTATGTCTCTACCTTTCTTAATATAAATCAAATCTATTACCTTTACTCTCCTAACCGGTTCATCAGAAGGCCGTCATTTTATGTGACCAAACCATCTAAGGCAACTCTCTAATCTTATCATCTACTGGAGCTACTCCAACCTTTTCACGTATATGCTCATTTTGTATCCTATCTCTAAGGGTAAAGCCACTCATCCAACTGAGCATCCTCATCTCTGCCACACTTAACTTAATATTATACTTCTCTTTTAGAATTTTCCCTTGAGTTTGAGGGGTACTTTTCTATCACACAACAAGCCTGATGCATTCCTCCACATCAACCACCCAACTTAAATTCTACTGATAATATCCCTATCTATTTCACCATCACTCTGAACAATAGATCCAAAATATCTAAAATGTGAACTCTTATTAATAACTTGATCACCCAAAGCAAAAAAAATCTCGGGCGAATGCAGAGCTACAAGCGAACCAAACGTTCGACAAGCTACTCCTTGTTCGGTTCGATTAAAGCTCGTTCGTGATCGTTTAATTAATTAAACAAACAAACTTGAACAATATTTTAAATACTCGATTCTTAAATAAACAACTTGAACACTAATGCGTGCAACTCATTTATGTTCGCGAACAACATCATTTAAAGTTCATGAACAAGCACGACATTAAGCTCAATAAGAAGCTCGATTCGTGTTTGATTTTGAACTCGTGAATAAGCTTGATAAAAATAATTAATATTTGATTATATAATTAATAAATATAAATAATATAAATATTTTATATTTATTATAATATAATGATATAATTATTATAAATGTGTTTGTTCATAGATATGTTCATGAACGTGTTTGTTTGATAGTTAAAAAAAATTTGTTAGATATATTTGTGAACATGCTCGATGTAATCTTTTATTAGGAAGCTCGATAAAACTCATTTGTTAAGTTAATGAACATCTAAAAGTATAGCTCGTTTATATCTTGTTTATATTTATTTGTTTAAAGCTCGATAAGCACTCAATGAACAAACATGAACTGAACATGAACCGAACATGAACACTCATTAATTTAAATGAACCAAACATGAACACAAATAATAAAGCTCGAACAAACATGAACCAAACTTGAACAACTTGATATTAAATGAAAACAAACATGAACACTCACATACTCGACTCGTCTCGATTCGTTTGCAGCCCTAGGCGAATGTATGATGATGATGATAGTAATGGAAAACGCCGAACCGGCAATGACAAAACATCATTCTTCCATACAAAAGTGTATATTATAGTGGTAGTATATTCATCTGAACTAAACTTACAAATATTTTTCCCCCGAAAAAATAAACATCGCACATAATTCTCCAACTTTTGCTCGTGTGAGCCATGTAAAGTCAACATTTTCATACAAATATATAATTCATCTAATAATACAAATAAAATTATTAAATAAGTCAATTTTAGTTGGATATCATAGATCCATTTATACCCAATAACCAATATATATATATATATATATATATATATATATATATATATATATATATAGTACTAATAAATTCATCATTAATTATAGTCGACTAAATCTCAATTAGTAAGTACAATTTGAGTTATCTTCAAACTCAACTCAAATTCGACCAAGTTCATTTCCAGCTCTTTATTAAGATTAGCATGATTATTTACTTATAAACCCCTTAATACTAATTACACATTTAGTCAGAATAAACGGGAAGAAAAGATTTGAAATGCAAGCAAACAGTCCATCCTTTCTGTTAAAAAATAAAATCATACTATACAAATTACAAAGAAGACGTATTCCTTTACCTATAGATACTAGCCGTTGATCGAACCAGTGGAAATGTATTCATTTGCAATTGAAAAGCAGTCCTCCTTCTGTTTCTTGTACTCATCATAGCGAAGAAAGAAGTAGGAAAGGTAATCAAAATCAATAGGTGACACTTTCGCCTGTAAATTTATTAGAAACCAAACAATTGTAAGAACTTTACTATATCCACTTGATGTAAACTACGAGAAACTATAATGAGAAGATAGTATTAGAGAAATAATTACCTGTATGATAGCCCACAGAGCCCAGTAAAGGTGAGATGCCAACCTAAAGGTATTAGTTTCAACATAGAGGGCTTCAACGACCTTGCCATCAGCCTAATAGCCCAGAAAAGTTAAATCAGGAAATAAAAGAGAGGAGCAGGGAAAATGAATTTTATGTTGGGAGACTTTCTTCTTATTCAGCATAAAAGAATTGCATATAAGTATTAGGAAACCAAGGCATCGTTTTTGGAACAAAGAAAGATTAGTGAATAAACTACCTCTGATAGCAAGGAAAATGAATTAGTTTGGTTGAATTTCATGTAATCTAACTAGCACATAGTAGTGACCGATTATATCTAAATGGTGAAATTTTTAAATGGATCAATTTTAACGTAAAAATTAGGAGGAATGCAGTCAAAATAAAATTTAAAAATATCAAATATGGTAACTGGTGGTGCGTTTTGCACAAAATGTGAATTAGAACTGTGTTTTCACGAAAAATGCAAAGATTAATTGCGTTTTGAATATAAAACGTGAAATAGGTATGCGTTTTCTACTTAAAAAACACTAACCTACACTGTCTTTTCTTCTAAAAAATTTAAATTAAAAAAAAAACAGATGGAATGGAAAGAGAGATGGAAATTCATTTAAATATTTAATTAAACGTTTTTAAAGTTAATTAAAATTTAACATAAAAATTCAATATCTCTCTCTTCGTTTGTCTCTGCCTCTCTCTGTTTGTCTCTCGTTCTCTCTCCATCTTTCTACCTTTTCTCTTTGCTTTTTAATGAAAAACGCAAAATTGATTTGCATTTTCTTACTTTAACCAAAAACGCAAAATAGATTTGCATGGATGATCCTTCTATTTTTTTTTTAATCATGTTCCTTCTCCTAATTTAATCTTTAATAATGATCCTCTTTAAAATTTGGCCTATCTAAATTATGACTAATGTTTGATCAAGCAACTCAAAAATAAGCAAGAGAAACTTTTCTTATGTTGAACTTTGAAATTCACACACACCTCATGCGGCCTCTCTGGCTCGAGATAATTTCGGAGGAAAAGATACTGAGCTTCTCTGTCAGGATACCTACAGTGGAAGATGGTTGGAGGAAAGAAAATGTTACAAAAAGAAACTTAGAGAAGAATTAAGTATGGAAAATGATTGTTTACAATAGCTAAAAGAACATACAAGCTATAATCACAGTCATAACCAGCATATTCATTGAAGTGGTTTGCAATATCGTAGCCTCTGTAGCTGTATGAACCGTATTCAAAATCAATGAGGTAGAGTTTCTCTGTAAGGTATGGCAGTGTTATAAGGAAATCGGGATCAGACTACAAATATTGGTGTATATAGATGAAAAAATTTGACCTTGTACCGCCCAGGTAAATATAACAGTTTTTAAACAAAAAATATTGGTCCAGACAAAGCAAGAATAAAAATTTGGCATGGCAAGAACACATTAGCATGTTTGAGTTGAATAGTTCTACCTTCTTCATCATTTCGCATCAAATTACCAGAGAGTAAATCATTGTGAGCGAAAACCACAGGAGCATCTAAACGGTCAGTTAGGTTCTGTAATTAGTAAAGCGGGAACTGTAATTAGTGAAGGGAAATATTACAAGATAAAAGACTTTCGAAGCTTACAGAAAAGCAAAGCAAAATCCCATGACTCAGACAAGTAATATGAAAGCAGTTCAACTTGAACTAAATAACCACTAATAAGGCTTGCTTGAGGAGGCCTATCTGGAAGTATCGTAAATTATAAAGAATGCAGAAGTAAAACGACAACTCACAGAGACAAAAAGAATACCTTAAGTGCATTCAATTCATCATGGATTTCTTTGAAAGAGATGGTTTTATACTTGGCCTGCTTCTCCTTGTCATCAAACTCTAATGCCTCAGCTGCAAAACATTCTTCTCTTAACTAAGACATTCTATAGCATAAATAGCAAGTTAAGAAGAGCTAAACTCAATCAAGAATTGGAATTGGCTAATGGGAACACATTTTGGTTTAGTCCATCAAAGGACAATGAAGAGAGGTCAGAAACCTTGTTTAAGGAACTTGAAGATATCGCTCCACAACTGTGGTTCTCTAGAACCTGCTACTTTCACCTGGTGGAACTTGCGAAGTTGGCATGCGATTTCGGCGGATATTTTGGGCTCGCTCATATCTGTGGAAAAAGGGTTATCAATATTATCATATGTAGCAAAATCGTTTGATGGAACTAATGAAAGAACTTGCTTAAATTAGTCAAGGGAATAGCATAAAATAAACTAAATATGCCTCAATTAGTAAGCATTTCTAAGAAGATCTGGATGATTTTGCTGTCTAATTGCCTACAGCTACAGTTTTCTAATGAGACCCAATTGTTTACTTAAGATGGCAGGGCAGGCTTGAGAGGTGGATAAGTTTGTGGTACAAAACAGAAACATATAGAATTAACATTTTAAAGTCAGAAAATTAAACAAAGAGAAGGCAAGATAAATTGGACGATAATAAAGTACAAACATTCGGTAAAGGATAACAATTAACCCCCGCAAATTTTGGCAAAGGAAGTAGATACTACAAAATCAAATATCAAGGTAAGGTAACCACCGCCTCTATGGCTACCTAAAAACTTCCACAATCCACCTCTTAACCAGCAATTCATAGGAAGCCAACAATATCATAGAGCTATGGAGAATTATGGTGATGTTGGCTCCTACAGCTGTATGTTATTTGTTAAGAGATGGAATTTGGAAGTTTTTAGGTTGCCCTAGGGGATGGTGGGCTTACTTTGGTATTTGATTCTATGGTTGTTTGTTTTCCTTACCTCCATTGGATTAAATTTGCAATGAATTTATGTTTTACGTTTGTCTGGTTTTTCACTCAAGTTTGTTACCATGTGGATAGGCATGCATTGGGATTTTTTATGTTTGACTAAGATTTCCGGTACCGTTGCAAGATTTCAGCCGAATTATTCTCTAAATTTCTTTATATAAATCTAAGAGGATTGTGATTAAAAAAAGAGGTTTGAGATACGTAAAATGTCAATGAACTATTTTTTAATAAAATTCCAATTGGATGTGCTATTCCTTATAATTATAAGAGTCAACTTCTTGGAAAGTTGGAGACTTAAGATTTTTTTTTGTGGAGATTATATATTTCTATAGGCATAAGAACTGATTCTACAACTTTGGGCGATTTATTTCATCTTACTTTCATTCATTTTGTTATTGGATTAAAAGTGTGATTGAATTTAGTTAGATGCAATCTAATTTTCTACGGTGCATAATTCCAATTAATTTATGATTTTATTTTTAATTTCAAATTACTATGTTATTTATACTAGAAAACCATTAAAATATCAATTGCATCAGAGTACTATGTCTTTTATTTCCATTTCAAGTAACAAATAATTTCTAAAACTAACAATTTTTTATCTGTGAATTTGTTTTATGTTTGTGTGATTTGTGCACACCATAGTGATCTATATCAGCAAATTCTCGATCCTAAGTCATCCTACTATTGCAGGAATAACGAAAAAATAATGATGATGATGATTTCCCTTGGTAATAAAATAGAAGATGGTAACCAAAAAATATCCCCCGAGCATAAGTAAAAGTTCTATCTTGTCAATCTACTTCATAAGTTTAAGCTCATGCTTATTTCAAGGAAAAAAAAATTATATGCAGAAAATAATAATTAAAACATGTGAACAGAAACTTGTCCGCAATTGCTTGAGAAGCATAGGGGCCTTCTTACCTGATGGTGAAAGAGTACGAGCAGTAATGAATGACTGGATCATGCCATTTGCAAATAATCCTAGCAATTCAGCACCAAAACCTGCAGCTGATATAAATGGTAGGGCCTAAAAGAAATAACAAAAATAAATTAAACTATATAAGGCAGCAGAATTTTTACGTTCATATCTGGTATCTATATGCATAAATATGCTTTAAGTTAATCAATTGAACGAAAAATTTTGGGATTGCTATGTGGACATGTCTGGAATAACATTTGCCTAAAGGTTCTTAAGGTTTTCTGCATTTGTAATTAATTGTAGATCAACGACATCACAAAATGATCTTACTAGTACTTACATTAAGAAAAAGGATTGCTAGCAACTGCTTGCATCATCTAGAATGCCTACTCTTCCATTATTCGATGGTTTAAAAATTGACACAGCTAGTCTCAAGCCGATATGAGAAATGTGGGAGTTGATAGTAGATGGAGAGCCAATAGTTACTTATAACAAAACTCATGAAATGAACTGACACCAAATAGTTGGGATAAGGCCAATAATAATGAGAAGTTTTGCAAATCAAGAACTGCTTAATCTTTTAGTGGTGGACATTGTTTGATTAATGGTTTGTTTGTGCACAATATGAACGATGAGGACATCGAAGATCAATGGCTACGATCGTGTCTATTTATTTTGATGTATTTTATGTATTTGATTTGTTAATTGTCTTTTTCCCTTTCTACCCTCACTTGAGGGTTTTTTCTTAAGTTTGCCCTAGGGGCGATTGTGTCTTTTTATTTTCCTTCATGTATTTGGCTATTTAAGCCTTCTCCCTCCTCTTGGAGAGGGGATGATGAATATTGATATGAAAATTTTCAACTTTGATTTTGGATCTCTTTGTGAGTTCTAAAGTTCTCTTTGTGAGTTCTCGAGTGAGGAGTAGCCTAGGAGAGGCTCAAAGCAATACTCAACAGCCCCTTGGTGGAGCTCTTGGTTTTCTATCCCATATATTTTCTTCTTCTCTCCCATTTTCCCCATCCGACCTTCCTCTTTTCTTCTCCCCTACCCGACAATCACCATCACCTCTCTTCCTTGTGTCAAACCACCCCAAATC
The DNA here is from genome assembly GCA_016618105.1 of Dendrobium huoshanense. Lineage (NCBI taxonomy): Eukaryota > Viridiplantae > Streptophyta > Magnoliopsida > Asparagales > Orchidaceae > Dendrobium > Dendrobium huoshanense. Next base: position 42,172,397 of record CM028350.1, on the reverse strand, counting down.
CTCCCGCCGGCCTGCTCCCCTCACCGCCCAGCAGCTGGAATTGCCCCCCTGCAGGCCGCCGGCTTCAGCCCCCTGGTTCTCTGGCTTGGCCGTTGATTTCCCATCCCCCACCTCTTCAATTCTCATTAATTCTCCCATTGTAACCTTCCTAATTTGGCTCCAATTGTTTTGTACATATTTGAATTTCAAAATCTTTCCTAATTTGCTCCCCGCCATATTTGGAAAGTTTGAATCTCATTCAATTTAATTTTAAATTGAAGCGGATTTAATTATTTCTCCTCCTTATTTGGTGGGCTGCAATTAGAAGCTTTCAAATCTTCCCAACATCCTCCCTCTCTCTCTACAAGCCGCCGGCCATGCTAGGGTGGAAGCCCCATTAGTGCTAATTCAATGCATTAATTGTAATTGACTTGGATTTCAAATTTCATAACCTCCTCTCTATCTCTCTCTATGGCCAGCCGCCCATTACTTCTCCCCTTAATTAGGAGCTTAAATCATGGCTACAAATAATGATCCATTAACACCCCAATCAATGCATTAATCATCCATTAATTTGAAATCGAATTTCAAATTAACTCCCTCCAAAAGTATTCAAAATCTGAAATTAATTTCAGTTTTGAAATTAATCCCCCTCTTCTAGCCTTTAGAATTAATGTGAATCCCAAGGTCATTCCTGCTGCCATTCACAGTAGGAATCCTTGGAAATCTGAGATTTTTCCCCGCCAAGCTATTGCTAAGGTTTCTGGGCAAGTCCTGTGATCCGTCCAAAGGATTCCTAGCCTTACAAGCTGCTGTCCCTGGCTGTCCAGTTGCTGTCCAGCATTTCAAGTTGGTGTAATTTGCTGTCCAGAATTTTGGAGTCAAGAAAACTGCTGACCAGCATCCTTGAGAACCAAAAAACTGCTGTCCAGGCTCCAGGCCACCTGCTTGCTGTCCAAAGACTCCAGCAAGGATTTGTTGTTGTCCAGCTGCCCAAGAAGCCGCCCGTTGTCGTCTACTTCCTCTCAAACCTGCAGACTACCACCAGAGCTTCGTAGAACTTCTTTCTCTGGGTAGACTCTCCCTCCTAGTCTCTTATTTTCCTATTTTACCCCTTGGTTGTGGTTATTGTGGAGTCATGAAGATAATGTTAATACTTCTCCGCTAACGCCTAGAAATTAGAAGAGTTGAGTGAGGGAACTCATGCATAGTGCCTAATCTCATTGTTAATTTAGGGATTTACATTGAACCATTCATGTATGCAATGTTAGATTAAATTGACTGTTTTCTGATCTTAACTTTTATGCACGTGATTCGGCCTAAGCTCGTCTTACCGCTCTTAGCATTTTATTGCGTCGTTTAAATTCAACATTAAGATATAATTCTTTGTTCCAGGAATATTACGTGTGCAAATTCCTTAAAGCAATTCATCCATGCAATTATGTTTTACATCAATGAATGCACATTTTTTTCTATGCATCTGTTACAATATATCTACACACATTATTTGCATTATGTTTTGACAAGTAACACAAACATGAATAGGAGCAGGCAATAGAATCCTCCTCCCCTCAGCAAAAGAGGTACACTCATACCAAAAGAAAACTAATTGGTTATTCTGCATAAAGAAATTAATAAATACTTGTCACTATAACATCATCATCATAATTAACCTTATCCCAATTATTAGCAGCCAATATTATGAATCATCATTTGTCATTCTTTCATGATAAGTGTTATTTTGTGTGGAAAACCTATTATTCACAAATTATTTTGGTCTAACCCTTCTCTTTTCTAATCAAATAACTTATTTTATCTGTCCATCAAATAGTTGCATTTTCAACACCTCATTATAAACGTCCAAACCATAAAAGTCTATTTTCAACTACTGAACTTTCATTAAATGTTGCTCCAAACATTCCTCAAATACAGTCATTCCTTATTTTATTCTTATCAATTTTACGTCGCATATAACTTAGCATCTCATTTTTGTCTCATTCAACTTAATAATTAGCAATTTTTTTACTATCCAACACTCAAATTCATACAATATTCCTCTTATAATTATATTTTTATACATTTTAAGTCTCACATAATACCGTCTTATTACTATTTATGAAGCATTTCTCCATTTGATCACTTAGCCTCAACTCTGGACTCCAGAAGTTGCATCATTGTCTATATTTAAATTCTTCTATATAATATATCCAAGATATTTAAACCTACACCTATAATCAATATTTTCCTAATAATATTCCGTAATAATGATTAATATTATAATCATTAAAATTGCACGACATATACTCATTATTTTCTCTACTAATTCCAATCCCTCTATCTTCTTAATCTTTTCTTATTTATTTTCACTTTTTACTTATTTCAACGAATCTTTCATTGATTAAAACTATATCTACAAAAAGCATACACAAAGGTACCATGCATTTAATGTATTGTCAAGCATATTCATAACCAATACAAAAAGATAGACTCAATGTTAATCCTCGATTTAATCCTATATTGAAAGCTCAGGTCACTCCTAACTACTTATAAGCAATATTTAATAACTTAAATATACTTTTGATAGATAATTTTCTCCTTAATATGCACCAAATCAATTCTCATGATACTTGATCATATGCTTTCTCAAGCTCAATAAAAATCATATGAAGATCATTTTTCAATTATCTTTACTTTTTCATTAATTGCTTCACTACAAAATTTCACTTCAATAGAAGATTTTCCTAGCATGAAATGAAATTGATTCTCAAAAAATAACATCATTTTTTGGAGTCTAAATTCTACTAGTTTTTTCTGAAGGCTTCATTGTATGATCGGTTCAATTCATATATAGTTAGCAAAATTTTGAACATCTCTTTAATTTTTAAATATTATTACAACTATGATTAGTTTACAGTCATTTGGTACCATTTTAGTTTTCAAATTTTCTTTGAAAATGTTTATTAACCAACCCATTACAGCATATCTTATAATTCTCCAAATCTTGATAGGTATCTCATACAAACTTGACGCTTAACTAGACATCTTGAAAGCAAACTCCACTTAACTATTTTAGATAACTATATAATATATCACATTATTTTATTCATTAGTTATGCTCGCCAAATATAACTTCTTCCTAAAACTTCACTTAATAATTTATCAAAATAGAAATTTTCACTTTTCCTTGATATCTTAATCTTTAACTAAGATCATATTATATTTTGCTTTTAATACATCTAAATTTGATCAGAATCTCTATATCTCCTCTCTTTTGCCATAGCTATTTTATAAAATCTTATTCTCTCCTTCCTTCATAGCAGGATTAATATATAAATTATAAAAGATAATAGTTTTCGCTTTTCTCATTGCACTATTTGCAAGACTTCTAGCTTTCTTAATCTAAATAATATCAATATCAACTTGAAAGTTTGTCAAGCAAGGGATCTAGCCATTCATTCTAACCATTTTTTAAATAATTAATATCTACTCTAATTATATAATTCAAATAGCCAATAATGCTCAACTTTCTCTAATTATATAATTCAAATAGCTAACAAAGCTCATCAATACTTTTGATGTTTTAAGAAATTTTATGTAGAAACTAATCATAAAAGGAGGTTTACTAATTCATTAATTCATATAATTACTATTAAGCCAAATAATTTTATATTTATATCATTCTCTCAATTTTCTATCCGATCTTTTTTTCAAAACATTTAATAAAATGCTATATGAAAATGATTTTTTTATATCTTCAAAACATTAATATGACACACAAATACACATAAATACATATAATATTTCTTTCCAAAAAAAAAAATTTGTATTTAATATTTCCAGTTTGGGAATTATTTCATAAGCTTTAGATGCAAACAAGCCATAATAATACTTTATATGTTTATTAATTTTTGTCTATGAATGCTTTAAATAAGCTTAAATTTATGAAACATGTAATGTTAGTTTCTCTATCATAAAATATAATAATTATTATTATTTAATCGCATTTTCCACAATGCTCATTATATGTATAACTTCTGGTACATATCTCTCCAAAGCAAGCATAACTTGCCACATTATAGCTTCCCCCATTTTAGTAATTAATCGAATGTGGTCAATTTAATCTGCCACATTTTTCTAATTTAGTCCCTCAACTATGCAAAATTAATCCACAATAGCCTCTCATGTACAAATTGTTATACAAAATTAATCATAATTTAGTCCCTTAATCTCAATTCAATCCCTAAGGGTTCATTTTGAATTAATTTTATACGGACAACAGATTAAATAGGAAAAAATATGATACTTTAGGACTACATTGGTACAACAACAACATCAAGACTTTGTCCCACTACGTGGGGTCGGTTGGTCGGCTACATGAATCTTTTTCGCTATTGTGTCCTGCTATGCTTGGTTAAGAGAACAATATGACTGTCATTTGCATCAAACTGACTTCCATGTCGGAGTTCGATTGAGTGTAGTGTGGACATCTATCGGAGAAGGAGATACTTAAAGGAAAATTGATGGAAGAAGTGTCAAGCTGAAATATTGTATGGCCACAAAAAGAGATTTAATGATTAATGCATATGTTTTGTGAGAATTTTCCAAACTATGATTTCATACTTAAACTAAGCCTTCATCTTCAACTTCGGCAGTTTTCCATTTTAATTTCATGACACAAGCTATACAAAATTTTCGGAAATTAGCCATGCCAATTATTTTGAGTTCATGATCACTTTTTAGATAAACAAAAAAAATCAAGTTATCAACATTTTATCCTTTCGGTATGCTTTTAAGCGTACATGCATACTCTATAATCAAGGTTTAACTTTACTTACTAAGGATTTATTATTAATGCGGAAAGTGAGAAAAAAATGATGAAAGTTACAAATGTGCAACGATTATAAATTATAATTACTGGATAGATGATGGGGGTTCATTTATAAATAGAAATTTCTGAAGAAATTTCAAAGTTGACGGCATAAACACATCCATCAGTGAGAAACATTAGAATAATGAAGTGGAGCTTAACTTCAGGTTATTACGAGATTACCAATAAATAATCTCAAGGAAATTACAACATGCATGCATGCATTAAAGTGTGCTTCACTCTCCAAAAATGCTACTTCAGAAATAATTAATAAAAAAGAAGAGCAAAAGAACAAGCTACAAAGCACACCTGCAACTCTCGTTTGCGGTCAATAACTAAATCAGTATTTGGCCCATACAACCTAACTGTTAGAAAAACATAATCTGAACTGGCTTCTTTCACAGCAACCTTAAGCACTGCAGGGTAAACAGGGACAGCATTAAAGAAGCAAAATATGGAAGAATATCAAAAATATTTTAACTAACCTAGCAGAAAATACCAAAAAATGGGAAATTTACACGCATGCCCAATTTCTGATTTAAGTCCTACACCTCCCAAATCTTTTAAACAACACACACAAATCATCTAGGTTAAAACTCTTTTTTCGTTAGTGCCACACCAACAAATATCCATCCCAGGTTTCAAGCGAAATGCCTTAAATGTAACCATCCCAAACAACTTGGCTTACACCACACCTGATATAGGAAGTCTTAGGGACTAACATTCACAAATGCGTGCCAAGAATGAGATGTGCAAAGAAGCACATAGAAGATCAGAATTTATAGTTTCCCAATTTGAAATTCAAGTAAAAACTGGGTTATTTTGGTGTTAATCAGAAATCACACTAAATTCACTCTAAATGATTAAATAAAAGTCATCAAAATCTGAAATTTCACAAAAATAATCTAAGAACCAATCGATGTTTTAAAAGGTGAAGTTGCAAGCATCATTTATTTTGTGTGTATATATTTTATTAATAAAAATTATAATTAAATATTAAATATTAAAAAAATACAAAATTTTAAAGTCTAATCACTTCACTCATTTTATAATACTGATAGGAAATACTTGAGATCCAGTATTTCCTTTGCACTTCTAGAACAACTCTCCAAGCCAGTTGCTGTCCCGCACAGGAAAATAGTGAAAAACAGCAGAAAATCTGAGAAAAACTGAGAGAAAGCGTAGGAAAACAATTGCAAACGATTGCATTCCACTAGTAGATGCAAAAGACAAGCAAGATACAATTTTCCTTCGATTCGAGAGGAAGGAAAAGACTCTCCAAATCTCTAGCCGTAGTCTAGAGCCCAAGAACAAGAAAACCTAGATCTCCAAAATACATTCAAATTCAATATACCCCCAAATCCCTCCAAAACTCCTAATTAAAGACAAAGGAATATTACAAAATACCTAAACAGCCCTTAGTTCAAATTATTTCCCTCCTAATCTTACATTAAGCCCATAATGGGCTCCACAAGGCTTCCGCCCAACCCAGGCCATCCGCTGGGTCTATTCCGTCACCTGGAATAGACCCGGACCGGTCCCTCCTGGACCGGTCCAGCCGGCCCCTCCTGGGCCGGCGTAACATTACCCCCCTCCCCAAGTACCACCTTGTCCTCAAGGTGGAAAGCAGGAAACTGCTCTGCAATCCTCTTATGTGGTTCCCAGGTGGCCTCATAGTCTGGGAGGCCGCTCCACCTAATCTTCACCTCCTTTTCCCCCTTCTCATTGATGCGCACTCCTTCTACCGCTAGAGGCTCCAATGTCACTTCCATGTCCTCCCTCAATGTGCTGGGCAGCTCTGGGCTCACTGCATGCTCCCCCACCACTCTCCTCAACTGTGAGACATGAAAAACGGGGTGTATTCTGGCTGTTGGAGGGAGCCTCAATCAATAGGCCACCCCTCCAATTCTCTCCTCCACTTCAAAAGGGCCAAAATACCTTGCTGCAAGCTTCTCATTTCTCCTTTGGGCCATAGTCCTCTGCCGGTATGGTCGGAGCTTCAAGTAGACCTTGTCCCCAACTGCAAACTGTATATCTCTCCTTTTGCCGTCCGCCTGCTTCTTCATAAGTTGATGGGCTCTAAGTAAATGCCTCTTGAGCTCTTCCAACACCTGATCTCTTTCCTTCAAATGCTGATCCACTACAGATACTGGAGTACTACTATGGCTGTAGTGTACCAAATGTGGGGGGTCCCTCCCATATAACACCTTAAAAGGTGTCATCTTGGTAGCCGAGTGAAAGGAGGTATTGTACCAGTATTCTGCCCAAGCTAGCCATTTGGCCCACTGCTTTGGTGTTTCAGACACAAAACACCTCAAGTATGTCTCCAAGCTCCTATTCACCACCTCCGTCTGCCCGTCAGTTTGTGGATAGTAGGCTGTGCTCCTCTTCAATACTGTTCCCTGCATCCTAAATAGCTCCCTCCAAAAATGGCTCAGGAACACCTTGTCCCTATCAGAAATAATGGACTCTGGTACCCCATGCAGGCGGACTATCTCCCTCACAAATGCTGCTGCTACAGACACCGCTGTGTACGGGTGTCTCAAGGGAATGAAATGAGCATATTTGCTCAGCCTGTCGACCACTACAAGTATAACTGTGTAGCCTTCTGATTTTGGGAGCCCATCAATGAAATTCATAGTAATCTCCTCCCAAACCTTCTCTGGTAGGGCCAGAGGCTGTAGTAATCCCCCTGGTGCCATCGTCAGGTACTTGCTCCGCTGGCAGATATCACACTTCGCCACCATCTCCTCTACATCTTTCCTCATCCCCTTCCAGTACAATTCAGCAGCTAACCGGCTATAAGTTTTTTGCACTCCTGAATGCCCTCCTATAGCACTCCCATGAAACTCCTGTAGCAGCTGGGGAATGTGGATGGAAGACCTTGGAATCACACTCCTTCCCTGATAGTACAGTCTTTCTCCCACAACTGAGTAGCCTGGGTGGCTTTTCCCATCTGATAACACATCTTCTTTGATTTTTCTTAGCTCCTCATTCTGAATGCTCTCCTCTTTGATGGCTCCCCAATCTATCAGTACTGATACCGATACAGCAATCCCCTTGAGCTCCCCCATACAGCGTGATAATGCATCCGCTGCTTTATTCTCTAGTCCCGGCCGATAGTGGATCTCAAAATCATATCCTAGCAGCTTGGACAACCACCTCTGATGCTCCTCTGTGACCATCCTCTGCTCTAACAAGTACTTCAGGCTCCTCTGATCAGTCCTGACAATAAAGTGTCTGCCCAATAAGTAAGGTCTCCACTTCTAGATAGCCAGTACAATAGTCATCAGCTCTCTCTCGTAGACAGACTTCAGCCTAGCCCGGGACGACAGTACCTGACTGAAGTAAGCTATGGGCCGGTGGTTTAGCATTAACACTGCTCTCAATTCATAGCCTGAAGCATCTGTGTCCACCACAAACACCTGATTGAAGTCTGGCATAGCAAGCACTGGCACCGTCGTCATGGCCTTCTTCAGCTTCTCAAAAGCCTCTGAAGCTGCTTCCCCCCATAAGAAGTTGTCCTTCTTCAACTGCTCTGTCAGTGGCCACGCTATGGTACTGTATCCCCTCACGAACCTCCTGTAGTAGCCTGTCAGTCCCAAGAATCCTCTGAGCCCCTTCAAGGTCTTGGGTTGAGGCCATGCCAGCATTGCCTCTATCTTGGACTGATCTGCAGCAACTCCCTCCTGGGATATCACGTGCCCTAGGTACTCCACCCGTGCCTGAGCGAAGTCACACTTCTTGAAGTTGGCCTTCAGCTGATGCTCCCTCAGCACACCCAACACCACTCTCATGTGCTCTAGGTGTTCCTCCTCAGCCATACTATAGATTAGAATGTCATCAAAAAATACCAACACAAACCTGCGGAGGTGTGGCTTGAAGATCCGGTTCATCAAGGCCTGGAATGTGGCAGGTGCGTTGGTGAGGCCAAAAGGCATCACCATAAACTCGTAGTGGCCCTCATGAGTCCTGAAGGTCGCCTTCTGCACATCTTCCTTCCTCATCCTGATCTGGTGGTAGCCTGACTTCAGATCGATCTTGGTGAACAAGGCTGCTCCATGTAGCTCATCCATCAACTCGTCAATCACAGGGATAGGAAACTTATCAGGCACAGTCTCCTTGTTGAAAGCTCTATAATCAACACAGAACCTCCAACTCCCATCCTTCTTCTTCACAAGAAGAACTGGACTAGAGAAGGGACTCACACTGGGCTGAATGATCCCTCCTTCTAGCATTTCTCCCACCAACTTCTCAATCTCATCTTTCTGCACCTGAGGGTATTTGTAAGGCCACACACTGATAGGGGATACTCCCTCTTTCAGGATAATCTGGTGCTCCCGCTCTCTGTCAGGTGGTAGTCCCACTGGAGGTTGGAACACATCCTCAAATTCCTGCAGAAGAGGCTGAACCAATGCGGGAATGGGCTTTTCCTCCCCCTCCTCCTGTTCCTCCAGGCTCTACAACTCCACAAGGAATCCTCCTCCTTCCTCATGGATGATTTTCACCATTGATCGGAGTGACACTCCAGCTCTGGACAATCCTGGTTCCTCTTTCAGCTTCACCCTCTTCCCCTCTACAATCAGCTCCATCACCATGGTCCCCCAGTTCACCTTGGTTTCACCCAAGGTCTGTAGCCACTTCATGCCCAAAATGACATCTATGCTACCCAACTTCAGGGGTAGGAAGTCCTCTACCACCCTGATCTCCTGTAGCCTCATCTCCACCCCTTTGCAGATCCCGGTGCTGGACTCAATCTTCTCTGTCCCCATCATCACCCCATAATTGCCTGTCTCAGTAGGCTCCATCCCAAGCTCCTCCGCCACCTGGGTGGATATGAAATTGTGGGTTGCCCCACTGTCAATCAGAACCACTACCTCCCTCCCAAGGATCTTCCCGTTCACCTTCATCGTATGGCTAGGAGTAAATCCCATCACATAATTGAAGGAGACCTCGGCTACCTCCAACTGGGGATCAATCTGCTCCTTATCAGAATCATCACCCTCTTCAGGCGCCTCGTCTATATAGACGATGAGAGCCCGAAGGGCGCGATCCTTGCACCTGTGCCCTGGCAAACTTCTCCTCACATCTGAAACAAAGGCCCTTGGCCCTCTTCTCCTGCATCTCCTCCTCAGTCAATTTCTTGAAGCTTCCAGCATATCTGGTCACCCCGCTCTTCTCCTTTCCACTCTCTCTAGGGAAGCTAGGGCTTGGCCCTTTTGGAGCCAAGTAAGTGGTAGTTGTCCTGGTGGGACCTCCTGAGTAATTGTTCCGTCAATTTCGGGCGTTGGTCTTCTGGTTCTCCACCAACTGAGCCAACTCCATCGCCTCCCTCAGGTCTCTCGGTCTCATGACCTTCACAGCATCTCTAATTTCTGGCTTGAGGCCCTTCATACAGTTTCCCCCCAAAGTACTGTTTGATAAGCCCTCCATGTCTCCCACCAAACTCTCAAATTTTTTCCTGTATTCCTCCATTATTCCCTCTTGAGTGAGGGCATAGAACTGTTCTGATATCTCCCATGGGCTGCCCCCCTGAATCTCTCCCTGATAGCCTCCTTGAATTCCCTCCAGGTCCTCACCGGTTCCCACTTATCCATGTACTTGAACCAGGCAAATGCCGACCCTTCCAAGCACATACTAGCAGCCATCAATCTCTCCTCCTCCATCAGGCCATTCACTGCAAAATATCTCTCCACCTTGTGGATCCACTCATCCACATTTCCCTCCTCGAATACTGGCATTTTCAGCTTCCTGGCCCTCGTGTTCACCCCGTATGCCCTATTCCCCCCATGGCCTCCTCTGTCCCAAGCTATGGGGTCTTCCCAAGTTCCTCTCTCTCCATATCGGGGCTCATCCTCCCTCCTTGGCCGCCGATAGCCATCTTCCCCTCGTGCCCTGCCATGGTGGTTATAGATCCCCCATGGCCGGTCCAATGGGTCGGGCCTCCGACGTCGCCAATCATCTTCTCTTCCTTCCCTGAAGTCTCTCCTTCTGTAATGTTCTTCCCGCCTGATGGACTCCCGAGGTGGCATCCTTCCGTTGCTGTCAAGCAGTTCCACCTCCTCTTCCTCTTCTGGATTCACCTTCTCCTTACCCTTGCTCCCACTACCTTCTCCTCTTTCCTCCGCTGGCACAGCCCTTGCTTGCCCTTCCAACAACTTTTTCATCATCTCCTCCAAGGCCATGAATTTCCCTTCCACATTCTCGCTCAATGTCGCCATCTTCTCCTCCAGATCCACTTTAAATTGACCCACCTCTGTCTCCAAGACTTCTATCCGCTTAGATGCCATGGGAACCAAAGAGATGCCTCCGGATCCACCCAAAAAATGGAGTTTTCGGTAGAATTCGGTCTCCGACAGTAAAACAAAACTGTTGTTTTACCCAAAAGCTGCTCTCAAAAACCCCAAGAAACTGCTGTTTTCAGGGGAAAACAGCCTCCGACAACCCAAAATCTGCGATCTCCAGCAATATCCTTCCTTCCGCAGTGAAAAACACCCTCCGATCCACTGGAAACAGCAGTTTTTCACCAAGTTTTCTGATGTGATGCAGAGTGAGTTACACAATGATTGTTAAAGAAAATTAAATTTCAGCTTTACAAATTACTCAATCTTGCATCAAAGTTAAGTCAATTCTAAGTAAGTCACAGTGTTCAAGATGCTAGGCAAAGAAACAACAATAAGAGAGCCAAATCTTTTAAGCAATTGCAAAAGAAAACGTAAAACCAAAGCTAGTAAATAAGATTCCCAAGATTAATACCAAGTTGTTCACACTTTGGGACCGTTAGCACTCTCTTCCTACGAAGACTAAGTTGAGCGGCGGAAGATTGTCCAAGCGAGCAAGGAGGTTGCCACTAAGATGGAAGCGCCAACGAACGTCGCCATGGAAGAAGATCTCGGAGGTGGAGGAGGCACGGTAGATCGACCTTCGATAAGCCAAGTATAGACGGAAAAGTGTTCGTCAATTGATTCTATGAGCGTCGGCACGATGCGGGCTAGATAATCTTCGACGGTATCGTCGAAATCAAATCCGACGTCGAAGAATTGGGAACGAAGGATGTCGACCCTTCCGTTATCGTCGTACTCAAAGCCGTAATTCCACTCTTGCTCGTCCATGCATCCTTGGATTGGATCCGGATGGTCGCCGCAAGCAAAATCTCCCAAGGAGGGAGGGTGGGCCGGCGGCTTGGCAAGGAGGGAGGGGAGCCGGCGGTAGAGCAATGGAGGGGGCTGGTCGTGTGAGAGCAATCTGAAATTAGATCTCAGTTTTAGTGAAATTAGGAGGGAGGGATTAGGGATTTGAATTTCCAATTAATGTCATTAATGCATTAATTGAAAATTTCAATTAGGGAGAGATTCTAGGATAGAAAACTGAAATTATTTTCAGTTTTATGAAAGTGGAGGGAAGGTTTTAATCCTAATTTGAATTTCAAATAGGATTAAAGGGGTTTAATGGAGCATTGATTGGATTTCCCCCTAGGGAGGCCGGCGGCATGCTTGAGGAGAGAGGGAAAATCATGGAGAGGAGGGGGGTTTTAATGCAAGATTTGATGACGTGGCAAAGCAAATAAAACTCCAAATTAAATAGGTTTGAAATAATTTTCTCTTGAATAGTTTTCAAATTTGGATTTCCAAATTAGGAAATAATTCAAATTTTGAAATTTCAAATCTCAAACTTGAGGTTGGGGAAACTAAGAAGTGATGCCCATGGGATGAGGGTGGTCGGCGTGGTGGTGGACGGTGGGCTGAGGTTTGGCCGGTGGTGGGGAAGGCTTAGGGGGGGGCGGCGGCAAGAGCAAGGTTAAAGGAAGTGGGGAAGAGTTCTTGAGGGGAAGAAGATTGTGTAAGCAAAACAACTAGAAGAAAAAACAAAACTAATGGATAACTAGAGAACTCACTAAGAGATCTCAAGAAGGAGGCACTCACCAAGAGAACCTCATGCACTCACAAAGAGAACAAGCTATGGGAAATTTTCATTCAATTCATCAATAATCCATATACAAGATACAATGGCCATATAAATAGGCCCAACAGAAAATAATGCGCAAAGTCTAAAATGCCCCTTGGGGCTACACAAGCAACTATTACCCTCAGGGGTAAAATGGGAAACTATGAAAATACAATCATAAAATGAAAACTGAAAATACAAGTGAGATCAAAAATAAAGGCTAGCAATCTCGGCCGTCGATCTCCGTGGTCGTCTCTGATAAGCGCGCCGAAATCTCCTATCGATGACCTCATCATTTTCCCTTCCAATCCGCGAAAAACTGCAGCGAAACAGTGGAAAAAACAGTCCTCCACCGTCCGGATCTCGCTCTGATACCACTTTGATAGGAAATACTTGAGATCCAGTATTTCCTTTGCACTTCTAGAACAACTCTCCAAGCCAGTTGCTGTCCCGCACAGGAAAACAGTGAAAACAGCGGAAAATCTGAGAAAAACTGAGAGAAAGCGTAGGAAAACAATTGCAAACGATTGTATTCCACTAGTAGATGCAAAAAACAAACAAGATACAATTTTCCTTTGATTCGAGAGGAAGGAAAAAACTCTCCAAATCTCTAGCCGTAGTCTAGAGCCCAAGAACAAGAAAACCTAGATCTCCAAAATACATTCAAATTCAAGATACCCCCAAATCCCTCCAAAACTCCTAATTAAAGAAAAAGGAATATTACAAAATACCTAAACAACCCTTAGTTCAAATTATTTCCCTCCTAATCTTGCATTAAGCCCATAATGGGCTCCACAAGGCTTCCGCCCAACCCAGGCCATCCGCTGGGTCTATTCCGTCGCCTGGAATAGACCCGGACCGGTCCCTCCTGGACCGCCAGCCGGTCCCTCCTGGGCCGGCGTAACACATACCAAAATATAAAACATTGATCAAGAATTTAACAGCCAAGTAGCTATTGAAATAGTTAAACAAAACTGTATTATGCAAACATCCAAATTTAAAAGATAAACAAAAATCCACATTCATATGATCTCTAAAACTTAAGCCGCTTGAACTATAAAGATAAAAAAAATTGCTAAATAAATTATGGATTTAGCCTTTATAGATACACTAAGAGGCATTGATAAAGAGTCAAGACCTCCAACTTCTTTAATGAAAGAAACAAAACAGAGGCATCGGCGAGTGTGAATACGGCCAAGATAAGACTCGCAAGTTGATGAATTGGCAAAGACAGAGCAATCCCAACAAAATAGTGAGGGAGTGAAATCGATGGAGATTAATTCGACAAGCGAGTCAATGTGTAAGAAGCAACTATCAAGCAATTCAGTGAGGTAGTGGTTGTGAGTTGGTGTGGGATAAGCAACAATCGAGTGAGTATGTGAGGAAGCGATTCAACGAGGTCGAAGCGATGATGACGAAGTGAGACAAATTCAGGAGAGTCATTTTAATCATTATTTTTTTATTAATGGGAATGTTTTCTTTTCTTCTTTTATTAGTGGTAGTTTGATAAATATGAGTGTCTAGGTGTTGGGCAGGGTGCTAACCTATTTATATCCCCTCTAGAGAGGGTGATTTTTTTTTTGGAAGTTTTGGTTTAGGTTTCCAGAGTTTGGGGAAGGAGTTCCCTGGTTTTGGAGAGGTGGAGAGAGAAAGAGATCGTGCTGGAGTCCAAATTTTAGCCAAAATCAATTGTTGGAGCTTCTAAGCTTTTCCCAGGTTGTCCTAGGTGACTGTCACCGCATTCTTAAGTTGGTTTTACCTGGAAGGCAGACGTCTTGGGTTCTAGCGAAAATTTCTCCTACTGTAAAGAAGAGACAAGAAAGGTAATCCTACTGAATACTGCACCAAAGTCTGTAGTATGGAAATGTGAGGATCAGAATTACAAGTCTCGGGTATAGGGGCTGGAAGCTGAGAATGGATATTGTTTTAGGGTGAACCTGTGAGCAGACTACAACAAAACTAGAGAAAAAAATAAAATAAGTAAATAAAAGAAGAGTAACTGTTCTTATTTCAAGTGAATCCTAGCAATAAAGACAAAAACAGCGAGAAAACTGTTGCAAACTCCAATGAAAACTAGAAAAACAGTAGTTTTTATTGCAATAATCAAACTAACGGAAAGAAATAGCAAGATACAATTGATCCTCTATTCAAAAGGAGGATCTATCTCTCCCAAATATCTCTAGATGGATCTAGAGCCCAAGACACCAAGACGAGAATACCAAAACAGCCACAATAATCATCGTGACCCTAACCCTAATCCTATTTTCCTGTTTAAAGCAAACAATTAAACAATAAATATCCAAACAGTCCTCCCCTAATTCCCTCCTATTTCCTTAATTATATTCCTCCCAAATAACCCTCAAATCAGCCTCAAATCTGTCCACTTCAATTAGGAAACATTTCCTAATTAATCCCTTCAATTCAGCCCTCAAATCAGCCCCCAAATATGTCCACTTCAATTAAGAAACATTTCCTAATTAAACCCTTCAATTCGGCCCTCAAATTAGTCCCCAAATATCCCCACTTCAATTAGGAAACATTTTCGAATTAATCCCTCCAAATCAGCCCCAAAATCTGCCATATTCAATTAGGAAACATTTCCTAATTAATTTACTTTTATTAAGAACATTCCTAAACAGCTCCCGCTTGATTAGTAAACTTCTTAATTCCCTCACAATCAAATCAACTGGTCCATCAGGTCCCTCAAAAGTTGTCAATAAGACTTGCAAAACACTCGAAAAATTGATATACAACGCACAAGAATAGAAAAAAAAAATTCATTCAATTATTTAATGAATTTTATATGTCTAAGGACTCCTATTAATACCCCAAAATATCCAAAATCTATAACACCTCAATCCTCCCAAATATATCCTAAAATTGCAATTTTCAATTCTTCAAACTTAGTGTCTATTTGGGACGACTACAGCATTTTATAAAGTTGATTGTGATGTTGATGTGGAGAAAGCAACTTTGCTGTTATGATTGCAAAAAGCAATTTTTTACAATAGAAATTTCTGAAAAATTGTTTGAAAACAGTAGCCAAACAAAATTGTGGTTTTTGTCCAAAAAACAAAGCAACTAAAAAGTTATCCCAAACGGACCCTTAGATTCTAACAAAAATAACAAATTTCCAACATTGAAAACACATTTCGGTAATATTTGATCTTCCGCAATAGCAAAATATCACATAAAATTTAACCGATCAGCCTAAAACAGCTACAATAGAAAATCTCAAAAATAAAGAAACCAATAGTGTTGCATAAGGAAATGATCGCATAAGGAAATGATCGCATAAGGCAACTCTTGTAACATAACACATCCTATGTGGAAGAAACCCACTAGCATTTGCCGATACTTACAGTGAAAAAAATGAGGAAAAAGGAAGGAAAGCAAAAGTTGTGCTGCTCCCGTTAAAACTCAAATCAATAAAGCTTGGTATATCATAACACTTCGTACCAACAGGAGGACCAGGAATAAAGTCATCCCTAAATAGGATGATGAACTCTTGGATGATTATGTTCTATTATCCCAAACCCTAACCCTTGAACATTTGATAACTCGCCAAAAGAGAAACCTGTACATGATTTGCATTTCCAAAGACTAAAAACTTTCAGATTTACATTAACACCACTGTCAAATCACCATAAAACCACTACCAAACTATCCATTTGCGGTCAGGTCACAACCAAATAGTTGTTGAGTGCCTTACCATCACATTACCTCTCAGACTAAGCCCAAAAGTCAAAGAACCTATCATTGGGCTATTATCAAACCACCAATAGTATAATTGTCGAATTTTCGCAACTCATTATACCTCGTACTAAACCAGCATTAGCTGCTGATCGCTAATTCACCACTGGCCACCTGATTGTATGCTTACCACATATTTATGCTAAAATTAAACCAACAATATTTAATAAGGGTTGACAGAGTGGCATTTTCATACGATGAAGAATATATAGGTGATATAAGTTTAAATATGGTTTGGTTTAGAGATATGTAAACAATTAAGAACTCAACGAAATATATGAGAAGTATTTAATTAGTAAATCTATAAAAATGTTTCAAGCAATCAAAAGAATAACAAAATAGGCATAATTTTAAAATCTGAACAAAGGCAGAACTCACAGAGGTTTGTAATGCCGCCTGAAACTCTCTCAACTGAAAAATGTGAATCATCCAGAGATGACCATTTTCCAAAAAGATCCTTGCACAATTCACTAAATAGAACAAAATCAGATTATCATGTCAGGAACAAGTCAATGTGGCGTAAAAAGTGGAGGTGGAAGAGAGCGAGGGTTTATGATGCAAAAAAAAACAAAACAAAACAAAACAAAAAACAAATAAGAGAAGAAAGGCCAGTCTGCAGCCGATTCTTGCAATTGTTGTTTAAGATTCCACCGACCAATTGCTAGATCATACTTCAAAGTAAAAACTAAATAAACAATTTAAGAAAATTATATATATATATATATATATATATATATATATATATATATATATATATATATATATATATATATATATATAATTAAACATTTAAATATAAGTTAATTTAAAGTTAATGTAATATGTCATTTGTAGTCTACTACTAAATAAAAAGGAGTAAAACTTCAAAATAGCCCCCACCTATTGATAAATGTCCAATTTAATCCCAGAGTTTTGCATTGACCCATTTTAGTTTCTCGACTATTATAAATTATCCAATTTAATCCCTATGTTAAATTTTCTGTTCAAATTAACGAAAATCCAGCAAACGTTCGGTTCTTTGGGGTATTTTAGGAAAATACTTCTTTACCTAATCCCTTATCTTCCCGCTATAATTTCATGGATACCGAATACGAGATCGAATAGTGCGAGGGGGAAGACCTACTGCTGCAACACACAGTGACCCCGAGCATAATGACTGTTGTTGCGGCCAAGACATCGTGCTTCGAGACGACGCACGCACACTTTGAGACGACACATGTGCACTGCAAGAGAGACACAAGAGGCTGCAAGCTATGCGATTCGAGCGATACGATGAGAAATTTACATCTCACGATAGCTAGAGATGGAGACTGCGAGCGATAACTAGAGATGGAGACTATTGTGAGCTACCAAGAGCGATCACAGTGCCATTTGACACCCAAAGACGGAGACAGCAATTACTTTGCAACATCCACAAGGAGACCAAGGCACGGTTAATGCTAGGTTTGCTTAACTTTTTATCATACGATTAATGATAGGAATTCATTCACAATTATTTGTGTTGCATGTATTTATTTGCTTAACTATTTGAATGGGTTTGAAAAATTTTGCTATTAGCATCATCATGGAAGTTTCTCACTTTTTGATGTACCTTAGTCTTGTTGATGAACGAGAACTGCACTCAAGCTATCCAAATGAAAATTACATGCAATAAGGCACAATTAAACACGAATTTTAATTTGTTCATGTAATAGCCCTTATTATATAGTATATTAAAAATTTTAAAATACATTTCATTTTCTATTAATATATGATAAAGAAGATCAATGTTAGATTTTGCTTTAAAAAATATATTCTTTTCACAATTTATTTACCCTTATTATGTAATAGATTAAATATATACTATAATTTATTAAATGATAAAATATAGCAGGATAAATAATATAATCTCATATCCACATATAATACCTAAAATACCATTCATGTATAACTTTAGAGTTAACTTTAACTCTTATTTTAGGCTCTGGGGTTAACTTTAACTCTTATTTTAGGCTATGGGACTAAATTAGCTCAATTTCTAATAGTAGAGCGACTAAAATGAGGCAATGCGAAACTTTGAGACTAAATTGAATATTTATCAATAGTTGAGAGATTATTTTGGGCTTTTACTCAAATAAAAAATTAGCACCAACTACTTAATTGAATGCTAATAACTTTGATATCTTAAGTGAAGGTCTGAGATTCTAATTCTCACTAAAAATAAATATTAAAATAATGGTTCAATATTGAGTAACACTAAATAAGTTTAGCTTTCAAAATACTTAAATTTAATTTTTAAGTTTAGAAGGAATGTCATATAAGATGTGATATTTAAGTATTAAATATAGTTGGAGCTACGAGAAGCTCATAAGCTGAGGGTGGCAGCACTATCTCCTTGACATGCTTGTCATACAAAATTCCAGTAGCATTAGTGACAGAATGAAACTCTATTGAGGGTGACATGCACTAATCTAAAGTACTTGTCACCAGCAAAGCCGCTTGTGCAATAAAGAGGGAAGGATCGGAAATCGAAAACAATTTTGCCCAAAATACTCATACGGGCTTCTAAAAGCTTATTGTTAAAGCCGATTGCCCTTCTGTACAAACTAGACGTACAATGCATTAATGTTAATACTTCAAACTCACTTAATGAGCATTCTAATAACTTGCTTGAGGTTAGGTGGGCCCTTGACTCCTTTGAGATTTCGTCTGAGTCTAGGGAATGTAATATGAATTGCACTATGATGAATTGTAATGTATTCATCTGCTCATTATTGTTTTTTTTATTGGATAAATGTTATGCTCGTATTATATTTCTTAATAAAGATTTAAATATTTAGCTAAATGTTTAATAAAAAAATTTAAAATATTAGATCGATTTGTGTGGCCTGCTGAGCTGTTGTAACTTATTGTGGTTTTGTTTATGATTTCAGACTTTGAGAAAGGGAATGAGATTGTGGATTAACAGTTCATGATCATATCTAAGTTTATAGGTATTTCTCTGTTTTGATTTTCGTACATTCATGGCTAGTTTATTATTCATTTTTGTAGCTTCAACATATAGCCATGTAATGTATTATAGATATATTTTAATGAAATAAAAGAAATCTTATGGATGAATTTATCTTCAGTATTTGGACAATTTAGTAGCTCTGTAGTATGTACTTTATTTAAAATAAATATTGGAAGAGAATCTAGACCATTCTGAAACTATATTTGGAGATTTGTCTATAACAACTCAACATGATAAGACCTCTCCTGCTCGAGTTGGGTTGTGAAAAGTCTATTGTTAACATTTATAAGAAGCCCACACCTTAGAAGCTAATAACTATGATTTTCCAAGCTAAGTCTGCGCTCAATTTGATGCTCTTTCCATCCAACGGAGCACACCCTCATGCTTAGAGGTTGGAATAAAGCCTCTAAGGACTCACCCACACTCCCAAAGGACTCACCTTCACAGATTCACCCCACATTCTAGATTTCAAAAACTTACCAAAGGCACTCACTCCTGAAGACTCGTCTAGAGCACTTGCCTAAGACTAGGAAGCCACATCAGAGGTAGAAATCCACATTGGCAATGACTAGATTAGGGTTTCAATCTCTATTACTCATGTCATGCATTGTATTTTTTATTTTATGGGCGTAGCTTTTATGTATCCCTTGAAGCGTTATAAATAAAGGATGAAAAAGCATTTTTTTGATCTTTAACATCATATTACTTGCTATGGATTTTATTTGCAGACTCCACGTCTCTTCTCTAATTCTCCATACTCATCAAACGTAATCTAGTTTTTCAGGTCTTATTTATCAGTCACCAACAAATAAAGTCAGGTGTCATCCACGAACAAATTCAAATCCAACATTCGGCAATATCCACTTATTTAATTCATCATCAGTATATCCTTTTCTCTCCACTTATTTAATTCATCATCAGTATATCCTTTTCTCCTTAACATTCTTAATATCTATCAATTCCTCCACTAAACTCAAAGAGTATCACCAAACAAGGATTCATATTTCATTCGCAAGTTGGCTATGGAGATAAACACCTAAAAGAGTATCAACACCTAAATATTCAGAAAGAAGGATTTGACCCTCAAAAATAACTTTATCACCAACATCATCATCTCCTTCTATAACATCTTTCGCAAGTATAAAAATATATTATATAAGTAGTTTCTCTTCAATTGTGGAGGATTTCTTTCACCTAAAGAATCAAAGAATCGAAGAATCAAAAGAAGAAATAACAACTTAAAAATAATGCTAAAAAGATTAACTTCCATAAAAGGGAAGAGATAAATTCAATGATTGCATATTGTCACATTTTGAAAACCTATCATATTTATAGAATTTTCAGCATCAAGGTGTGGATTTATCAATAATTAACTAAATATTAAATGGCCATCAGGCCATGACACTTCAACTTCTTAGAGGATAGAACTCAAGAGGGCAATGTCTCTTGGGATAAATCTCAAACGAAATATTCTCTCGAATAAATATTTAAAATTCAATTTCTCAAATATATTGAATTTTGCAAATTCAATGAATGAAGGTATCACATACTTAAGGAAAAGCAGACATATTACAATCAATTAATTGTGACTTAATGGACAATTTAACCTAGATTATTCATGAAGAGACATGTTTTGGTGCCTGATCTTTTTCAACGTTCAATTAGTTTTTAGTTCAACTCCTGAAACAAATAATGGCTATAAAGAACATAGTTCAATTCTCTCAAAAGGACATCCAACAGCATCTAACAACATCCACCAACAAAAGTTTCTTTTGGCAAAATTTTCCTGCGCAAAAGCATTGTAGAGAGCCCCTTCAGGGAGAGGAGATTTTTTGAGAAATTTATGCACTTACATTATTCTTTCCTCATCTAGTAAAGAATTTCTTTTCATCTCTCTGCATGGTGCTCGTTGCTCCCAAAACCGAAAAACTTAAATCTTGTTATCTCCATTGTGAGTTTATTTTCTTCACAATATTTTCAACCTCCTTCCAGAGTATCTCAGATACAATTATTTCCCAAACTCTGACTCTTTGAATGGTGAAATTCCTCCCATCCGAGAGGACAAAACGTCTAATTCAGGCCTATGTTAACATTTGAATTCACAAATCTTTCTAAGCGCAGATGTTGTGTAATTTTTCTATATAATGCATAGCTAGCAATATCATGGTGAATTCAGCTATTAATTGTTAAAGTTAGTATGCTTCTGTGCGTTGATATGCCAATTCCTCGGTTTCCTTGACAGCTTTTATGTACAGAAACGGGAGAAGCAACCAAACTTAAGCTAAAATCCCTTAACTGTTTCATGATAAGAACAGAGCCAACTGTGATTATTTTTCTCTTTAGGGAACTTCTATTCACTTATCTAGTGCAAATATACACTACTTCCTACAAGAAGTTCTTTTTTTTTATTTCCCATTGGTTATTTAGAGGTTCAGCTGAAGGTTCAAATATGCAATACAAAAGCAGTTGTGTCTTCTAATTTTCCTTGCTTTTGTTGGCGCTGTTCTAGATTTTAGAAGGCATCATATAACCCATTATGCCACCTTGGCATTCAAGATAACTTTAACACCACATAAACACGGCAAATTATTGCATCCGGTCACCGGACGCGGAGAATAGGTTCGGACATCCAATAAAAATTTGCCACGTCACCTGCGCTTTTGACTTGTGCTTTAGTTGCGCTTTGATTGTTCTTTAACTGCGCTTTTGACTGCACTTTGACCTGCGCTTTAGTTGGGCTTTACCTGCGTTTTAGTTGTGCTTAATTTAAAATAATATTTTAATAATATCCGGACCTATCTCCGAGTCTGGTGACCGGATGCAATAATTTGCCCATAAACACAGACACCTGTTACCTTTCCTATTTTAACTAATAGGAATGACTTAGCACTGTGAACGACAAATCTCACATAATCAAAACGTGAAAAGTTGCATAATAATGCCAAATGAGTAAAAAAAAATCCTTTTTAGAACCAAACATAAAAAATTGACCAGTGACTTCAACAATAACATAATTGGATTATAAAGTAGAAAGATCAAGAAGATATCACAAATAAACTCCAAGAACTAAAAAAAAAGGGAGAAGGGAAATCGCTTCAAAAAATTTCAAAAATAATCAGATAAATTGGCGCAATTATTGTCAAGACAACAAGATTGTGCATATGATAACCTAAACGAACAGAGCAATGTTAACAAAATGCAGACATTTGTCCCTCAACATCAAGGAACGGATAGAATAACTACATGAATCAGAAAAGGTCTAGTCAAAGTGGAAGACAAAGCAAGCAGTCAATGGAGAGAAAGAAAAGAACTAGACGCACGTACATGATCCCGGGCTTCATCTCCGGAACCGGGAGTGATATGTCTATGGAAATGGACGACGAAGGGATCAAGGACGTCGCGTCCTTTCCGTTGCCGCTACTCGTTCCTCCAGCGTCGCTGGCAGCTGCCTCCTTAACGACGGAAGAAATATTCAAGCTCTTCCCCTCCGCCCCCATACCTCTATCCCTCTCAAATCTCTCCAAGCAAGCTCTCGCAACCTCCTTCACTGCCGCTTTATTTCCTTCGAAGGCGATGACGGCGACAAATGGGTCGATCGGTGCTTTCTCCTTTTTTTTTATTTTTTCTTCGCCAAGAAGCCGTTTACTTCGACGGGTGATTTTGCCTTGCAAGCCTCGTGCTCTCGTTGGCCCCGCGAATCTCACACGCCACCTATAACAGGCGACAGCGATAACTATAATATAGAGAGAGAGAAAGAGAGCATTTTAATGGTTATGTATGAACAATTGAATATACATGAAACCATTAACTTCATCAAAATTCGTGCACTATATATATATATATATATATATATATATATATATTACAATTTGTCAACACAAAAAAAAATATTGTATTGATTGAATATCAATTATGCTTAACATCGCTAAAAAAATTTCATTTGATCAATAATGAATCTTAACATAAACATAAAACATTAAGAAAAGTCTAATAAGATCAAAATCACTCAATTATGAATTCCTAAGGCACTAAGATGATAAAGAAAATATATGAGGGATGAATTGATTTGAAGTATTTGGAAGATAGAGAGATAGAGAGGGTGCATGAGAACATATGAAATGGTAGATAGATATTGAGTTGTTAGGGTTAGAGTAAAAATATTTGTATTTTTGTTAAGATGCATATTAATCTGAAACTAATAGCGAATAGCCATCATAAGCACCCTTATTTTTGCAAGGAATCCAAAGCTCTTTGTTTTTCAATAAACTATAGGGTATTTATGATACAAATTAGATGTGAAAAAAGATAGGAACATGTATGTATTATCCTCGAATTCCTTCCACAAAGTTTCACTATAAAAGCAAGTCTCCTTCCCACTCTCTCTGAATAAAATCATATTTGAAAACTATTCAAAAACACTCCAATAAAGAAAAATCTCATAAATCTTCAATTGCAATTATGAATCTTCAATTGATGGTAAGTGAATAGTTTTCATAGGATAATTTAACATTTGAAAATCCACTCTAAGCATATGTATGGTGGCCCTATTTTACATGAAATAATATAAAAGTTATACACAAAATGTAATCAGATTTTGATGATGAACTAGCAATGAAATGCCTTTCTATCTTGGATCATCTCTCCTCGACCCAAAAAAAAAAACTCTTTATGGATAGTTGAATTTGATATACTATTCAACCACATTGATTGATACCTTTTATAATTCCTCCTTAATAAACAAAGTGTATATTCTAATGGGGCTTATTTTGTCCATAGCATTAGGAATCTATCTTGGCCATCTACATTGGCAAATATTTTAGCAATGACAATTTTTTCAATCTTAAAGAATCTTGACTATAAAGGTAATAGCATATTGGAGTTGGATTCACTAGCATTAAGATTAATTTATAATTATCCCATTTATAGTTTTCAATGACAAGTTAATAAATTCTCAATGTTAAGTACTGGACTTACAAACATACCAAGGGAAAGTCTAGGTGACATGTTATGGTACCTTCAATTTTAGCATTCAGTTTAACATGTTCTAACTTTATTTAAAAGAGATAATTGCTTGAATATCTCTGCATTTTGAACTCGTTTGTATGTGTTCGGAAATAATGTGTCTATGAAAAATATTTGCATGCCTTCTAGAGTAGAGTCTAGGGATTTGAATCCATATTGGTGAAATTTAATTTTTTTCCTAGGAACACGCCACGTGCTTCAATAGTGACACCCCGGTATTGTGAGCTCTAGAAAATGAAAAATGAACTAGCACCCTAGCGTTGAAACAATGGCACTTGGGCGTTGGGCCGAATTATGCACTTAAAAATATCCAAATCCACTATTCATTCTATTATGTTTTGTTTGAGCAGCACCTAGTGAGTGAGAGATAGAGTTTTATAGTGAGATAAAGTCTATTTCGGATGACTTTAGATCATTTTTAGCCATCGATCTAGTTTAAAAAAGTTCTCATATCAAGGTAGTTTGCACTTTGCCTATCTCGGTTTTCAATAATTCGATGCAAGTTTTTTAGATTTTTTCGAATAAAATTTAATTTGATTTTACAAATATGCATTTTATCGAGTTCTCATAACTTTTATCCATGTAATATTGGATATGTTATTGTAATGACTGTTGTGATCATTTTGAGTATTTATTTGATATTTTTACATAGTAAATTTAAAAAATAGTATTTTTATCAATTAAAAAAATTATTTAGACATCTTAAAATAGTGTTTTAATTCAGTTAAAGATTCATAATATTGTTATACACGATCTCTAATAATTTTGTTATTTTCTAAAAACCCCACTAAAAACCCCACTAAGCAAGATTTTTTATTGCCTACCATCAAGACATTTTGGCAAGTTTTGAATTTAGTTTAATTATACTTTACTCAATGTAATGCATTGAAATATGTGTATATTAATTGAAATATGGTATTTTGTTGGCGTAAAGAAAAGATTTTATTGGCAGAGAGAAGGGGTTCGGTTGGCTGGATAAGGGTTTTTATTATTTGTTATGTGCTAAAACTCTGAAGCCTGGGGGCTATTATGAATCTAACACCTAAGAGCTATTTTGATTCCCTAATAAAGGATTTTGTTGGCAGAGATAAAGGATTTTGTTGGCAGAGAGAATGGATTTTATTGGTAGCAATAAGGGATTCTATTGTTTGTTTGTATATATTGAAAGTTAAAGCCTGATGGGTTATTATGATATTTGCTACAAAATTAAATGTTTAGTTTTTCTCATCACTTCTACAACTAAATATTGGGATCAGTTTATGATTCTTACCATGATCAGACACGATATGACTCGTATGGTATCCGGTCATATCGAGTTCAATCGGGACACAAGCAATTAACCAAAATTTCCCTTTGAATTACCAATTGCTCTAACATCGAGCTTTATATACATAGTGGTCTTCTTTCAGGGCAAATGTGAATTAATATGCAGTCTCATTCATTAAATTTCTCTGTTGAGCTTATCTCCCATTAAAAGGAGGTCCCAAACTCTTGTGAAGAGGGAATTTGCTGCCCTTCTAAACACCATAGTGATCTTGCTACAGAAGCTCAATTCTCAACAATTTGTTTAGTACAAAGTCCATTTTGAGATCCAATGAGAGATCACACGTTATATTTTATTTTAATTGCAATTTTATGCTGCAAATCTTTTAAGGCCCAAAATATTTTCAGATGGATAAATTTTAATATCCAAAAATATAAGGCAATTGATATATCATAAAAAAGTTCATCTAAGAAAACACAAATAGTTACATAATTATTGCAATTGGTAAGCATAAATGTAAAGTAAGTTGACCTTAAGTATTTTATTTATTTTAATGTTTGATTTGAAATAAATTAAATATAAAAAATAAAATATTAATGTAAGTAATTTAGAATTATGCAAAAAATATATTTTTTTTTATGATCTGCCCACACGGGTGAATTCAAAGTGAAAGAAAAACTCTTAGCCCATGATATCGTCTTTCTTACAATTGTTATCCACCGTTGTTACGTTGCTTGTCACTCGCTTCCCACAATCTTTTCACAATTTGTTGTCATATATTGTCCCTGCCACCACCACCCTCCATTATGCATCACCACCAATTGTACTTTGCTTCTGACAGCTATTGTATTTCAATCCAGCATATATATCATAGCAAAAAAAAAATAAAAAATCAATGCATTTACTTTGCAGTAACCAAACATTTCATGAGTTTTTTAAGTGCAATAATTTAAATCATTGTGTATTTCTAAAATGTAGGCATTCAAATCATTCTGAATTTGTAAAATACATGCATTTTAAAACTATTCAATAAAACATACCTTCGAAATATTATGGAATCGCCTTGGGATTATTTGAAGTCTAATTTTAAAATCTTATAATCAAAATATGCATTTCAATGAAAGATAACGAAGCCAATATCACTTAAATAGTTTAATACTGATATAATTAAGACCTATACATGCTTCAAAATATTACATATAAACAAGGGGATTAACACAAAAATGTTTGGCTAATTTGTTTTATTTTTTGTTGAAATTATCATGATGTTAATGTTAAAAAAATTTATAAATATGCCATATGTTCACAAATTTAGGAAGGCACAGACAAGTATATATATATATATATATATATATATATATATATATATATATATATATATATATATATATATATATATATATATATATATATATATATATATATATATATATATATATATATATATATATATATATAATTCTTTCTATATGCACTATAAATTTGTCCACTCCACTAAGGCCAACACCCACAGTCTGCATCTGCATCACCGACCATTACTGACAACCTCAACGTTCATCATCACCTTTAATGTTAAAGGCATTTGTTGCTAATATGACTAACATCATTCATTAACACGTATGTTGATAACAGAGCATTGCATTGGGTACCCATACTCACACCCGCCCATGTACCTACTCATACCCAATGGGTATGGGTGGCTATGGATACGCTCATAACATTGTAGGTGGGTATGGATGGGTACACAACATTGGGGGATAAATCGATTTACATTGTTAATCATCGTATATCTTATATTACTGCAATCCTCACTACGTAGTGTGCAGCACTTAACCACACAACGACTGCGGTAAATTTTGATATGCGGCTTGAAAGTTTGCAATCAGAGCAAAGGGTAACAAGCCTCATGACCATCAGTCTGTGGCAGGCTACGTTCAAAAAGCATGGAAAGTGGGTGTATATAGGTGGGTACGACCATCCTGAAATTCACCATGGGTGGGCGAAGCCCGTCCGAGTAAAGCATGTGTACCTAATGGTACCCACCCAGGACCTCATGTTGATATTCATCATATAACTATTTGGTCCCTAATCCAGCTTAAGCAAAAAAAAAACTGCTGTAGCCTACACGATGCCAAAGAGCTGATGTACTGGATCTCCTTGAACGTCGGTACCGGGTCCATCTCGATAAAGACAATTTTTGCGATTCCTAGATCTCATAATCTACTTATAATACAAAAATATTTATGCTACTAAATACTATTCTAATCTTTATCATATATAATTAAAATATAATGGGCTCACTTTTAGCCGTGGAACTTTCTATGTTTTATTAATCATTTATTTTTTAAATAAATTTATCCATCTTATCTATTATTTATTCGCTCATAGCTGTTTTTTTAAAAAAAGCTAAACATGTTTGCTTTTCACTGTTAATATAGTTGCGTGACCAAAATTGGTTGAGTGACCCACAAGAGAAATTATTTTGTGCGAATGTCGAATTTAGCTCTATATTTGAAGGTAAATCAAGTGCAGCTGTATCAGCATTCCTGATATGTTGTACCGAGCAAAAGGGTGACGTGACGCATTCTTTTTGGTTTCAGGACGGCATTTGACGTCCTCACAAAATAATTTTTCCCATAGGAGACCTCTAGGACATAGCTTTTCTTTGACCAAATTGCCCAATTTGATGAATGGTAAGAAGAGGAGACTAGTCATCTCACCTCTATCTATATATATATATATATATATATATATATATATATATATATATATATATATATATATATATATATATATATATATATATATATATATATTAAAGTCATACTGATTTTTCTATGATTATAGATAGATAATTGCAAAAGTCAAGCTTGTTTAGAGGCTATCATGACACCCCATTGATGATGAACAATTGAATTAGGGCCCTTAATTTTATGATTAATGCTAATAACGCTCTTATAAATTTGATAATGTGTTAAGTGCATTGATCTCATTGTAAATCGGTGTCTTGTCGATTAGGATTTAGGATATATTATAAGGTTTAGATTATAGGATTTAGATATTATGGTCTATATTGAGATTTGTGTTTATTAGTATCGATCTATCATTTATAGAGATAGATATCCCAAAAATACAAATTTCAAAATAATAATCAATAACAATACATTAGTTGTAAATAAGATTTAGTATCTTTTTTTTTGCTATTGAAGCAATTTAAAACGTAATTAAATTTATTGTTGTGGTTTTCTAACGACTTCAAAATTGTTGTATTTGTATTTAATAAAAAGTAATTAGTAACAATTTTAACTTCTGCTTTTATGCAGTGTTTCTACTATTAAAATCATCACAATAGTATATAATTATATTGATAGTGTTGTAAATACAAATAAGTTATATAGGGGGAAAGTGGCTAAGAAAAGGTATGTGCATTAATGATCCCTCCACAACCTCTATAACAAGTGAGGTATCTATAAAATGGTAATGTATCTTCAAAATGTTACCAACATAACAATCCACTCGGGATTGAATATGGATCATCAATGCTTAGAGCCTGCAAGATAAAGCAAAAAAATATAAGGATTCCGTCAACATAAAAACCTATGTCCAAAACTAATAAGATAAAAAAGCAAATGAGTGAAAAATCAAAGGCACCAAAAACACTTGAGGTAAATAACCAAACAATTTCACCATCACTCTGAATAATAGATCCAAGGTATCTATAATGTGTACTCTTATTAATGACTTGATCACCTAAAGTCACAATCCCCTCACTCGGTATAATACTACTAAAATTATACTCCATATATTCCATTTTAGATTCACTCAAGCAAAATCCTTTAGACTATAAGGTTGACCTTCATAATTCAAGTTTACATTTAGCTCCCTCTCTAGTCTTATCAACAAGAAGAATATTATCAGCAAAAAACATACACCAAGGTACATCCTCTTGCAAATGTCTAATGAGAACATCCATGACTAAAGCAAAAAGATATAGGCTTAAGCCTGATCCTTGATGTAACCCAATCGAAATAGGGAAATACTTGGTCAAACCACCTAGTGTTTGAACACAAGTAATAGCTCCTGCATACATATCTTTAATGATTTGAATATAAGTGTTATTAACTCCTTTCTTTTCAAAAACTCTCCATAGCACTTCTCTTGAAACTTCATCATATGTTTTTTTCTAAATCAATAAATATCATATGTAGATCATCTTTATTTTCTCTATATTTCTCAATCAAACATCTTAATAAATGTATGACTTTCATAGTCGACCTACCTGGCATGAACCCAATTTGATTTTGAGAAACATTTGTATCACGTCGCAACCTATGCTCCATAATTCGCTCCCATAATTTTAAAGTATGACACCTTAACTTAATTCCTCTATAATTCGCACAATCTTGTGCATCACTTTTATTCTTAAAAATATGAATGAACACACTTATTATCTACTCATCTGACATCTTTTTAGTCTTCAAAATAATATTAAAAGTTTAGTAAGTAAAAAAATTCCTTCATCTTCTAAGCATTTCCACACCTCTATTGGAATATCATCAGGTCCAACAGCTTTTCCACCCTTTATTTTCTTTAAAGTCTCACTAATTTTGGTTTTACTAATACGCCGATAAAAACATAAATCTTTATTTTCATTTAGGGTATTAAGGTCACTATAGTTAATCTTATTTTCACAATCTTCATTAAAAAGTTTAGCAAAATATCTCATCCACCTTTGTTGAATATCATGTTCTAAGAAAATAAATTTTTTGATATTCATTCTCAATACATTTTACTCAAACTAAATCCTTACTACTCCTATCTCTTTGTTTGGCTAACTTATATATATATATCTTTCTCCCTCATTTGTATGTAATATATTATATAAATCACTAAAAGCTAAGGTTTTTACTTCGCATATTGTTTTCTTAGATTCCTTACAAGCATATTTATATCTTTTTCAATTATCATAATTTTTACAATTAAATCAATTTTATAATAAATCTTCTTATTTTTAATCTTTTATTGCACATTTGGATTCCACTACCAACTATTTCTACTATTACGGGTTTTTTCCTTTGATACTCCAAGCACATCTTTTGTAATATTCTTAATATCACTAGCAACTTTTCCTACATAATATTAATATCCTCATGCACAGACAAAATCTTAAGATCTAAAATCTTACTCTAAAAAATATTTTTGTTAATATTCTTTAAATGCTCATATATAATCTTAGAATATCGTTTTACTTTATTTTTTATTTTCTGCCCCTTTATCTTAATGTCTAAAACTAATAATCGATGTTGGATACATAAATTTTTACTCATAATAACTTTATAATCTTTGCAATTCAAACGATCTAATTTTCTTATAAGAAAATAATCAATGTGAGTTGTACTATATCTATTTTTATAAGTGATGAGATGCTTATTCCTTTTCTTAAATAAGACATTAGCAATTAAAAAATGATAATCTAAACAAA
This sequence comes from Dendrobium huoshanense, assembly GCA_016618105.1. NCBI lineage: Eukaryota > Viridiplantae > Streptophyta > Magnoliopsida > Asparagales > Orchidaceae > Dendrobium > Dendrobium huoshanense. The sequence goes on along the minus strand of CM028350.1, from coordinate 42,141,094 downwards.
ATAATAATATAGTATTGCCACCTTCATTTATCGTTCCAAACCCATGACCACCATGAATGTTTTTAAAATCATCTACCTCTCTACCAACATGTTCATGTAAATATCCTCCAATAAAAACTCTTTATTCAAGGAACAATTATTACGTCCTCCGACCGGACGTAGAGGAACGTCCGATTGGAGGCCAAATCGCGCCAAAAAACGAGAAATACCGAGCAATACCAAACAATAATGAGGAATACCATCACGTGAAGACCCAATACCGAGTTATACTGAGCAATACCGAGTTATACGAAAGTTGTACCGAGTTTTTCCTAGAAAAACTCGGTATAGCTCAGTATAACTCGGTATTGGTCTTCACAGAGCGGTATTCTTCGTTATTATCAAATAATACCTAGCAATACCGAGTTTTTTGGCGGGATTTTGCCTCCGACTGGACGTTCATCTACGTCCTTACACTGGACCTAATAAAAGTTCTTATTCGATCAAGAGGTATCTTTTATATTAATTATTCTAAGTTATTCAAAAAAATTAATTATAAAAACGGCTTTCTTACTCTCCATAGCACTTCTCGGAATAACCTAAAGGCAAGTATAATGATCATAAATTAGTTATAAATGAGATTAAGCCACGTAAAATGGAACATCATATTTTTCGGCTTAATTCTACGTTCACGGCTGCATCGAGATTAATGTTTCGTTTGAGACGGTTTTTTTATTACTTCTTAAAGTAGCATTTCAGTACAAAAATTAAAATTTTGTACTAAAAAGCTATTTCAAGAAACAGTAAGTAATCCGTCCCAAACAAATCCTAAATGATTTAATAACCTTCAAGATTCATGAAGAATTATACCTTATGTAAAATTGAATATAAGGACAAGGATACCATCCACTAGAAAGAAGATGGTTATACCCAAAAATTATAGAACTGCTATAAAAACACTGTGATTGCAATGTGCTTGAAGGCCTTTTAGCAGCAAATTTGTAACAACCGAAGCATTTACTGCTGTAACAATTAATCACTGCTTGTAATAGGAACTTAAAGAAAATTTGCAGTTTGGGTACTCATTTCTAATATGCACTACATTAAAAAACTTTGAACGAAACAATCATTTCTTAATTTATGTAAATGTTGATTTATGAAGGTTAAATTTTGTTTGGGACGGCTTTCTTACTACTTTCTAAAGCAACTCTCTAATATAAAATTTTTTAGTTAAAAAAAATTTAACTAAAAAACTGCTTTAAAAAGAGTAAGAAAGCCAATTTAGACAAAGCCTAAATCTTGATAACTTGTTAGCTCAGCTAAAATATTGTTAAACTATATGTAATGTAAAGTAAAGTTCAAAATGGTTGTGATCAGTCGATGGAGGGTGTTTGGTGGCGAAGGCGGTGGCCATCGATAAGGCGGTGGTTGGAGACAATTAGTGGTGGGGGTGATAGCCGGCGGGGCCGGGGGCAGTGGCAAAGAAGCATAGTTATAGTAAAAAAAATTCACTCAAAATTGAAAGAATTTACTTTAAAAATGAACTAGAATAATTTTCATTACATTTGAAATATTTTACACTATTTTATCTTTCATGAAACAAATTACAAATATTTTCAAAATCCATACAAAAGGAACGTTAAACACCAACTTTACTTCCAACCAAATAGCCCCTACCTAAGAAATTTAAGCTTAGTTTGAGACGGCTTTCTTACTACTTAAAAGTTAAAATAGCTTTTTGTACAAATTTTACTAAAAAATTGTTTTAAGAAGCAGTAAGAAAACCGTTCCAAATGAAACCTTGGTGGTAATTGATTCATTTCAATCAATTTAATCATACTTAATTAATACAATTATGATAGATTTATTAATTTATATTTTGCTCTTGCTCGTGGTGTGAGTTTCCTTGAGCCATAGGGTATTTGCCTATTTGGTGGCGAGTAGGATTTCACTCAGGTAGAATTTTGTAATCCTGAATATTCGAATTCAATAAATCCTATGTGGGGTAATCATAAAAAATATTTGATATGCTGGATGTTAAACACTTAAACTCATTTAAATTATTTGGCTATATGATTTATATATTTTTTATGAAATTCTTAGCCTACATCAATCTTTAGTAGACTACCATAATCATAATTAGTCAAATTAAATATATCAATTAATTATTTATCAAGCTATTTAAATAATTGAGGAAACTTAATTAATATCAAATATTATTTTTAAATATATCAATTAATACAAATTAAATAAAAATTACTTATATTTTTCTTAAATATCAAATATTATTTTTAAGATTGATTTCTTTTTTTTAATATATATATATATATATATATATATATATATATATATATATATATATATATATATATATATATATATATATATATATATATATATATATATATATATATATATATATATATATATATAAATTATAATGTAAAAAATTTAATTAGTAATTAGTTTTATTATTAAATAATTTAATTACTAATTATAGTATTGTTTATTAAATTACTTGCATATGTGTTAATTTAATAAGTATTTGATACATAACTATATGAATAATTATCTAATTAACTAGTTAATTTTTTAAATAACTAATTATTTCACCAATACTCCTACTAATGATTTAATTAATTTAAAGTGTTATTTAATTATTTTTAATTATTCATTATATAATTAATTATATCATTAATCATTTAAATATTATATTACTAATTAATTATTTAATTATAATTTATAATATTATATAATAATTATTCTATTTGAAATTCTATTTAATCCTACTAATCATTTTGAAAAAAAAACTAATTATTTAACTAATAATCCTTCTAATAACTTCATTAATTACTTAAGTATTATTTAGTTAATTTTAATTATATATTATATTATTAAATATCATATTAATCAATTAAGAATTCTAAAAGTAATTAATTATTTAATTATTATTTACACTATTATATATTTAATAATTTATATATTAAATTATATTAATTAAGCTAGTTATATTAATTTTATTTTTATTTTTATTAATAACTATTTAATTGTGTTAAAGTAGATAATTAATTTATGTACTAATTATACTATTAATTATTTAATTAATATACTTAATTATTAATATTTAAAATTATATTTATTAAGTTTACTAATAATAGGTTAGCTTAGAGGAGTCCCGCGTCTAGGGTTTGCTTTTTATCGTTTATTTTTCGTCGTTGGTGTTCGGCTTTGTTGCTTCGCAGTAGGTGTACGGGGCTGTTTGTCAACAAGTGGGATTTAACTTTAGTGGGTTTTAGTAAATATTGTAAATTTAGATTTAGTAAATACGAAATATGTTAAATCTTGAAATCTGTTTGGTATGTCAAATGTTAAATCCTGTTAAATTATGAAAAATTATTTGTTAAAATATTTCAAGATTTATGGCAGTTAGGAATTTAAATGTGAATAAGATAATTATAAATTAAAAAAGAAATATATAATTCAAAATAAAAATTAATGTATTATAAATTTAATAATATGTTAAGTACAAATTACTCATTAATTATTAATTACACTGTTAATTATATACTTACTAATATATTTTTAAGTTATATTAATTATGCTAATCATTTAATATTTAATTACTAAATATACAATTAAGTTAAATTAGATAATTAAATTATGCACTAATTTTACAATTAGTTATTTAATTAATTTACTTAATTATTAATAAAATAAATTATATCAATTAAGTTAATGAATAAACGTCTAGGGTTGGCCTTTATCTCCTCTTTTCGTTGCTGCTGTTCGGCTTGTTGCTTTGCAGGAGGTGTATAGGTTGCACGTGTCGTCGGCTCCTTCGTGGCTGTTCGACTTCGCTCCTTCTACGACTTTCCCTTCCTGTCGGATCGGAAGTTACAACATTCTGATCGGAAGCAAGAACGGGACCTCGCTGGCTGTGAAGGTAACTTACGCTCTTTCGCGCGCATCTTCGGCTAAATCTCGTTAAATCCGCCGAACCGAGGGATTTAGTAAATCCGGGATTTACAGAATCCCGGGATTTTAAGCGCGCACAAAAACCGTTTGGCTGGATTTAGCGTAAATCCGACTTAAATCCCACGATAAATCCGATACCAAACAGCCCCGAGATTGCACGAGTCACTCTGCTCCTTCGTTGCTGTTCAACTTCGCTCCTTTCGACGACGTTCTCTTCCTGTCGGATCACAAGTTTTTTCATCGGAAAGCAACGACGGGAGCTCGCTCGCTGTGAAGGTAACATTTCCTCTTTCGCGCGCTTCTTCGGACAAATCCCTTAAATCCGCCGAACTACAGGATTTAGGGCAAAAAGAGAGGAACGGAGGATTTATTCCGCCGTGAGATTTACGGGGAGCTCAAATCCCGTTTGGCAGGATTTAGCAGAAATCCTGTTGCAAAACAGCCCCATGGATGCGGAGATGGACATTTCCCATCTTCCGGGGAATGAACAATTTTCCTTGGAAGACATTGCTGCCGCCGTTCTCGCTAGGTTCCAGAATTCTCTGCAGGAGGAACACCGTAATATCTGTGCCACAGTTGGCGCCATTTCTCTGGCCCTCAAGGAGCAGGGTCTGGCACTCACACCTGTTACATATTTTGCTGCCGCGGTTTCCTCCTTTATCCGATTAATCGGCGATCCATCTACCGCGGGTGGCGACCCAGATGTCGCAGCTATCATTTATTTCATTTCTATCATACTCCCCAGAGTGCCTCCTGCAATTCTTAAAAATAAAGGGGGTATCTTTTCTGAAAGCTTAGCTCGAGTTTTAGGATACAGATCGCTTCCTGTGGGTGGGGTGATTGCAGCGCTCAAGTGTATTTCACATTTGCTCGTAATTAGTGACAAGTCCAATTGCTCCAGTATGTCACAACTATATGGGATTCTTCTGAACTATGTAACAGATAACAATTCTAAGGTATTATGTGGAAGTTTCTATTTATTTTTCTTTATGAGAAATGCAATACTTCTTGACAAAATATACGAAAAACTCTTGATGCATAAGCACTTATTATGTTGATCAAATAAATTTTTTTTGTCAAGAAAAAGTGGATGTCCTTTTCTGCTGATAGATAATTATCAAATTGAACATTTTTATTCTAAAATTTATCTAGATTCATTAAAATTGGTGGAAAGTCATGGAGAGTTACCGCCTGTTGAACTTTGGAAGAAAGGAGGAATGTTTGCCGCCGGCGCTCAAAGCAGTTGAAGTTTGCATCTTGCTATGACAAAAATTCTCAGCCTTTATTCGATAGTTTGTTAATCAAATTCTTCAAGATGTGATTCAACTAACTTGATCATTGTCATCGTAACTTTCTTGCTTGGTTGCTTCACCTCAAGCTTCATTGACCTTTTAATATCAAGTGACTTGTCTTTATTCAATGAAATAATTTTAGCCATTCACCATTTATTAAATACAATATCCCTATTATAAATTTTGTCAATAATGGTTTCAAGCACTGTAACTTTTACCCTTTAATTCATTGAGGGTAATCAATGAAAATGCTTTTCATTGCATGTGGCTCACAAATGAAAGTGCATACAAAAATGCTTTTCATTGCTCATGTATCAATGTGATCATAAGGTCTACATCCAATGACCATTAACAAAGAGTAATTAGCTGGTATTCCACTTCAAGCTTCTTAGAGTGTATTGAAGCCAATGGTTGAGGATGAGTATCTGTTGATCAAATAAATTGTAATGCTAAACCTCTTCAGCGCAAAAGCTTTTAGTCAATCTTGTATTACTTAGCATACATCTTACCTTTTCAAGAATCATCTTGTTGAACCTCTCTGATGACTCTTTTTCTTATGGAGTCATCTTCACTGTGTTGTGCCTTAATATTCTCTTTTCTTTGCAAAATTTTGTGAATTCATTAGCACAAAAATCAAGCCCATTGCTAGTCCTTCGTTTATTATTATTTTTTTTTTTTAACTTTTTTACAAATTTAACTTTCAACAAGTTGTTTACATTCCTTGAATTTTTTTGGAATGCCTCATTTTTGTGTTTTAAAAAATATACGCATATCTTTATTGAATTATCATCAATTAAAGAAAGATAATATCTTACATTACTATGTGAGCTTATTTGAGAAGGCTGCTGATGGTCTGAATGAATGTAATCAAGAACGCCATTTGTCCTGTGCACTTCAAGTGTGAATATGAGTTTCTTTAACTTATGTAATTCCTATAACATGATGCTCACAAAAGTCAATTTTCTTTATCTTGTCCATATATACTAGACCTTATGACTCAAGCTCTTTAATTCCTCTTTGTCTTAGTGGTCAAGTCTTTTATTTGTTAATTGGGTTGCATTTGTTGAGTTTATAGTTGCTTTAATTGATCCTTCAATGATTGATCTTTCAATCAAGAAACACAATCCACTATTCAAGATTCCCTTCATGGCAATAAATGAGCCTTTATATACTCTTAAGCTTCCACCTTCACTCTTGCATTCATTATTGCATTTGTTTAAGACTCTTAGTGAAATTTTTGTTTCTCTTGAGCTCAGGTACATACCTCAGTTCTTATAGTTTCCATTGAGTGTCATCCAACACCTTGATTCTTATATTGTCAATCTCCATGATTTTGCAAGCTTGTTGTTTCCATGCATCACCATGTTGACATCCAAATCTTTTCTTGATGCAAACCAAGGTAATTTGTGCACATGTGAAAAGAGCACCCAAATCAAGAATCCATCCTTTGCACTTTAATATCCCTCAATAACCACAAGCTGTCTGATACTTTCTTCTTCTTTAGGCATCCTCACATGCTTTCACGACACATCTTCTTCAATTGAGCTTCCTTGTAAGAAATGAAGCATATTTTTTCTTGAACTTTGACTTGGATATTGATTAATGCTTGTTGTTGAAAACTTGAAATCACATTTTTCCATTCTTGCATGTGCCATAATAGTATCACCAACATTTTCCTTTGATTTTTCAGTAATTCTTTGGAATTTAGGATAGATTTCACTTTTGACATAGTAAAAGTGGTTTAACCATATAACTTAGTATTTACAAAATGTTTATACATTGTAGGCAAAGGGCTTAAGAGGATCACGACAAGATCTTCTGATAGGAAATACTAGATTTCAAGTATTTTCTAACCACTTTAGAAGCAATAATCAATGAAAACCTGCTGTCCTCAGCAGAAATCAGCCCCAAAACAATGAAAAAATAGAAAATCAAAGAGAAAACAGTGGAGAAAAGACTTGTATTTTACTAATAGATGCAACAGAATAGAAAAGATACAATTGATCCTCAATTCGAGAGGAGGATCGATCTCTCCCAAATCTCTAGACGCCGCAAGAGCCCAAAGGCACCTAAATCTAAGAGATCTCAAATTTCGGCCAAATTCAAGATGCTCAAACCCTAGGAAAATCTATTATTTAATGCATACAAATCAAAAGGAAATCCCTAAACAGTCCCTATATTCAAATTTCCCTCTCAAAACCGTCAAAATTACTTACTAAAATGCTCTTCTTGAGCGGACGACCCGCCCGATCTCTGCCTCTTGCGGACATTTCGCGTATTACGTGAACTGCTGGTCCCGTGCGGACCGGCTGGACCGGTCTAACAATACTCCCCTCCCAAAGAACCACCTTGTCCTTAAAGTGGAAATATGCTCGTGTTCCCGTGGAGGTGGCCATCCTTGAGCTGACTGAATAACCTTTTTGTATTGCTGAACCAAGGACTGCATAGAAAGAGAAACATCCTCTCCCTCCTCCAATCTGATCGCATCCAACCTATGTAGTCCCACCACATAATCTTCCCCCACCTCTTGTATGTCCCTAACCATGGTCTTAAGTGATGTCATGACTTTGGATATCCTTGCACCTCCCCTTATAACCACCTTTCTCCCATCCACTATTAATTCCATCGTGAGTGCTCCCCAATTGTCCTTGGTTTTCCCCAAAGTTTTCAACTATTTCATTCCCAAGATCTTCTCCCACCTCCCTCCTCGTCTTCCTCGTCTTCACAAACAAGGAGAACCTGAAGAGTTCAGTCCTTGCACCTATGCCGTGACATGTACTTCTCATCACATCTGAAGCACAACCCCTTAGTCCTCTTATCATGCATTTCCTTCTCTGTCAGCCTCTTGAAATTTTCTCCACTCCCTCCTACTGGCTTCTCCCGGGTGGTCTCATTACTGTTGTCTGATGCAGGCCCCTTGGGTGCTAGAAGAGTGATCGTCGTCCTGTAAGAGCCTCTTGAGCAGTTTCCTCGAGCCCTTCTTTCTGCTTTCTTCTGATCTTCTACCAACTGCGCCAACTCCATAGCCTTTCCCATGTTCCTCGGCTCCAGTACCCTGACTGTTGTTCGGATCTCTGGTTTCAACCCCTTCATGAAGTTTCATTCTAAGGCTGACTCTGAAATGTGATCCAATATGCTAGCCAAGTACTCAAACCGATCCCGATAATCTGCCACAGTCCCTTCTTGAGTCAAGGCAAAGAATTGCTCATAGAAGTCTCCTCCCCTGTCGGTTTGGAAACGATCTAATAAGCAATCCTTGAACTCTCGCCAGTTCCGTATGGGCTCCCTCCTGTCACGCCATTGATACCATGCCAGAGCTTTCCCTTCCAGACACAGACTCGTTGCTGTCAATTTTTCATCCTCTGTCAACCCGTTGACAGCGAAGTAACGCTCCACTTTGTAGATTCAGCCATGACCATCTTCGCCCTCAAAGACGGGCATTTTCAGCTTCCTCACCCGTGGGTCTCCTCCATTTCCCCGGTACTCTCCATAACCTCCCACTCCTCAAAGGGGAAGAGTCCCCCAAGTGTCCCGATCATCCCTCCGACGATTATATTTGAATCCCTCTTCATACTCACCTCTTCTTCCTTCGAAATCATCACCTCAACGTTGAATTCCTTCAAATTCAGCACCTCGACGATGACGTTCCTCCCTTCTTCCTTCAAAAATAGTCCCTCGATGCTGAATTCTTTTGAATTCAGCACCTCGGCGATGAATTTCTTTCCTTCCCCCTTCAAATTCAGCACCTCGACGCTGGATTCTTTCAAATTCAGCACCTCGGTGATTGAATTCTTCCCTCCTTTCGACCAAATCAGCCTTCCGTTGGTCATATCCCCTACTCATCTCCTCTCTAGAAAGCGGTTCTAGAGGGGGCATGTCGTTTTTCTCCTCCAGGATCTCCACCTCCGAATTTTTCCTCCCCCTCAAGGGGTTCGGATTTCCTCCCATGCCATGATCGTCGGTAGTCTCCCTTACTTCCGATGTCGCCGGATTGGTCTTCATTTCAAGTAGTTTCTTCATCATTTCCTCCATCGCGGTGAACTTCCCCTCCAACCTTTCATTGTTGGAGGTGATTTGATTTTGAAAGTTGCATAATCTTTCCTCCAAATCGGCTTTCAATTGGCCGACTTCGCCTTCCAAGACGACAACCTTCTTTCCGGCCATCTTTCTTCCCAACAGATCTCAAAAATATCACTTCTGGAAGCCAAAAGCTCGCTAAAAATTAGAATTTCAGCCGCCTAAGGTCCCAAAAACGACGCTCTGATACCAATTTGATAGGAAATACTAGATTTCAAGTATTTCCTAACCACTTTAGAAGCAATAATCAATGACAACCTGCTGTCCACATCAGAAATCAGCCCCAAAACAGTGGAAAAATAGTAAATCGGAGAGAAAACAGTGGAGAAAAGACTTGTATTTTACTAATAGATGCAACAGAATAGAAAAGATACAATTGATCCTCCTTATTTTGAGGAGGATCGATCTCTCCCAAATCTCTATACGCCGCTAGAGCCCAAAGAAACCTAAATCTAAGAGATCTCAAAATTCAGCCAAATTCAAGATGCTCAAACCCTAGAAAAATCTATTATTTAATGCATACAAATCAAAAGGAAATCCCTAAACAGTCCCTACATTCAAGTTTCCCTCTCAAAACCGTCAAAATTGCTTCCTAAAATGCTCTTCTTGAGCGGACGGCCCGCCCGATCTCTGCCTCTTGCGGAGATTTCACGTATTACGCGAACTGTTGGTCCCGTGCGGACCGGCTGGACCAGTCCAGTGGACCGGTCTAACATCTTCATCCTCAATTTTATAATCAATGATCTTAAGATCCATTATGGCCTTACTAAAATCATCCAAATGCTTCTTGAGTGATTTAAATTCTTCCATTTGTTAGTTGTGTAATGTCATTTTAATGCATAATTGATTTTCAAGGGATCTTTTAAAGTACAAGGATTCAAGTTTCCTCAGAATGTTAATAGACAACTCCTTAGCAATCTCCCTTTGAACTTCGTCTCCATTACTCAAGAGGATTGCACCACAAGCCTTGTTTAAAAATATCTGTGGTTCTTTGCTTCTATCTTTTGCAATGCTTCTTTTGACATTGCCATAAACAATGCCTTAAATTTTAATCTCCAAAATTGAAGTCATTTTGCCATGTGAACTTCTCGATCTTCGATCTTATCAACCTCATCTTTAGTTTTTGATTTTGGGTGCTCTAATACCAACTACAAGAGCAAGAAAAATGAAAGAGGAATACCTTTCAACACTCCTCGATTCGAAGTTTCAAACCTTTGTTGAAATTATTAATTAGGGTTTCTTTATTCCAATTAGCCTTGTTTTTTTAGGATTCATGTTTTTGAACAACACTTTATAACCAATTTTGCTAATGCAATCTCCATTACTCTGATTATCCTTATGCGATTTCAAGATGAAATAGGGATCAAAACACTACAACATGTTTGGATTAATCTCTTGTGATTTCAAGACAACAGCAAGGGATCATAGAAAAATTGTAATATATTTGTGTACTTTGATACCAGATAAGCTTATGGGTAAACATAAAGTGGAAGAGAGCGAGAGGGTAATAAAGAGAAATTTTTATTATAATTGATTACAAAACTTGTGTTTACAATATGACACCCTGGGTAAATGAAAAATTCATTCTCGATGCAACACAAAAGCTATACGATATTAAAACAAAAATTAGAGTAACTTATTGACTTTCAATAACCAATTTTTGGTGGTTTATTTGCAAACTAAACGACAAGCATAAACTAATAATTAGAGATGTAAAATCATAATAACATTTTTAACCAATTAAACTACTTATGAATTAGACATTACATCTTTTATAAAAAGTATTCAAAGTTTTTAAAAAGTTCTCTTAAGATTATATTTCATGTTAAATGTAGGTATATAATTTTGAATATCATATTAGTCATTTTGTAGTTGTTTAGAAGCATATTTTAACTGTTTTGTTCAGCATCTTTTGGTGTTTTGTTTGTTGACTCGATTATTATGTTTTACTTCTAGTGAACAATAAAGAAAACTTTAAGCTTTGACACCAAATATGATGCAGAATATCCTAGTGTCTGGGATTTCCTAATGTAGATTTAGGACAAGGTGCACAAATTATGTATGCTGGATTGATTTCACAATCATTTCTAATTTGGAAGAATTTTTGTTCTTTTAAGTTTAAGACTAAAAATAGATCAGATTCTAAAAAATGATTATTTAATGCCCGTTTAAGAATCTTATTGTGAAATTATGGATTTTAAAAGAGTCATATGTTCATTGAAAGTCATGCAGCACTCCAAGATAAGGTTGTGCCAAATTTGATCAAACTCAATCACATGATTTGACTGATTACTAGATGTCCAAGAATTAGGTTGAGAAAGAAGAGAAATCACCAAATAAAAGACCTAGGAATTATGCCAATACAAAGATATGAAATCCCTTGAAATTTGAAAGTGCTAGAACGAATTTTATCCAACCAAAGTTCTATTGAATAAAACCAGAAATCATCATAGAATATTTTTTAACATGTCCCAGAAAACTCATATTTATAATCACAAACACCCTCAATTTCTAAATAAAAAAATAATTAGAAGTTGTGTTGGTAGGCTCTTCCCAAAAAGATAAGTCTTTGAAATCCTGCATAGGTAACCATCCCAAAAAATTGCAGTCGGGAGAGAAACAAAACTGTAGGCAGAAATCCATTTTCAAAGAAATCCGCAAGTCACAATAGCAAGGAAATCTCATAGCAGGAAGTCATAGCTAGCAATTTCAAGAGAGCGCCTATCATCTAGGAGAACTCAGAACAGATGACTGCAAAGGAGGAAAAAAAAATTGCCCCTGCACAATATGCCATCGGCTGAGGAGACCACGAGTTTTGCATCAATTACCACTTATTTTAGATATGGTGCTATATATTGTTGCCATGACCACTTACTTTAGATATGGTGCTACATATTGTTGCCATGATCGAAACATTGCGCAAATTTTTTTTTTGGGTTTGTTGCTTGATTTAAGAAAAATCAAAGTGAAGACTTTTTTTTATTGTAATTTCTTGTAAATGCTTATCCTTCTATTGTTTTTTTTTTTCTAACTAATATCTCTATAATGTTCAAAATATTTTTGATTGATTTCATTTTCATGCAATTAGCTTTACACATTTCCTAACCATTTTTGGAGAATAAATTTACTTTCGTTATCTATTGCATATACACCCTATGCCTATTTGACAGTGACTTCCAGTTATTTTGTAAGCATGCTAATATGCTTCAAGGAGTTCTTTATAGGTGAGAAAACAGTCTTATGCCTGCTTACATGATGTTTTACAAAGTTTCCAAGGATCTACAGTATTGTTATTAGCAAGTGAAGGGATTACCTCTGCTCTTGAGAGATTCCTACTGCTCTGTGGATCAAATCCTCCTAATTCAGTTGCCGTGGAAGAGTCCAAAGGAGCTAGAGAAGTTCTATATATTTTAAATGCTTTAAAGGACTGCATTGACCTGATTTCAATAAAATCTACAAACATTATTCTGAAATACTGCAAATACTTGTTGGATATGCGACAATTAAGTGTCACTAGGAGTATTATGGAGATTTTGCAGACTTTATGTTCTAGACAAGCTTCAAACTTTTCTCCAGAGTTCTTACTTGAGCTATTGTGCTCCTTGGCGCACTTTATACCTGAAAATGAGAAATCAGCTGATGGCTTGGCATCTGTAGCACGTCTACTAAATTTGGGAACCAAAAGAGTATTTTGTTTAAATTGGAATATGTGTGTTGTGAAGCTTCCAATAATCTTTAATTCCCTTGGAGGTTAGCTTTTCATATGATTTTTCTAGTTATCCTTTGGGTATGTAATCAGGTAGAATGGTGAGCTATGTTGTTGACTTGTTTCTTTTATTGTTAGAAATTTTGGCTGGTGAGCACGAGGAAGCAATTTTTGCTGCGACAGAGGCACTGAAGAGTTTAATATATTCTTGCCTTGATGAGAACTTGATCAAGCAAGGAATTGAACAGATAAACCTGAATCATGGAGGATTAAGGAAGTCTGGTCCCACAATCATTGAAAAGATATGTGCTATTATAGAAGGCTTTCTTGATTTCAGGTACAATGCAGTGTGGGATGTGGTTTTTCAGGTCATCTCTGCTGCATTTGATCAACTAGGTATTGTTTCTCTCTACTGCTTTTTCCTCATTGATCAGCGGTGCAGTTAGTGAGTGAGAACAATATAACAAGCAGAGAGATGCGTCATATAAAACCAATAGTTTATATCCATTTTGATAATTTAGAATGGGATTCAAATCAGTTAGGAAGATAGTTCATAGTGCTTATCACTCTGCATCATGAAGTTGCTCAACTTATTCTAGCTAGCTTCTTACTAACAAAGATATTAAGTGAGAAACAGTCATGTCTTTTGTCCCTTCGGCAGCTGTATTGGAAGCATGTGGGTTTTAGGTTTAAGCTTTAGAAATTTCTTTTCTTTTCTTTTAATCTTTGCTTATCATCATTTGTGGTAATTGTTAAGCAAATATATAGCTTCCTTCCAAAAATTTTCATTTCCGTTTGATGTCTTCATAGAACTTTGTATTTAAGCATGATAATTGATAAATTTATCAATTATAAATTGAGCTGCTTGATAAGCTGCTCGTTTAACTCGATAAGCATAAAATGAGCAGCTTGATAAACATAAATGAACCCAAAACAAGAAAGCATGAATTTAAGCTTGAACATTATCATGAAAGCTTGAATCGAGCTCGAGCCGAGTTTGAACAGGCTTTGGCTAAAGTAGCTTGAGCTCGAACATCCTTTGGCATGGCTCAGCTCGGCTCGGCTCGGTTCGCTTGCAGCCCTACCATTACATCTTCTAAATTGAGGTTATTTATAAGTCTGATGTTTGCGCTGATACCAATTTTTTAAAATTCTGTTTTAGGGAGACATTCAGCAGAGCTGATGGCGGGAATAATGAGGAATCTTGCTGATGTACAAAGCTATCCTGATGATGAATTTTCTTATAAAAAGCAGGTCTGTCTGCACCATTCGATTTTCAAATGTATGTGTGTTATCTTTTTCTCCAGTTTTTTCAATGCTGTACTATGCTTGTTATGTGAAATAAATAATGCTGACCATATCGCATAGGAAGTTTGTAGGGTCGGGAATTTTGACAGGATTTTTTCAAGCAACTTGCTGGGTACACTTCTTTAATTTTTTTCCTTCCTCATAGGTTTCAGTATAAATGTCAGGTTCTTGGTGCAGTTTCATGCGTTTGTTTTTATCACAATGAGCTATTTTTATATCTGTTGGTTTGGGATATGCATATGAATGGATGCCATAGCAGAAAAGCTATGCTTGAGTTCTTGGTTTACTTGTTGGCGGTTTGACTAGCTGAAAAATTGAGAAGTAGCCTTTTGTGTTTGATTCGAGTTTCATGAGGTAAAGTTTATTTATAGGCCATTTCCTTAAAAATTGCTTCAAAGTAAATGCAGTTAAATTACCATATTTAGTTTACAGGCATTTCAAATACACCAAACCGATTAACCCCTTAATGAGCTACTTTTATTATCTAGGGTATTTGTAGATCTCTATGATGTAATAGACATGCCATGGTCTTTACACAAATTCTAGATTGTGGAAGTTTCTATAGGAGCTAATCCATTCATTTCAAAAGATGCTAAAACAACATATTAGCAATCATTTGGAAATTTATTGTCACCGTGGCATTATTAATTAATTAATTAATTTGCTTCTAATTATATTTGTGAGGCTCTAGTTATGCTTAAGTTATTCAAGAAAAAAAGTGCATCATAAGGCTGAAGGAAATTTTCAGCTTTGATAAGGGTACGATTGATCTTGTGTAGCATTGTTTTGTAACTTTTGTGGTAAACAGCTAGAGGGATATTCCGTTTGGGAGAAAATAGCAAAAAATTGAAATTAATGCCACAACTGATAGAAAATAATTTATTAATTTGATCATCTGTTAGATATTATTGCCACGAGTTCTTCAGCTTCGATGATATTACTTAATTCCAACTTGATTAAGGTTGATACTAGGGATTTAAGACATTTCCTAAGACTAGAATCTGCAGTTCAAGAACTTATGGTAGAGGTATCAAACATGTCCACTAGGATGTCTTTTTGTGCTTTTATGTATTTGTTGCTAGTGCATATGGGTGGTATACGATTGTTTTCATTTAGACGATATTTAGTTGTAGTCTCCTTAAAAATTTGAAGAATTCAATGCCTGTATGGTTGCTGGAGACAATCCATGTCTTTTAATACTGCATGACTCATGTAAAGATTCAAAAAATATAATTTATTTGTTCATCAAATTTTGTCTCATTATTTTGGTTTCAGGCTTCATGCGGATTTACATACAACTATATTTCTTATGAAATATTGAAAATTGTAACATTTTCAATGTTTTTTTGAGGAAGTCCTTAATTCATGAACCAAAAAAGTCGTCCAATGCTTGGGTGTTTGGTTTGAATTTCACATGACAGACAAGTTTTTTGTCCTCTGTGTTTTATGGTGGAAAAGGAAAAGTGTATTTTTTACCATTAATGGTACTTGGATTTCAATTGAGAAACCTAATGCTTATCATTTTGTGTAATTAATGTATTAAATATCTTCTTTCAAGCATTCTTTTGATTTACAGATTATGTGACCATTGTAGGATGACCTCAAAAAAATACGTTGGATATCTTTTGCAAGTTCATTCATAGCTTTATGGTCATATTTAGCAACATAAAACAATTTCATTCTCTGATAGTTCTCACAAATATGCCTTTTTCCATTTATTTTTGTTGATTTCTTCTTATTTATGTTACATGCTTAATTTCAAAACAAACATTAGTAGGATTAAGTTCATTAAATATGCAGCTTCATGAATGCCTTGGCTCAGCACTTGCTGCGATGGGCCCTGAGAAATTTCTATGCTTGTTGCCACTCAATCTGGACGCAGAAGATGTTACTGATTGGAATGTGTGGGTACTTCCTATTTTAAAGCAATACACAGTTGGCGCTGAATTGCATTTTTTTTCTCAGTACATTTTGGATATGGTCAGCCTTTTAAAGCAGAAATCACTGAAGGTAATTATTTTTAATGGATTGTTTGGCTAGTTTCATTTCCCAAAGTAATGGTGTTATGCCATCCTGCAGTTGGAGAGAGATGGACGCATTTTCTCAGCTCGTAATGTAGAAGGCCTTATATATTCCTTGTGGTCCCTATTCCCTTCTTTTTGCAACTATCCAGTTGATGCAAATACTGGTTTTAAAGAAATTCAAGACATACTGTGCAACACGCTCCGTCAGGAATCTGAACTGCATGGGATCATCTGTTCGGGCCTCCAGGTGCATCCTATTTGATAGTTATTATATTTCATTACTGGTGATCTGCTTGGTCGTTGGATTTTGTAGTGGCATTTAATTCGTCTTTTTGGCATTTAGATTCTCATTCAACAAAATAAAAGTGCATCCCAGGAAAGATTTGACATGTCAGATGAGGAGCTAAGTTTTCCCGTGAGGAAAGCTAAGGAAATTTACACAGCAAATTTTGCACGGGAAAACTTATACATTTTGGGATCATCTTCTAAATTTTTGTCAGTTTTGTCAGAGGTTTTCTTGGAAGCGCCAAATGATAGTGGTGGATGCTTGCAGGTATTTGTGATAATTAGTTTCCTTAAATAACGGTAATGAGGTTTGGAGGCGGTTACTCTTGCTATCTTTTATTGTTTTGGCCGCCCTCAGCTGCATATAGTGATTGCTGCATTTTATCAACTTTAATATTATTTTATAGCCAAAATATTCTTTCTTTTCTTTTCATTTTATTTTCAATTGGTTTCCCGTCTTTTCTTGCAGTATACAAGAGCTTAAGATGCTATTTTCTTATTCAGCATAAGTTCTATATATTTTATTAAATTATTTTATGCAGTGAAGGGTTAAATGCCTAATTTTGTATACATTGATCCCTCCTTATTCCCTGCACTATGGCAGGGGAATCGTGCACTTGGCATCCTTATTTAAAGAACTTGGTTACAATCTATTTTTACCTATGTTATATCAAAGTTATTGTTATTCCTCTTCGCTCTATTCTTTTTGCTTTCTCATTTTGCTTATTGAAGTGGCTAGAGTGCTGAATTTTTATGGTTCATTTTTTGGCAGTCCACTATCCATTTGTTCGCCTCTATATCAGATAGAGCAACTGTAAAAAAAATATTCAGAAAAAATATGATAGAGCTACTTAAAGTAACCAAACAAGTTATCAAATTAAAGGAATCTAAGGAGTCATCTTCCATGCAAGTTGACAATTTACCTGATGAAGCTTCTTTGACACGTGCAAGGTAGTTTATAATGTTTAATTGTTGGTCCTGAAAGATGGTCACTCTAACATGATCATCTAAATTTCTATTTCTCATTTCAGGGCTCTTAGGCTAGAATTGGCAGCTATGCTTGTCTCCGGTTTGGATGAAGAAGAGATTGATCTGCTATTCAGTGCCACTAAACCTGCACTCCAGGTTACCATTGATCTAATTATTGTCATATTTTTTTTATTCCTGAAATAATTGATATCTAAGTTCTGTTTCACTTGCAGGATGAAGAAGGGCTTATGCAGAAAAAAGCATATAAAATTCTTTCACTTATTCTTAAGGTAATGCTTTGTTATTATGATGACTTAGTTTAGTATCTTCATTTTAGATAGAAAATTTGACTTATTTTATATTCATTAGGAGTCTAATGGATTTTTGTCAAATAAGTTGGATGAGTTGCTTCAGTTGATCATCACGGCAACTGCTTCTTGTCATTTTTCTGCAAAACGCCACCGTCTTGACTGCTTATATTATGTAATTGTTCATATTTCCAAGGTTGGTATTTTGTTTAAGGTTCTGCTTGGGTTCTAATGCAGTTTGTTTGGTACTTGTTTCTTCAAAGAAAATATTGTTTATCTTTTCAGGAAACATCATCCGAGCAAAAGACGAGGGAATTCCTTAGTGCATTTTTAACCGAAATACTGCTTTCCTTGAAAGAGGTAGTGCCTCAGAAACTTGTAAGAATTGTCCAAATTACTTCATATAAAACAGATAAGGCTATCATCTCCCATGCTTGCCTTGTAAAAAGTCTTCCACTGGTTGACTTAAAAGAAACTTTTTTAGTGCGTAGAAATGTGCAATAATCTTTTAATCTTTTTGAAGTTTTCTATTATAGCTTGTTGAAGTCCCATTTGATTGATATATATGAATTTTGCCCTTTGGAGAGTCACGCTGCATGCAGTTTGTTAAGCAATGACATAAATTTACTTGTTTTATTCAAGTGTTGAACAATCAATAACCCCTATACACTTACTGTTTATTTTTCTATGCTTGTAACGCTATAGAAATACTTGAAAAAGATCAGTCGTGCTCTGTATCTGAGATATCTTGTCTACTTCAATTTGCCTTTTACTTTGAGTCATGCAAGCTAGCTCAAGATCATATATATATATATATAGTCTGTTAATGTATTCATTTAACTTTTTTTTTTGTTTTTTCACAGTCAAATAAAAAAACTAGAAATAAAGCGTATGACTTGTTGGTCGAAATCGGACATGCATGCAGGGATGAAGAGCGTGGTGGGAAAACAGAAAACCTGCACCAGCTTTTTAGTATGGTAAGGCTAATCGAGCATCTTTCATATATTTGGTCTTGTTTCAAAATCTCTAGGGACTAGTTCCAATGATTGCCCATTTTTTTTCTTTGAGCTAGTTTAGCAATGAACATACTAATCCGTATGTGCATCAAAATGCTATTTGGTGTATTTGAAGATGTATTTATTTATTTATTTATCTTAATCACTCAGAAAAGCCATCTCCTCAGCCCTCCTCAAATTGATGAGAGGGATAAACAATAATTTTTCTTGAGGTGGATTAGGTTTGGTTTGACCGGATTTCTTCTAAAATTGTTTAGTGCTTATTTAGATTTGAGATTGAGACTTTCTATGGGTGAAATCCCCCATTATTAATGATAGGAGGGCAGTTTTGACTGAGGAGACGACTTAGGTTCAATTGTAGGCTTAGAGTTAAAATTTAGGTTTGAATTTATTTAATGGGAAATTTTTGGTCTGATAGAGGTAAATTCAATCGAGATCTCTTTTTTCGATTATTTAGAGTGTATCATCGATTCAATTGGGTTGTAACACCCATATAGCATGATTAACAACCATTGGGTTGACTCATCCAATTATCTCGACCATGCCAAAGTGAAAATATGTGTTGAAGAAATACTTTCTAGATTGATGTCTATTGATAGAGGGTTGTATTAGTTTCAATGAATGGTTCAGAAGAACAAATTATGACCACTTGGCATTGCAATAATTGAGGAGAGCTCAGAGTCACAGCATGATTATGAACTACCTGTGAGTTTCAGCTTGACTCCAAGAAGTGTGTCTAGGTACATGTTTTATTTTTTACTTTGTGTTTTTTTAGTTGTTAGATTTGAGTTAGATTGGCGAACTTATTAGTATGACTTGAGTTTAGGTTGGGTTGTGGATTAAATCCATTAGAAAGTATAAATTTTGATTTAGTAGATTTGTTAGCTTTATATATTAACACTGTTGTTGTCAGTTCTCAAGTCCTGGATGAGACAAATGGAGAGTTGCATTAATTAGTCAACAACCAGCGTAAAACTTGTCGAATAAACATGACATTAATCTTTTAATACATTGTATTAATGCTAGGACGTTTCCTGGAAGCGACGCGCTGTATGACATGAATACATCAAAAAGTGTGCAAGGGTCATTGCACCGCTCTCGGTTACAGTGTTAAATAGGCAAGGGTTCCCACATCATGGACGGATACAGGCAAAGAAGCTAGTCCATGAAACTAGAATTATGATATGATCTTGGAATGTAGATTTTCTTACAGGCAAATTAATGTAACTAGTAGATATTATGATTCATAGGAATATAAATATTCTATGCATTTAGGAAATTAAATGTGTTAGAGAGAAAGCTAAGGAGATTGATAATTTATGATTTAAACTTTGTTATTCTGGTAGGAGCCATATTAGAAATTGTATAGATGTGATTATAGATCAGAGTTTGAAGGATAATGTAGTAAACATTGATAGAATATGAGATATAATTATATAGATTTGAAGATTATTGTTGATGCTAATATTATTAATATTATAAGTGCTTCTGCTCCTCAAGTAGGTTTGAATATGTGCTCAAAATTAAAATTTTAGAATGACTTAGAAGAATTAATACAAAAGATACCTTTTGAAAAAAGAATTTTTATTGGAGGATATTTAAATGAACATGTTGGTAGAGAGATAGATGAATTTAAAAGCATATATGATAGCTACGGGTTTACAGCGACCAATGAAGGTAATAATATTATATTAGATTTTGCTTTAGCTTATTACTTTGTAATTGCTAATACTTTTTTTTTTTTAAGAAAAAAGATGAGCATCTCATCACCTATAAGAATAGATATAATAAAACTCAGAATGATTATTTTTTATAAGAAAAATAGATCGTTTAGATTGCTACGATTATAAAGTTATCCCGAGTAAAAGTTTATGTTCCAACATCGCTGATTAGTTTTGAACTTTAAGATGAAGAGGCAAAATATGAAAAATAAAATAAAACATTGTTATAGGATTAGATGATGGTATTTAAATAACACAAATAAATATATTATTAAAAATAATACTCAAGATCTTAAAATTTTGTCTGTGCATGAGGAAACAAATATTATGTGAAAAGAATAGCTAGTGATATTAAAATGTTACAAATGATGTGCTTGAAGTATCAAAATGAAAAGCTCTAAATAGTAAAAATAGTTGGTGGTGAGATCAAAATATGCAAGAAAAGATAAAAAAATAAGAAGATTTATTATAAAAATGGTTTAGATGTAAAAACTATGACAATCAGGAAAATATAAGAGGCCCGTAAGGAGTCTAAGAAAGCAATATACGATGCAAAAATTTTAGCTTTTAATGATTTATATAGTATATTAGATACTAAGGAGGGAAAAAAATATGTATAAGTTAGCCAAACAAAGAGATAGGAACAATAAAGATTTAGTTCAAGTGAAGCGCATTACTGATAAAAATCAAAAAGTGTTTTTTTAGAAGAGGATATTCAACAAAGGTGGATGAGATATTTTGCTAAGCGTTTTAGTGAAGATTGTGAGAACACGATTGACTTTAGTGCCTTATCACTTATGAAAATTGAGATTTTTGTTTTGATCGGTGTATTAATAAAACTTAAGTTAGAGAGTCTTTAAAGAAAATGAAGTGTTAAAAAGCTGTTGGATCTGATGATATTCTAATAGAGGTGTAGAAATGCTTAGGAGATGAAGGAATTTCTTGGCTTACTATGTTTTTTATATTATTTTGAAGACTAAAAAGATGCCATATGTTGGAGAATGAGCGTCATATTTTTAAGAATTAAGGTAATGCTCAAGATTGTGCGAATTATAGAGGAATTAAGATAATGTGTCATACTTTAAAACTTTGGGAGAGAGTTATGGAGCATAGACTACGTTGTGATACTAATATTTCTCAAAATCAATTTGGATGCATGCCGGGTAGGTCTACTATTGGAAGCTATACATTTATTGAGAGGTTTGATGGAGAAGTATAAAGAGAATAAGGAGGATCTACATATGATATTTATTGATTTAGAAAAAGCATAAGATAAAGTTCCAAGAGAAGTGTTATGGAGAGTTCTAGAAAAGAGAGATTAATAATGCTTATATTCATGTCATTAAGGATATGTATATAGGAGCTGTTACTTGTTTTCAAACACAAAGTGATTTGACCAAGTATTTTACTAGTTCAGGTGGATTACATCTAGGATCATCCTTAAGCCCATATATTTTTGCTTTAGCCTTGGATGTCCTTACTAGACATTTGCAGGAGGATGTACCCTAATGTATGATTTTTGCTGATGATATTCTTCTTGTTGATAAGACTTGAGAGGGAGTTGAAGGTAAACTTGAATTATGGAGGTCAACCTTAGAGTTTAAAGATTTTCATTTGAGTAGATCTAAAACCGAATACTTTGAGTAAAATTTTACTAGTAATAGATCTAGTGGGGGGATTATGACTTTGGGCGATCAATTCATTAATAAGAGTACACGTTTTGATATCTTGGGTCTATTG
The DNA here is from genome assembly GCA_016618105.1 of Dendrobium huoshanense. Lineage (NCBI taxonomy): Eukaryota > Viridiplantae > Streptophyta > Magnoliopsida > Asparagales > Orchidaceae > Dendrobium > Dendrobium huoshanense. The sequence goes on along the minus strand of CM028350.1, from coordinate 42,118,694 downwards.
TCCAGAGTGATGGTGAAATAGATGGGGATATTATTAGCAGAATTCAAGTTGGATGGTTGAAGTGGAAGAAAGCGTCGAGCTTGTTGTGCGATAGAAAAGAACCCCTTAAACTTAAGAGAATATTCTATAAGATGGTGGTGAGTCCTGCAATGCTTTATGATGCAAAATATCGGCCATTAAAATAGAAACATAATATTAAGTTAAGTTTTGCAGAAATGAGGATGCTTAGTTGGATGAGTGGCTTTACTCTTAGAGACAGGATACAAAACAAGCATATACATGAAAAAGGTTGGAGTAGCTGTGGTGGCAGATAAGATTACAGAGAGTTGCCTTAGATGGTTTGGTCACATAAAATGACGGCCTTCTAATGACCCAGTTAGGAGTATGAATGTATTAGATTTGACTTATGATAAGAAAGGTCGAGGTAGACCTAAGAAGACTTGTTTAGAAAATATTAGAAATGACATTTCTTTATTAGATTTAAATAAGAATTTGACTCTTAATAGGGCACTATGGAGAAAAATGATTCATCTAGCCGACCGCACATAGTGGGATAAAGGCTTGATGTTGTTATTGTTAGCCTTATATCGATCCAAATTGATTGAGGTTACACTTGTAGGAAGGCCCGTTCTCTTAGGTTTCTGAGACTTCTTGCTTTATTTGCATGTTGCGTAGAAAGTCTTGGATTTAGTCTTGGCTTTTGGCATGAACACGCCTGAGACTGACTACTTAGATATTGGAATGTAGTTAAGAGAATGGGTCTTACAAACTTTCCCTATTGGCAAGGCAACCCGTAAAGGTGTTCTATAACCTCTCCTTGCAGACAAGATAGTCTGTTGATTATTTAAATGGAATGGTGTGAGCTCAAGTGGTGGTCTTCTCAAACAGGGCTTTTATTACACTTTTTTATTTTTTATTTTTCACTTTTAGTAAGCAAAACACACATACTTTGGAAATAAGAAAATGTAATGTTTTATTATTATTATTATTATTATTATATCTTCCTTTTATTCTTTCTTTAAACGTAGTTAAGAGAATGGCAACATTGAAAAGGGACAGCTCCCAATAGTTTTTGCTGGTGTTTTCATTTTCTTAAAAGCAATGAGGTGTGCACTGGCAGATGCCATAATATATAACAGTATGATTTACGCCATAGCAAAGGCTATGAGGCTCACCACGACTTGTTGAAATTCAATTTTCTTCGGAGATTCTCATAGTTTTGATTTAATTAAAAATAGAAGCTTTAGTTTTAATCATGAATAATAATTGAATGTAAATGTAAGAATTAACTTTGAATTAGGTTACTTCAGACTTAGGCATATTAAGTTCAGTTTACCATAAGTGTTTTTGAACAGTTTTCATGCTGATTAGACTTGAAGTGCAAATACCTGTTTTTCTTTTTTTTGAGCTCAGTTATTTTCTTTATTAGTGAGATGAGTGTGTTGTCAAAAGTTGCAATTGCTATAACTAACAAAATATTAATTTCTCTGACCACTCAGGTTGCTGGAGGTCTGATTAGTGAAAGACCACATATGGTCAGTGCTGCTATCAAAGGTCTAGCTCGCTTGGCATATGAGTTTTCTGATCTCTTAAGTTCTGCCTACAAGTTGCTCCCATCTTCATTTCTCCTATTACAGAGGAAAAATCGTGAAATAATCAAAGTAACCTTGCTTTTCCTTGATATATTTCTTATCAAATATTTTTCTTAGGTCTTTATCTAATAAATAAATGCTTGTATCCTCTGGCCGCATATTTGCTAAAAAGAAATTTCTGCAAAATTTTGAATTGTTTCTCATCACAGGCTAATTTAGGTTTGATCAAAGTATTGGTTGCAAAATCTAAAGCTGATGGTTTGGAAACACATTTGAAGGGTATAGTTGAAGGTTTGTTGAAATGGAGAGATGAGACTAAAAATCAATTTAAAGCGAAGGTATGATTTTCTATATTTGATAATGTATACTAAATTAGTTATGGTCTATTATCTTGGGCACACCGTTTTGCGTTAGGACACACATTGCAAAGGTTGGTTTAGATTAACTTATTGGAAATTACATTTTCTGACATGTATTTATAAGTTGTTTCCCTTGATTATTTTGGATAAGATGCTGAAATTGCTACCTCCCTGCTTCTTGATTTGGGTCAATTGATTATGGGATATGCCTATAAAAGCTAAGGTCATAGGCATCAGCCTTCTTCCAACTCCAACTTTGTTCTAGTGCTTTTTTCCCTTTATATCTTCTACTCCAAACAGTAGTTTTTTTTTTCCTTTTACCATCTTCCAATCCAAGCTTTATCTCACCACGACCAGGGCTGCAGTCAGCTAGTCCTCTTATTAGTTCCCACAAAAATGGTTGAGTGTTTCATTCCCCAATTAGGACCAGCTCCATTTTTGAATAAAGACCTTCATTGATGATCATGCCCATGACAGATGAAAGCTATTCATCTTCAATTCTTTGGCTTCTTCTGTAATTCCACAACTTCCTCTTCGATCTATCTTCTCAAGATTTCCTCAGCTTCATCATCTTTTGCTCTGCTACCGCCCTTCCCATGCTTCCTATTGAAATTTATTTGCATGCATTTTTTATTTGATGCATATCCAAAGAAGAATGCTGAAGCGATATTATTAAGTTTCAAAATTAATAACTAAACTGCAGCTTGGCCTGCGATGATGATCCATAAGCATTCTTGAAGATGAGGGTCAATGGATGGTAGCAGCTCTATCTCAAGAGCTGTTTTAGACGCTTTAACTATATATTGAAAGAACATCTAATGAGTTATGAAAGAACCTGACATAAGATTTTTGTTGACTTGAAAAAATCATATGGTAGAAATTATCTAGTATAATCTAGAATTCTATTTATAAATAGGAGTGTAAGGCCGTCAATGAAATATATAGATTTCAAATGTTTTCTTATTTTTTCATGGTATTAGAGCTCAAGAAAAAATAAGCTCTTACTCATTTTCTCTTGATATCAAGAAGTTGCCTTTTGCTGCCATCCTTCTAGGCTCTAGTTGTAGCAGCCTCAAAGTGAACCCCAACCAAATTCCACCTGCTGTCTCACTACAACCATAACTCAATAAGATCCAACGTGTAAGCAATTGCCTCCACTGTTTATTTCCATTGCAGCAAACTTTTTCCTAGGAATATTGTCATGTAATCACTATGTAATTAGTGATTTTCATGGATAGAAATTACCTAGTATAATCTAGAATTATGCTATATAAACAGGAGTGTAAGGTCCTCAATGAAAATACCCACAAATTTAAATATTTCTTACAGTACTCTAGTATAAAAAGGTTCCTGAGCAATATCGCTTGTTGTCCAACAAATCTCCTCATTGCTTCCGTCCTTCCAATAGCTTGTAGTGTCCACTTGTTGTCTTCTTCTCAGCCAATTCCCAATAAGTAGTCCCATCACCCGAGCAGTAGCCTCCACCACAAGTAACATTTAACTACTGTTCCCACCTTATAAGGCCACAACACCCGTGGCTTTCACCAAACATCAAACACCAATAGATGAATTTTTTCTTTAAAAATATGCTTTTTATATCTGAAGTTGTTGACATATCAAATGGATCTAATCAAACTTCAGTGGATTACCAAAACCATCAGCCTTCATTCAAATTGAATGGGGAAAATTTTCTTTTTTTGGGTCCTAAATTGTGAAAGCTTTCCTCAAAGGAAAAGAAAAGTTGGGCAAACTTATTGGTCCCCATATAAAGCAAAGATTATCTCAGTTTTGTCATGATTTTACCATATGGTATGTAGAAGATTTCTCAGTTATGTCATGGCTATGGAATTCTATGTTACTAGAAGTCAGCGAAACCTACATTTTTCTAAGTATAGCCAAATATATCTTTGGCGCCACGAAGCAAACATATTCCAATGTGTGATGCCATCTTTATCTATGAAATCAAGAAAAATTTACACCATTAAGCAAGTTTCAATTATTGAATATTATAACATAATGAAAAATCTATGGTTCAATTTCAATTTTCTACCAGCATTTCAAAATTAGATTTGAAGATGCAGTAATGCTTTGAACTTGTGTAGTAGAAAGAATTTAGGAATTCCTATATGTGGAATTAGGGGTGTAAGTGAGCCGAGCCGGCTCGCGAGCCGGCTCGAGCTCGACTCGTTTATGGGCTCGCGAGCCGAGCTTATCGAGCTCGCGAGTCGAGCTCGAGCTCGAGTTCGAGCTCGTTTAGTAAACGAGCTCGAGCTCGAGCCGGCTTGGCTCGTGAGCTCGCGAGCCGGCTCGATTAAATATTAATATTTTTAAAAATAATTTTATTTTATTTATTAAATTTGAATATTAAAAAATTATAATAATATTCACCTAAATTTTATTTAAAAGTGAAATATTTCATATTTTTATAAAAATTTTGTTTAAGTTTTAAAAATCCCGCTTAAAGTTTAAAAATCCTGCCTAAATTTAAAAATTCCCGCTCATGGCTGGCGAGCCGGCTCGAGCTCGTTAACAGTGACACGAGCTCGAGTTCGAGCTCGCTTTCTATCTAACGAGCCGAGCTCGATAAGGGCCAAAACTCGACTCGACTCGACTTGTTTACACCCCTGTGTGGAATATGGCCAAGTATGTATCCAAATAGTTAAAAAAAGTCCCTTCCCAACTTAAATAAACTTTTATATACTATTAAGGAAGACAATATTATGTTAGAAACAGGATCCATACATAGGTGACAATATTGTCCTAATTGCTACTCCTGCATCAAACACACAAGTAGAACTGAGTCATACAAGATAAAATTGGACCCACCAAGGTATAGTAATTGAGAATGGAGAAAAAGATTAAATTGTTCCCTTGACTTTTTATGAAAGATCAAAATAGTCCCAAACTATATTAAAGAACCATTTTAGTCCCTTAACTCCTAAAGGGGAATTAAAATAGTCCCACCATAAGACTATTTTGATTCCTTTTTAAAAAATTTAGGGTCCAAAATGATTTTAATATAATTGGAGATTATTTTGGTCCTTTATAAAAAGTCAATGAACTATTTTGATCATTTTCTTATTGAGAATGTATATTGTATAAGTGTTGCAAAAAGGTAACAACAACAACAATATCAAGGCTTTGTCCCACAACGTGGGGTCGGCTACATGAATCCTTTTTCTCCATTGTGTCTTCTAATATTTTCTAGCCAAGTATTTTTAGTTCTACCTCTACTTTCTTAATATAAGTCAAATCTAATACCTCTACTTTCCTAATCGGGTCATCAAAAGGCCGTTGTTTTATATGACCAAATCATCTTAGGCGACTCTCTAAATCTTATCTTCCACTGAAGCTGCTCCAACATTTTCACGTATATGCTCATTTTGTATCTTGTCTCTAAGGGTAAACTCACTCATCCACATGAGCATCCTCATCTATGCAACACTTTACTTATTATTATGCTTATCTTTTAATTGCTAACATTCTGCACCATAAAGCATTGCAGGTCTGACCACCATCTTATAGAATTTTCCCTTAAGATTGAGGGGAACTCTCTGTCACACAACAAGCCTAATTCATTCCTCTAATTCAACCATCCAACTTGAATTCTACTGATAATATCCCCATATATTTCTCCACTTAACACTACCGTTGTCAGGTCCCAAAGTCCTGGATGAGAAAAGTGGAGGGTTGCATTAGGTACTTGACTGCCAACGTAAAAATTGTCGAATAGTCATGACTTGAATCCTTTAATGCAAAAAGGCAAAATATGCAACAAAAAAATGTTAGAAACTCAAGGGATACCTCCATATAATAAAAATAAGCCAACACTACTTTTATGGAAGAAAAAACTAAAGTAGAGGTGAAAGGAGTAAAGCAAGAAAAAATAAAGAAACTCTACACCTTCTTGACAACATTAAATAAACAAATGTGTATTTGTTTTTGGCTCAATCAGATGAGTTCATGGATTTATTATCAATTAAAAAATTGACGTCCCACCTAAATTGCATTATAGTATTTTATCTTACTTATTGTCTATTTTAGGATTGAACTACAAAAAGATGGTTTGACATGTTGAGGAATGAAAAGGACTCAACTATGTAGGCACAAGTAGTATTGATCACATGCTGCAATCTTTTTTTTTTTGTATTTTTCTGTTTTTTTTTTTTTTTTTTTTTTTTTTTTTTTTTAACTTTGAATACGAGGGCTTAAATTTGGCTGTAGCATATTCAAATGGGTCATCCATTTTTTATTGTATTATGATTCATATTTTCTATATTATTCAATAAAATAAAACTTGAAGAGTATGAGGGTGAGGTGCGTCAAATGGCCAAACAACATAGAGTACGCTATCCCATAAATCACTCAAAAACTTCAATGTCTTTTCCTTGATCCATATTGATGTATGAGGGCTATTTGGTGTCACTAATATTAATGGGTCTAAATAATTTGTTATTTTCATTGACAATTGCCTGCACACTACTAAGCTTTTTCTCGTGAAAAATAACTTACATGTGAGTGCAATACTGAATCCCTCATGTTTCATAAAATGTTTTTGATCCAGTTTAGCATTAATAATAAATGTATTATATATAATGATGAGAATGAGTATTTTAATCAAACCTTGTCATCTTTTTTTAATGAAAGGGCATTATAGATGAATCATCTTGTGCAGGCACTTCACAACAAAATGCGGTCGCAAAAAGAAGAAATTCTCATCTATTGAGGCCATTGGGGCTCTTCTCTTTAAGGGGAATGCTTTGAAATTTTATTAAAAGTTACCCTAACTTCCACATTCCTAATAAACTTCCTTCCCAAAAGATTAAACTTGATCTAAGAGCCCTACAATGCATTCTTAGGCCATGTTCTTTATAATCACATCTCTATAAATGAGGACCCATGATTTGAATTTTGATTATATTTTAGGCTGGTGTGTTCTCAAGATCCAAGTTGTGTACGATTTTTCCTTTCCTTTCCTCTCTCTCTCTCTCTCTCTCTCTCTCTCTCTCTCTCTCTCTCTCTATATATATATATATATATATATATATATATATATATATATATATATATATATATATATATAATCTAGAATCATGAAATTTGATTGCAATACCTTCAACTTGAATAAATCATAATCAGGGAGCTCTGATGGGCTCTATTTCGGGTGATATGCATCTTGTTTTCTAGTGTAGAGGTATTAAGTTTGAGACTAAAGTACTTTGGTTTGCCATAAACTTCTCCCTGTGTCGAGTTAATGAGTTTGGATTTGTGTCCTACTTATAAAATAAAATGCAAAAGTTATTTTATGCTCTAATTAAAATCAACAATTTTTTTTTTTGGAATATATTTCTATTCTTAAAACAATCATAAATTCATAACACTAAATTTTCTTGTAAACAAAACAACCAAACACCATAAATGATGATTAGCAACTGATCTTTCAGAATAAAATGGGCGGGTCATGAACGGATGCTGTCATCCCTATTTACCCATTTAGAGGGAGTTTTTTTTTTTTAATTTTATGTTTATGTTATTAATGTATGGTCCAAATGACATTTTAATAAGCATCAGTGGTCCATGTGGATTAGATACACATCGGATATTGATATGCCAGGGTAAAGAAAGTATTTTTCTTAGAATTTGACAATGTTGCCAGTTTCTTTTGTCATACCTGGTACGAGTCTGTCATGCTGTGCATTTTTAATATCCGTGCGTAGAAATTGGTTGTTATGATACTTTAAATGAAATCCATTGGATTCTTCAAAAATGTACAACTCTAAACTTTTTCACCCTTAATAAAAAAATGTATAGTTTACGTATTGATTTTCATTCCTGTGCTGCTTCTTGAATTGTCAAGAATGTCTCTTTGAGTTTATGGCGGTTACATATTATATGAAAGTGCACATCTAAATTACTGTGATCCTTTTATCTAAATTTAAAACTTGCTGACATCAATGTAAATCATGAACTATAAATATCTACACCTAGTAGTTTGTGATTATAATTTGTGATGCGGGCAAAAAATATAGGGGTGCTTATACCCTTTGCCCACAAATAAGGGGACCGAGACTTCTACCGACGAAAATGACTAAAGACGAGAAAATGGAAGAACAAACTCTTACATTTCAAATAAAATGTAAAAACTAGAAATCAAAAGACTTACAATAATGACTCTTGCAAAATTTAACCGACTTACAAATTTTGACTCAATCACTTGACGACACCCTAAAGTTGCTTCACTTAGAGAAGAAGGATACAGGTGGAGGCGGAGAGACGAAAGAGGTTAGAAGCTCGAGAAGAAAGGTTGGAAAGAGCCCGCAGGATTTCCAGAGGGGATGAGAAAGAAGGGTGGAAAGAGCCCGCAAGATTTCCAAAGCAAACCCGCAGGTTATAGCTTTTCCAAAAATAACATATCATTTACTTTTTTAAAACATTACAAATCCTCTCATATTTATAGGTATGCAAGAGGAATACTAAGAGACATCTAATAAATTCTCATAGGAATTCTAAACATCACATAGCATTAAAATACCTAAAAAACATCCCAAGCCAAGGAACCGAAGAGGCATCCACGGGAACCAAGGAGACCGCCCGTAACCAAGGGGCACGGTCACGGGAAAACCAGCAGCCGGCCGGAATCCAAGGGGGCAAACACACTAAAAGCCATGGTGGAAGCCAAGGAGCCACCTCATGAGGAAAGAAAATCTTGGAATTCCAAAGTCCGGTTTGGAATTCCAAGAGGCAAACATGATTACTAACATAAAAAGCATAAAAATAACATTTAATATAAGATAACTATGAGCTAAAATCATAGCTAATAATGAGCTAACCCTAAGTGAACTAAAGACCAGCTCATAAATGAGCTAAAATTTCAGCTCAATTTTGATTGAGCTAGTAGACTCAAGGGAAGCAAAAAATCTAATTATTTTTGACATGAGTTTGTTAACCTCTGTATAAACGAAACAAGAGGAAACCATGAATCCAGCATACATACATTGCATACCTGTCGGATCCTCAAAACACTGCCGAAATCCCGTTGAAAATACTGTTCAGTCGGCGGCGTTCGCGTCTCCTCGCGGGATTCCTGCGGCTTGCCTCGATCGAGCGACATTGTGCGTCGTTAAATACCGACCCAAACGAAGCCTCTCTTCGCTTGCTGCTTCCTTCCATTCGTTACCCACGCGAAAGCTCCGCCCCTGCTCCCAACCTCCGATCCCTCCACTGACCCGACCTTCTTCCTCTCTCCTACTCCGATCTCCTCCTCCAAGCTGCGAGCCCCCATCCCTGTCCGTCTGTCAAAGCCGACCGAGCCCAAGCAGACGATTAGCTCCCGACCTCCTCCCGTCCGACCTCTCGTTTCTTCCGATCCAATCACAAGCAGAGAGAGAGAGAGAGGGAGAGGGAGAGGGAGGTCGATCCACCTTACCTGAAGCTCGACGCCTCCTTTCCACTCCAAGCCGGAACCACCTGCCGAGCTCCTCATACAAGACCTCCTTATCTCCTGCACCCAACCGAGCTCTCTCCGCCTCTCACCCGACTATCTAGCCAAAGTCCACTCCACTTGATCGATCTATTGCAGGTGCCGGCATCGACCTTGGCCGAACTTCTCAAACCACCTCCCTCACGCGTGCTTCTTCGGCAAAATCTCTTAAACAGAGAGTTTAAGAGACTTAAACTCTCTGTTTAATAAGATTAGGTTTAATCTATTTTAATTTTTGATTTATAATTAATTTTAAATTAAATATAATTAATTAATATAATTAATTATATTTAATTTATCATAAATTATAAATTAAAATGATTTACTTATAATTAATTTAAATTAATATAATTAATTGTATATTAAAATATATTTAATTATAATTAATTTTTGATTAATCATAAATTAAATCTAATTAAGTTATGATTAATTTTAAATTAAAAATAATTAATTATAGACTAAATATAATTAATTATCTTTTTTTAACTTAATTGTAAAATAAATCTAATGATTTTATAATTAATTTTAAAATTAAATATAATTAATTATGTATTAATTATAATTATTTTATAATTAATTATAAATCATATGTATTTAATTTATAATTAATTATATATATAATTTGTAATTAGTTATGAATTAGATATGCTCTTGTCTCGATCCACATGCCGACACCGACGGTCGCTAAGGTATAATCTCTCTAAACCCTAAAACTTTGAAAACCTATTCCCGGCACTTGCAACGCGTCGAACGACCAACTCATGCACGCTTTTCTCTAGCGTGGTGAGAAGGGAATTCGTTGCGATGCTTGCGACGGGGCGGGTAATCAAAACCCCATTTTCGGCGTTAGCGGCGGACCGGAAAACCAACTCATGCACGCTTTTCTCTAGCGTGGTGGGAAGGGAACCCGGTGCGACGCCTACGGCGAGGTGGGGTAAATTATAAAATTGCTTATTTTAAACTTGGTGCCCGCAACCCATGCACGCCTTTCTCTGGCGTGGTGGAGAATAAAATTATTACAGCCGCGGTGTCCTCGTCTGAGGGCACCTACCATCCACGCTTTCTCTAGCGTGGCGGGAGGCCCAGTTTTCTGTAGTTTTTCCCCTAAACGGGAGAGACGCCGGAAGGTTGCCGAAATTTCGGGTAAATGCAATTCATACTTGAACAATTTGGAGCTTTACTTGAACATTACTTGGACATTGATTGGAGCATCAAATGGAGTTCAAACTCAAACAATCTAATAACTTCAAGTGCAAACGAAACAATGGAGTGGCTCGAACTCAAATGAACTACAACGAAGACTTGAGTTGGATTATGATCTTGAACTCAAGGGACCAAAGGACTTGATTTGAACAATTTGAGCAAAGGAAATATAACATGTACTCGAACAGGAGTAGAGGACCCATGAGTATGGATAGAACTTGATTGAACAAAATGGGACTTGTGCTTGGACTCATCTTTGAACTCAAAAGACATTAATAAAAGGCTTAAATCAAACTCAAATGAAATTGAAAGGAACAAAACCTTGGACTTGAACTCAAGCAAGAATTGAACAAAGACTCGATTTTGAACTTAGGGGACTTGAACAAACTGCAAAGGACATGGACTTGATTCATATCAAACGATAATGGACTTTGATTCAAACTTGAGCCAAACTTGCATATGACTTGAATGCATGGTTTAAAATTGCGCAATATGAGGCTCGCCTTGAGACCCGCCTTTGCGCAATTCCAGTAAAAAATGCCTCGATGCTTACGCCTCGAGTTTTTTTTATGAGGCTTGCGCCTCAACTTGGTTGAGGCCCGCCTCGCCTCACTGGCATGAGGCTTACGCCTCACGCTATATATATTAAAACTTACATAAATCTTGAAGTAAATGCCCGACATTGGACTCTATAGGAGAGGAGGAAGGGGAGAGAGCAGTTCATCATAATGATGATTCAAATGAAGAACCCCTTAGTGATGACAATGTTGATGACTTATGAGTTCTTATGTGATATGCCATTTTTATTTATTTTTGGAAATTAGAATTATATGTTAATGAAAAGAATACTGGGATTTGGGAAAGATAGAATTTTAAGTTGAACTATATTTCATGTTGTCTTATTATTGGGATATTTTGATTTCACTTAATATCTTATGTTTTTATGTTTTATATTATTCACTTATTAGTATATAAAAAATTTATCATTTTATGTTTACGTAATCTTTTAATTTTGAGGCTTACGCCTCAAAACGCCTTGAGGCTTACGCCTTGCCTCACGAATGAAAAACGCCTCAATACCCGAATAAGCAATTTTAAACACTGCTTGAATGAAATGTTGGACACAGAAAGCTTGGACTTTAACGAACTGCACAAATCAAACCTAAACTAAGGTGCAACGAGCTAAGCCCAGCTCAAATAAAAAGGCACTTATCATAAGTAGACGATAATATCTCCTATATGCATATGTAAAGAAAGAGAGTGGTAGTGCAAAGGAGAAATGTTTGAAGATTGCATAAGTTCAAGCCAAAATTTGACTCTCCTACTACCAACACAAGATGACATACAAAATCTCAATGGCATCAAAAGGTCATATACGAGAAACATATCACCTACAAATGATGACATCTGATGAATCCTACAAGCAAGGCAGTAGCGGATGTCTTGAAAGGACCCAAGTCCACAACAAAATGCATAAAGACTACAAGTTCCTACGAGCTTCTACAACATAAAGCAGGAGATTAGTTAGTGCACTACGATCCACCTGTAGAAAGCAACGAGTGGTGTACGATAGTCTACCTGTATAAAGTAGCAAGCAACTCCATTCAAAAGCTGCTACTTCGCGCCACTGGATCTGCAACATTCGTACAAGCAGACAAAAGATGTCTATTCCAAGAATACCCCTGCACGTGCACTGTAATTTGTATACACATAGGTACACTAAAGGGAAAAATGCAATCTTAACCCGCATGGGCCCCGGCGAGCGTGTTATTGGTACACACGTGACGTCTAGGGATGCTGCGCGGGTTATTAAATTTGAACCCGATCCTTCTAAGCAAGTAGGAGTTGACAAGGTTCAATAAATACTTACGAAATGCCCCCAAACACCCGCATGGGCCCTGGCGAGCGTGTTATTGATACACACGTGACGTCTAGGGATGCTGTGCGGGTCAACAAGTGAATTCAAATTCGAATCCGATCCTTCTATACGGATCAATAGGAGTCGTCAAGGTTCGAACCATTAAGCAAATATGTGGCCGTGGCGACCAGAATATTTGTTTTAATACATTCATATTAGGTCTTCAAAGCCTAAAATCAAAAGAATTCACTCTCAAAGGCATAAAGCCTACGAAACCCAATCCTCTGTCGACAGCCAGACAGAGTCGACAAGGTTCAAGCTTTAAATGAAAATAACCCCTTAACACCCCGATGATGGCCGTGTTGAATAAAAATCTCAACCGGAGGGGTCCACAAATGATTCCAATGCTTTCAAAAATGTCTCCCAAATATCCAAATACCCATTCAAAATCCAAAATTCCAAAATTCATCAAAGTTCAAAAATATTTAAAATTGAAATAAATCCATCAAAAACTTAAAGCAAAATCCATCCACCCTCCGTAACAGTTTGTCGGGGTGGACAAATTCGAATAAACTCTAGCTCACAAAGAGCCAAATGCCTAGTCAAAAATATCACTAGGATCTATTCTCAAACATTCTCTTGCTAGTAAGGACGTGGTACGTGTCCTCTAACCGGCAGTTTCGCCGCCAAATGGCACTGCAGGTAAACGGTTATGACTCGTGGCCCTCTGAACCGAGTGGTTTTTCCGCCAAATGGCACCACAGATAGCGGTTATGGCCAAAACCAATACGCTCCTTAATGGCGTTAAATCCTTGAGATATGAATCAATAAGATATGATCGATAGGGCACAAAGCCCTCTGTTAGCTAAGGTGGATTCAAATTTGTCCCCTTAGACAGACATTCACCCCAGCAGGTCTACAAGGTCCCCTTGGACGAAGCAACCCATGGCTGCCGACAAGGATCCTTCTGTCAGGTTGGGTCGACTACCTCCTCTGACTAAGTAGACCAGAGACCACGATGGCCCGGGACGACGGAACCATGGGATCTTGATCGGGTCTATCATCCATTCCCCCACCATCCACTTTAAGTGCAAGATGATGAAATTTCCTATTTTAAATATCAAACTTTTCAATACTTTCCAAATTTCTAAATGCAAATCCAGTTCTTCAATCTCAAACCCATTGCTGCTACTATATGCTAGATACACGTATTTCTCTACGTATCTGATTGACGACTAGCCTTAATCGAAAGTTCTCTCTCGTGATCGGGAGGGGTAATTAACTATAGGGGCTTGCGCCTATAGGAAACCAGAACTCAGATCATAAAGTCCTTACAAAATGAGGGCGAAATCTCTGGGTAGTGTCTTATCTACAAACCCATCTGCCTTCCAAAATTTACCCTGGAACTTATCCGTTAAAACTCCCTCGCCGAATAAAAAGAAAAGCGCGAGCGGAGGCCGGGGCCAAATTTTCGGAGCCCACAGAGTTGACCCCCCCTTTGTCTACATCAATTGTATCCACTCTAAAGTAATAACATATTTTATCTTCTTTTTTCCTTTGACATCTTCTTTTTCTCATTTTATGTTTCACTCATCTGGAGCATTACTTATCAGCCTATTGTTTCAAGCCTTGGGCTTCTTATTGATCATGCAAGCCTATTAATGGCTCCTTTATATGATTAGATCCACAACCTTGTTTGACACAACAGGCATGTATATTTTTTCGTGAGAAACAAGTCCTCATTTTGCACCAAGCTAATCAATAAAGTTCATTTTATTTAACTCAACTAATATCCATGATATATGATATAATTTTTTATTTTATACTGTCAAAAGAGTGATGTATAATGAAGTAAAGGCTTATATTAAACGCTGCTGGTTCTTATTTTTTGTTCATCATCATGAGCATTGTCACACTTGTAATTGGGATTGGCTTTATGAAGTCTCCTTAATTCATATCGATGATTGTTACATGAGATATTGATCTTAACAAGCAATTTCGCACAGTATTTTGGTTATGCTATATTATGACCTTTTTCCTTCTAAATACATCCACACGTATTTATTCTGTTTTTTATTGCCAGATTAAATCTCTTATTGAGATGCTTGTGAGTAAATGTGGTGTAGATGCTGTTAAGGCAGTAATGCCTGAAGAACACCTGAAACTTCTAAAAAACATTCGCAAGGTAAGTAGCTTGATCATGTCGTTACATCACCTTTGTTTGATTTTTTTTTTTAATTTGTCCAATCTGGCATGATGTCAGATTAAGGAGCGAAAAGAAAGGAAAACTAAATATCAGGAAGATGTTAATTCGTTGTACTCAAGACCAAGTGTTTCCAGGTATTCCAATCTGAATATAAATGCGTTCTGTACTTTTAATGTTAAGTTGAGAAAACTACCGCTGTTAAAATTGTTGATATTGCCTAATGGACTTGTTGAACTATTGTTTCTATCAAAAGCGGAATTTACATGTTTAGTTTGCAGGTATTTTCAGCATTTATTGTGTTGTGAACAGTAAAAAATAAAAATAATGACAAATAATCACTTAAAATTACTATAATTAATGAGATCAAGTTCTAAAATTGTATAAATATAATATCAATTCATGCTTTTCTCAAGCATGCTTTTAGCTGTAAACACAACTCTAAACCCTAAAAAATAATAGAAAGGAGATTATTTAAAAAACAAAAAAATTGAAGTGCAAGTGTTCTATTGCAGTTCCATAGATCTTGAGGATTAGTGAGGGAACTTTTTGCCAGTGAGATACTAAAGTGGTGAATGACGGGATCACAGCTACAGGAGGTAGATCATGAACCGTTTTTCTGTAGTATGAGTGAATGTGGCTTCGATGTGTTGCGGTGGAAGATTTCGGTTGAGTGGTAACTTGGCTGCCGATGATTGGCGTGTTGGGCGATGGGTGTGTGGAGAATAGGGCAGTTTGAGCGGTGCATGAGGCTGGGCGACGGTGGAGCATCTGATTGCAAGTGATAGGCAGCATGACATATATAAGATTCTGTGATTGTATTTGTGATTAATAAGGGGGCCCATGTAATCGGGTCATCAAAAATGGCGGATGAAAGATAACTGCTGTAGATTTTGTCTTTTTGGCGACGCAGTTTTAGCGAAGGAAATATTAAGCTGTCATCCAAATGAGCATAAGTGGGGGTGTGGGACATTATCTGCTAAGAGCACAACGTAGCTGTAAATCAGAATTGAAACGAACCCTAAGTTTGTTCATACATGCTTCAATGATTTACAAAATTTTAATGCTTGTTTCTGTAGCTAATATAAATTAAGTGCATTGTAGATTATTTTACATGCTAATACAAAGTCTTTCACCGCTGTTAACTTGCTCATGCTCTAGTTTTGTACTTATTTGATCAAAACCACTTGTTAGGCACAGTAGATGGAATCATACCCGCATATTTTCTGATCTTGGAGATGAGGATGGAGGTGAAGGAAGTGATATTGAAAATGGAGTAGCACGCAGAAGGACCTCTTTTCATGCTTCCAGAGCTTCATTAAGGTGTACATTTGCTCTGCCTTTTTTCTTTCCTAGAAGTTTTTTAGCTGAGGGATGACAAATCTGAGCCACTAATCACTTAATTGTGCTTTCTAGACAAATTTTCGGTTATGTTCTTTCTTTCTCACCATAATTGCTTTTTTTTTTTTAGGTCCAGCCGAATGTGTAAGTTATTTAAGAAGAGCTTGCCAGAAGACTTACTGGATCAGTCAGATGATGATCCACTCGACTTGTTGGATCGAAGGACGACCAGATCGATCCTTCTGTCGACATCAAAGCCCAATAGGAAAGTGGAAGATTGCGACGACGAGCCAGAAATGGATAATTATGGCCGTCTCATTGTGCGCGATGATTGTGTCAAACCCAAGCTGCAGAAAAATTCTTCAGATTCTGTTTCTGATACAAGAAGCATAACTAGTAGCCGCATATCAAGAAAATCTTTATTGAGCTCCCAGAGGAAGCGCCAGAAGACGGAGTCTGGTTGGTCTTATACAGGTGTTGAATACACCAGCAAAAAAGCTGGTGGTGATTTGAAGAAGAAAGGCAAGCTGGAGCCCTATGCTTATTGGCCTCTCGATCGCAAGCTTCTCAACCGAAGAGTGGATCGAAAAGCTGTGGCTCGCAAGGGCATGGCCAGTGTCATGGTGAGAAAAGATCTTAAAAAGCTTGAAGGAAAGAATGTTTCCAAGGCACTGGCAGGAACTCTTAAAAGGAAAAGGGGCAAAAAGTAAGTTGTGATGATTTGGAATATTTTGACATCAAAGCAGTTGAGTGATGCTGTTTTATATCAGTTATAGGATGTTGATTTTGAGCTTTGAAAGGGAGGAACAACTTATTAAGTTAATGAGCACAAAAAGGAAAACTTTCAAAGCTAGAAAAAATATCAATTGTTTACTCCATATGTCGGATAAGCTTATTTTTTTGGTAAACTGTAGCTATGTTGATTCTTGTGAAAGGAGTATTCATCAAGAGATTTGTTTCTTGGTTGAGACACAGAGATTGCCTATTTTGGTGCTATAGATTGTGATAAGCTTCAGTTTTGCTGTTTGTTTTCATTCCTCAGCCTAAGAATAGTATTAAATAGCAAATTCGACTTGCATATTTTAAGCACTGTTTTTATAATTTGGATGTTATTAATTATTTTTACATGTAAAAGGACTTACCTGAGCTAAACTTGAGTTATGTCGATGATCACAAATAATAGAAATTGAGGTTTCGTTTGGGACAATTTTTTTATTATTTCATAAAGCAACTTTCTAGTTAAAAAATTAATTTTTGCATCATAAAGTTGTTTTAAGCAGGAAAAAAGCCATTTCAAATAAAGCCTAAATGTAAACTTATGCTTCATTTGAGATAACTTTCTTATTGTTTCTTAAATTAAAATTTTAGTATAAATTAAAATTTTGTACTAAAAAATTGCTTTAAAAAGCAGTTCCAAATAAAATCTTAATTTGCCTTAAGCTATTCCTTGAAAATAGACGTAGTAGAAGAGTATCTTTTCATACATGAAGCCATTTTAAGATCTTTTGGGTGAAAAAGGATTTTTGATAGTATGGAAATGATGAGGGAAAACAAGAACAATTGAAAGCTGCTGTAAAGTTTATACTCTGCATAAACGAGGAAATAATACAGAAAATATTGGCTATAACCAAAATCATATTTAACAAGTTAGACATACAAACAAGATATGACAAACCAAACAATATATTGACATGATCTAATTGAGCTATTTTGAGTTCCATACATGATCTAATCAATCAAATCACATCATAATCGGTATTTTACAAAATCAAATAAATATAATGTCGAGAAAATTTATTTAAAAAAAAAAAATAAAGTAAACCAAAAACTCTGCTCACATTGTATATTTTCACATATACACACATCATTTGTGTTATGGTAGCAAAACATCCAAATTTATATAAATACATAACAAATCAATCCATAAAAAAATATTTGAAAACCCACAAAACATAACCTCCCAGATTCAAAATATAACGCAAACTCTACAGGTCTGGAAGCCAATCGCAAATATACATATAACATATGCTGCACACAAGCTCTATAAACAACAATATTAAGCTATAGATGGGCACCATCATTTTGCTGGTTTGGATTGAGACATGGCGCGCAAACGATTAGCAATTTGTGTGAAGGATGGGCGCTGCTGTGGATCTGGAGCCCAACATAGTTCCATTAATCTTCTCCATTCAGGATCACAGGAAACTGGAATGAGTGGCCTCAACGTATTATTCACAATACCTCCTGTATTTAACAACGGATCAAAGGTCGTTATTGTTGAATTACAATGAAAAAAGTAGATTTTTTTTTTAAAAAATAAAGTTGTTCGAATAAAATTTTCCCCTAAAAACAATCTGACTAGCTTTCTCAGACTACTATATTCTAACATATTTGATAGTGAAAAATCTCAATAGAAATTTTTGAAAAGCTACAATAAAGTTATAATCAAACATGAATATAGCACAAGTTTGTAAGGTAGAAATTTGGAAAAACTTATCTAAAAAGCACCCTTAAATCTATCTCAAAAACTGCAGCTATGCAAAAGGGAAAAAAATAAAAATAAAAAAACTAAAACTAGAACAGGCAACAATTGGCATACCTATAATGGCACCATAATGCATATTAGCATAAGGCTCATCACCAGTGAGAATCTCCCACAGGACAATGCCAAAAGAAAAAACATCAACCTGCAGCAATTTGTTCAATCAATAACTACCATTAGTACTACAAAACATACACAAATCACCACAAAAAATAAGAGTAGAACAGACATGGATTCAGCTATGTTATATTACTCGATTATTATTTTTTGATGTTATAAACAAAATAACAAAATGGAAGTATAACCTTTTCAGAAACTTTGTTGCTACTGCCATTTAATAGTTCTGGAGCCATCCATGGCAATGTTCCTCTCACACCACCAGAAACAAGTGTATTCCGTTTTATTTTGGACAAGCCAAAGTCTCCAACCTTATAAGTTATTTTCAGTTAATGGATGGACAAATATTGAAAAGCATGAAAAGTCAATATGCAACTTCTGCTAAGATCACTTTGGTATGAGAAAATTCTAAGTTACCTTGCAAATGGGGCGTGATTGATCTTTCAGGTTCACAAGCAAGTTATCACATTTTAAATCAAAATGCACAATATTCTTTGAATGTAAATATTCCATTCCAAAAGCAGCATCCATTGCAATTATAAGCCTCTTACGGCGGTCCAGATACCTATCATTTTCATGAAGTTTACTTGGACGCAAGCACTCAAGAAAATAAAAAAGAATAAGAAGTTGAAATGAAAGAATGAATTTTGTATTTACCTGTCTTTACGAAGCAAAACATGTCTAAGAGATCCATTAACCATGAACTCTGTTACTGTCGCCAATGTACCTCCTGGACCATCTTGCACAACCCCATAAAAAGCCACCACATTTGGATGGTGAAGCTTTGAGAGGATCTCCGCTTCCCTCCAGAATTCTTGTGTCTGTCAGTCAGATAAAAATAGGACTAAATATTATCTTCCAGACTGGTAAATCTAGAATGACTGGAGAAATTTCTTGAGGTCAAAATATCAATGATGGTAAGCATCTAGAAAGTTTTGAAAAATGTAATACCAGTCTCTCTTGCTCAGATGAGCGCCCAGTGAAGCAGCTCTTCTTTATCCGCTTAATAGCAACATCAGTTCCTCTCCACTTTCCATGGTACACAGTTCCAAATGTCCCAGAACCCAGTTCTCGCAGCTCTTCAAGGTCCTCGTTCTTTATAATCTGTTAAGATGGATAGAGTGCCATTTACATATGATATACCAACAAAACTGAGAAAAATACAAAAAAAAAAAGTTTTATCAGCCCAATAAGTAAATGAAACGAGCATCATTTAGCTGCTTTCTCCATGTTCTTTGGCCATATAAAAGATATAAATATATCTGTATCATGAATTCAATTCAAATCTTCACATATCGCAAATGAATCTTGAATTTCATGCCTGTATTATCATACCTTAAAATTCTACATGCATCACTTCAATTCAATGACAAGTAACCAACTCTACTAATTTTTTTGCGGAAGTAAAGGCATAATCAAAATATCTCAAAGAGCCCTACATGAACACTAGTAAACAAGCAATTTTGACCGGAAGACTTGCAAACAATACATTTTAAAGGAAGTTTCAAGATTACCAGTTAAGCAAAGTACCTTACTTATTACGTTTTATTGACAATAACAAATGGATAAGAAGAAATGAGTTATAATTGCTAATGGTACCTCAAACTTCAGAATCAAAGCCAAGTTTAATTTATTTTGGCAAGTATTTAAATAGCAGTATCTCCAAATTGTTTTATTGAGTAAATATGACGTATCAAAATAATACTTAGACAGCTGAACGTTTTCAAAAAAAAGAAAAGAAAAAAGGAAAAGGTAATCAGTTATCTAAACGAACAGCAATGATACAATAGGAACCATTATTTTCCTTTTCAAGGGTTAACTATACACCTGAGATAAGTTTATAGCTAGGGCTGCGAATTTTACTCGAACAGCACTCTACAAATGGATCAATTACTGGTTCAAATTATATATATAGCTTTTAGGTGATTCAGTGGTTAAACATTTTTAAATCTAAAATTACCTCGCCTTGAATATGATTCATTTCCCTCTTCACTTTTTAACCGATGGTTCACTAAATGGGTTAGGCAAGTTTGGGTTTTAGTTGAGAGGGAGGAGCTTATGGGGATTGATTACTGTGGGGCTAAGATGGGGCTAAGGCTTGGCTACCATGAATTTAGAACGTTGAGAAGTTGTGAAAATAAGGATTTAGGGTTGTTAAGGGGTTTTGAAGTGCGTGGATGTTGTCGAAAGGAAATAAGATAAGACTTTCTGTTTTAAGTGAGTTTACAGAGAAATAAATATTTTTTACATAGGTCAAGGTATTGAGAGGGGGAACTCTACAACACAAGAAGGGATTTCAATATAAAGAAAAAAAAAGTAAAGATAAGTGGAAAAATAATAATATATAAGTTGATGCAACACAAGTAAAGAAGCCTCTCACTAGATCAATTACATAGGTCAAATTTCATGATAATTAATTATTTTTTAAAATTTTTTTAGGGAAATTTGAAGGGAAGGACATATGAATTTGGGGTAATTTTTTCACTGTTCACCGATATTTTTGGAAGCTCATCAATCAATAAAAATTGATGTTTCCCAATGACTAGAAAAATATTTTAAAGAATTATTCAAATTTAGAGAGGCTTATTTAATTTGTTAAATAGGAGCGAATGAGAGAGATAACCATATGTCTTGGAGGGATATGGAGTATTTTCTAGTGTGTTTTACTTCTTTTCTACAATACAAATTTATAATTTATGCCCCCAATTATTTCAATGAAAATTAGGTTTGATCTCTTGTCAAAACTTATGACTATGAGAAGTTGGTGCTACTTGCTTTCAAATTGATTTGTGAATCAATCATAGTGAAGGCTTGAACACTAAGATGTTTGCCAACCTATGTAAAATTGTTCCCTAACATCCCAATCATCTTCCAAAAGCACTATACCACTTCAAACCTTACAACAATGTAGTCAATCCCCTTCCACAAACCCTAACTCCTAACATCAACGTGTTGTGACCAATCCATATAAAAAAAAGTATAGCTTCATATCAAAATATCCAATTGATCTAAAATCACCTGAATTTACTTAAACTTCCTCAATCCAGTTAAAAGGACACATATGCAAGATCAACCTCTACAGATATTGTGACTGATGTCCTAAAAATCCTCATCATTTTTCATAAAAAAACATGGTCATCAATTGCAAGAAAATCTCAAATAAAATCTATCAATAATCCTAAATTAGTCATAGCCTTCCACCATGCTAACAGCCCAAGAAAGCAATTAATAATTAGGAAATATGACATATTTGGGAGGGTATTGGGAGAAGACTGTTTGGGTATTTATCGTTTATTATATGCTTTAACTAGGGGCTTTTTCCTATGATTAGGGTTATATCTTGTTTGCTAAATTTAGTTTATTCTTAGGTTATTTGGCTCTAGCCGGTGGCTAGGGATTTGGGAGAGCTGAATCTTCATCTCCAATTGAAGATCCAATTGGATCTTGCATTTTCCTTTATAATTCTTATAAATAAAAATTATATGGTTGTTCTTCCCAATTTTTTGTATTTCATCCGTTGATTTGATAAAAAGAGCATTCAATTCCTATAAAAAAATTCATATCAAAACAATGAATTTGAATGAATTGATTAAGTAAGAAACCATAGGTTGATCGTTAGATGCATGATAGGAATCATATAGCTTAAGCTGATAAGTAATGGTTTGTATATGTTATTAGAATATATATATATATATATAATTGCTCCAATGTGAAAGTATTGGGGTTGTGTTTACAAGTAATCTTAGGATCAGGAAATAACAACTGGGCATAACTCAAGCAAGAACTTAACTATGCAAAATATACTTTGAGCTATTCTATGAAGCACTATACCTGCCTAGTAGCTCAATTAATGAGTGATGCACACAACATGAATGTCTATAAGAAGAATAGATGAGAGAAGCAAACATTTGTAGACATTTTATTGAATAAAGCCATATCTTTTAAGAGATGCAGTGGAGAAGTGCCATTAATTATGTTTCTATTTGAAGGAGAGACGGGGGTGCTAGTGGCTTAGACAATAGCATGAGAAATTTTTTAAAAATTAAATTCTATGATCATATGGACAGAGTTCGCTGATGTGTTAAGAGAGTAATTTGTTTTCCCCATTGGCTGGGCAACTAATGCAAGAGTTCTTTATGAGGTTAGTGCAAGGAGAAAAAAATGATGCAAATTGAGGCTGGATTCTCAACTTTAGTAAGGTAGCTTTATAGATACTTAGCACTTTAGAGAAGAAGAGTCATAGATTTTTTAGAGAACTCAAGGAAAATTGATGGAATAAATTTGTTCCGTTAAAAATCAAGAATTTATAGAGTTGATGGAGATAATGATCTAGAAGCTATGATGCATCGACACTCCTCCATAATACGGTATGTAGTGTCGGACACGGACACACGCCTGACATGACTAGAATATGTGTCAAACAGTGCACAAGTGTGTCCAAATAAAATAATATTTTAAAAAAATCAAGCACACTTATCCTAATATTTCTTAATAATTTTTTTAAATATACTTTTCTAAATATTGAGTTAAAATTTTATTACCTAATAAAACATAAAATAATCGAATCAACCAGCCCTATTCCTATCTCGACCCTTGTTCGATCCCTGTTCAATTGCAATTGCACAGGCACAGCTTGAGTTCTTAATGATTTGAGTGAATGATCTGCAATCGGCGATGAGGAAGATTCCAAACAGCAACAAGTTCCTGCTCCATTCATGATCCTAATGTCAAATTGCTCCAACAACAGTAGATCGACGACTAGAAAGAGGTGCTTCAGCAACAATCTGTGCCGCAGGCCCACAAGTCCTTCACTTCATTAGAAATCTTAGTAGCAGTTAGGTAAGGTAATAGGCATTTTATGTTTTTTAAAGTTAATATGCCAAATGGCTGCTTTCACAGTTTAATTTCTTCTCAAAGAATGAAAACTGAAAAGTTTCTATGCCAAAATTTTCTTACATCTTTAAGTCTTTAACTACATCTTCACATGTTGAAACCAATGTTGAAGGCAATAGAAATTTTCTTCAAAGGACGTTTTCATTCACAGCTTTAAAATTAATTCAGCAAACAATTTTTTGGATAGCTGGTAAACAAGCACAAAAAATATTGACAATTTTTTTTCCTAAAAGCCTTGCACATTTTGAACACTGCATCTATATTAGCATAGAAAGTAATGCAATCACCGGAAGAAAAATCCCCCTTTCTTCCCCCATTTACTGCAATTGTGAATTCAATGATTTCCTTGCCAAGTAACACTGATACTAAGAATGAAAGATGCATATTAAAACTTTTATGTAATGCTGTGTCCGCATCGTATCCATATCCTGATATCCTAGATTTTCAATAATTAATGTGTCTCATACTTGTGTGGTGTCCCTGTTGGTACAACCTGGTCTAGAAGTGATTTCAGTGGAAATAAGAGTATATTTAGACTTGGAGAGTTTGAAAGGGGCTCAACTGCATCTACTAGAAGTAAACCAATATATAATACATGTGAGAAAATACATATGGATAATTTTATCTAGTCAAAAGACAGTGCTTCTACTGCAGCCAGCTTGGGCATAAGATGATAGACAGTCCACAAAGAAGTAATGAATTGCGGGACTCTACCTAGAGCATATAATCAAGATTTCAAAAGCAGAGGTGAGGAAGGATTACAACAATAAATGCCCAATGAAAGTTAAAGGGGACTACTACTTCATTTGTTCCTATTCAGTTAAGGATAGAATTTACAGTCTAACTCATCAATAAGCAAATGATACATATGATACAATGACAAGTACAAACTCTTATTTTTACTAAATCCTACAGAATTATCTTTGATCTTGGTGCTAGACATTTCGTTTATGACAAAAAAGTTCTTTGCTTCGGTAGGTTTACATCCCATTGCATTCCAAACCAGTTCAACTATTATATTGACTACTAGAGATTTTATGATAACTAATTGTTCATGCCTGTGTAGAATTAAGATATCTACTACGAGGTTCGAATATGAGCTGATATTATTATTTTTTTCTGAGTTTAGTGAGATTTTATGAATGAACTACATTAATATAAATGATGAAAATTCATATGGCTCCCAAGTTGAGAAGAGAGATTTGGATTTCCTTGCTTAGTCATAAAAGAGTGTTAGGAAAAGTGTTACATTCAAGAGTTCTTAAAATAAAAAGAGAAAAACTGATATTTATGAGAAATGATAATTGTATTGACTATTCGTAATAAAATAAATGGGTAATAGGTCTTTTGAGAGACAGAGTTAGCACATTCAGATGCATCAGAATTGTGTCATATATCATTCAAGAGAAGAATAAATAATGTTCAAGTGAAAAGATCAAACTCAACGTAGTTCATAATATTTTAATTTATGTTTGATTATTGTTGGTTTAATAGTCTTTATTGCGTTACCTGCATGGCAATGTGACATGTATACCGTGATGTTCGAGAAGATGATAAAAGAAAAGGAGAAATGCCATCAAATAATTAAATTTGGAGACAGATCAATTTATTAGTCATTATGAATCGTTGCCGAGATCCTTATGAGCACATTAGAGAAATTATACCTCATTTATACCTTACAGAAAAGAGTTCCAGAAAACCATCAAATCATCAAGAAATTGTATCTTGTGGAAAGAAGCCTACAAATAAAATATTTGAGAGTTTGGTTGTAATTATTAAAGTAATGCCTTCATATAAATTCCTCAGAGGAATGTCCCTTAAGGGAACTTCTGGATATAAATTATCGCGAGAAGTCCAGGAGTAACGGAGCCATTCATCATGACTGCTTTATATCATGACATTAAATGAACATAATTGTTAACTAAAGAAGATGATATATACACATAGGAATTGAATGATAAGTGCAACTATAGAAAGTGACAATAAAATGTCTCGTTGAGTCAAGAATGTCTTACTAAGAGCATTGAAAGGTTATTGAGATGATCAAAGAGATCATGAATCCTATTCTCTACTCAAGAACATGAAAGTTGGTCTTTTTTTTTTTTTTTGCGCAGGGGATCAGTAGGGAGAACATGCACAATTTTTTAAATAGAAAAAATGTTGTTAAACACATTAGCGAGCTAATCCAATACCATATTGAGGTGCTTGAGAATATTGTTCAAAGCATTACATGGACTATATAAAAGGAGAAACAATAATGTCAACAAAGTTATTGAATGTACATAATCAAGCTTGTTGAGTGTACATATGAGATCGTCAAGAGCTTGGGAGCGAAAGCTGAGATTATTATATGCATTGTTGAATGACTTTTATGTATTGTTGAGAGAAATTTAATGGCATAAAGTTGCTGCCAAATTCATAAAATAGCTAGGGCATGCTAGTTGTTCTTGCAGACAATTATCATTCAAAGATTTAGAGAACACCAATATTATTATATATATTATTGAATGAGTTTTGATTTGTTTTTGAGATATTTTTGTAGGCATAAAGTTACTGCCAACTTCACAAAATATTAAGGCATGCTAGGTGTTGTAGCATCATACAAAGATTTACCAAGAAACCAATGTGATCGAACATTTTATAGAAGCCATTAAAATAATTTTGATGAACGCTACTCAAGAAGAGCAAATGACTATGATACGCCTTAGGTTTCACAAATTAGGATTTGCCCTAATTTTCCTTCAAGATGAAATTTCTCCTCCAAATCCAAGAAAAAATCAACACAAGAGGGATGAGAGGAAGAACAAGAACATTTGCATTCAAAATCCAAGAGAAACAAGATACAATTTGTCCACTTCGAGAAGGACAAGGTCTCCCACTACAAACCCTAGAAAAACAAGAGAAAGAAACTAAGGAGGCTAAGAGAAAACTCAAATCTTGCATAACCCTAGAAATCTCCCTCTATTCCTTACTTAAAACAAGCCAAAAAACCAACAAAACCCACTAGTGGGCTGCCCAAAATGAACCGCCCAGCTCAGGCTTGACCCGAGCCAAACCGGTCCAAGATTGGACCGGTTCAGCCCAAGGCCGAACCCCCCCCCCCCCAGCCGCTCCGCCTCGCCTCCCGCTTCCTCGCGGCAGGTCGACCCGCGCGACGCTCTCGCCTGCGGCCTCCGCTCGCCCATTGGTCGCCGATCCCCCCTCGGCTGATCGGAGGCGGGACGCATCAGACTACCAACTAAATGGCAAGAAAAAAACACAATAAAGGATTGTTGTGAGTGAAATAAAGCACAATCAAGAAGTGGCAGTTCCATAAGCCACATCTATCTTTTAACTCGAGAATGCTTTAATGTCAAGATGACAGAAAGTCGAACCTCTATGAGTTGATGTTGTAGATCGAGAAGGGTCAATTTAGATCAACTGGTCAGAGTGCCAAGATGGAAGTTTGGCTTGGAAGGACAATGACTCGGGATAATGTCTAAACACAAGCAATGGTTGATGTTTCTGACTGAAGAAATACATTGATAGGTAGTAAGTTGAATGATAATGTGACAACTCAGTATGTCACAAGTTGGATGTCATGATGCTAAAAAGGATATTAGGTTTTGGGATATTGTCAAAAGGATTAAGGCATTAGCAAGATGCTTGGGAACATCTCAACATTAGAATGCTACTGTAGCAAGTTGGGCATGGAGATGAGCATATCAATCTGGACATAAACTCTGTGGGTTGTATTTCAACAAATAATGGAAGTCAGTCTGATCGATGACGTTTGAGAGCTACTGGGATCTTTCATTGAATGGTCAAGGCTATTGACCATGGTTCATCAAATACCAAATAAAATATCTAATGTCTTTTAATAAGGAAGCATATATATGGCTTGGTCGGGTGCTTACTTCCCCTCTCTCTATTATTCCCCTTATGCATATGATTTTCTATTTTTATAATAAGTTTCTCTTGGAAATGCTTTTAGGAAAATGAAATGGTCTGTTAATGGTGATTCTTTGTTTTCCCCCAATCAAATAATGCCATAGGTAATGTTTTTGAACCAACACATCTTAATGGATGATCATTAAGAAAATGGTACATTTAATTAAATATGCATATGAAGCTATATTTGATGTATATTTAATAAGGATTAAATAGTATTGATGTATATTTAATGATGATTAAATAAATATGAGCTATATATATTTGAACCAATTCATTCATTGATTCATAATTATATACTTGTCACCCGACCAAGTTCGAACATTATATTAGGCAATTTAGACTCAAATTGAATCGTATGCCACTCATTTATTGGTGCAGAGATATTCATGAATACATAGAGTGCAATTTTAGTAATAATAGATCTAGTGCATAGATTGTGAATTTGGGCGATCAAGCCATTAAAAAGAGTACACATTTTAGATATCTCGAGTCTATTGTTCAAAGTGATGGTGAAATAGATGTGGAAATTATTAGTAGAATTCAAGTTGGATGGTTAAAGTGGAGGAATGCATCGGGACTGTTGTGAGATAGAAAATACCCCTCAAACATTATAGAAATTTCTATGAGATGATGGTAAGACATGCAATGCTTTATGGTGCAAAATATTGTCCATTAAAAGAGGAGCATAAAATTAAATTAAGCGTTGCAAAGATGAGGATGCTTAGGTGGATGAGTGGCTTTACTCTTAGAGATAGAATGCAAAACAAGTATAACATGAAAAGTTTGGAGTAGCTCCAGTGATAGGTAAGATTAGAGAGAGTCACCTTAGATGGTTTGTTCACATAAAACACCAGCCTTCTGATGACTTGGTTAGGAGAGTAGATGTATTAGATTTGACCTTTGTTAAGAAATATAAAGGTAAGCCTAAAAATACTTGGTTAGAAAGTATCAAAAATGATTTTTTTTTAATTAAATTCAAATGAAAATTTGACTCTTAACATGACACAATGAAGAAAAATGATTCATGTGGCGACCCCACGTAGTGAGATAAATGCTGGATGTTGTTATTATTGTTGTTGTTGGAGATATTCGTGAATACAACAGTGACATCGTCATCCCTAGACACACTCTCCTGAGGAACATGATTTCATGAATATAACCAATTAAAACTTGAATATATCAAACAAAGGAAAACAACCTAGGATCGAATATATTCAAAATTGAAAAAAGATTTCAAACAAAGTTAACCTGAAATAATTATAAAAATATTCAAAACTTGAAATAACCCAAATTTCACGGGAATTAATATCCAAAACCTCAACCTCAAGAGCATTTACCATTCTTTCTTATTCATGTGTGCATCCAGTCAAATGACCATTCTTATCCATATAAACCCAAATGTTGGTCTAAAAACGAATGAAGAGTAAAGGATTAAAAACATCACCTCAAAAAGTTGTAATGAAGGAGGAGATGATTTTTTTAATCATTTTTCAAAAGATTAGAAAGAATTAACTCAGGAACTAAAGAAGTAAAATAAAGTTAGTCCCTCACACTACTTTGAACTCTTCTTATTACTTGTTTTCTCCATTTTCTTAATCTCCTTTACCTGTATGATCCATCCCACCCTTTTCCCCGCCTTTTTCTTTTCGCGCTTCTATTTTTCTCATCTCATGCCTTTATCATTGCATTGAACCATTATTTATCTTCTCAATAAGCTCAGAGTTCAGGTGAACTTGCAGGAACTTAGGTGATATAATGAAGGTAAAATCAGCTCACAGTCTGAAGAACGCTTGGGCACTATTGAGGGCAAATTTATTAGATTTTTTCAACTCAACTCAAACCTTCATTGGAGTTTGTTCCCTGAATCACTTTTTGTCCTTGCTGAGACAAGCCTATATAACTTAGATAATGAACTAATCCTTAAACGATCATCACTACAAACCACACGTCTAGTATCAAAAGACAATATTTACTATAATGGACATTAATGATTTCATAAATAACATAAAAATCATCCAAATTGCCCAAAAAACGTTCTATTATCTTCTTGGTTGTAGATATCTCCACGCAATAGCGGGCGCTTAACTAGTAAAAATAGCTTTTACGTCCATCGCACCATAGTGCAACATTATATTTCACAGATGCAAGAAAAAAAAAGGTATAGACTGCAACTAAAACTAGCGTCGAAGCTTTGTAATTACTCATCCATTTCAGGTTTGCCTTGAAAAATGGAATTTTCAGTGGTCAGTGGAAACTGGACGATAATTCCATCTATTCCTTCTTCCAAATAGGTACAATTACGTGAAGGAATACTCTCAAAATATATAATTTCCTCAGCTTTCTTGAATTTGCCTAAATGTCCCAAGAATTCTCTGTTGCAACTGAAACAGGCGTTGTAGCTTTGCTGTTATTCTTCCATCTATGGTTTGCCTATAAAAACAAAATTATTGATGCTTGGCGGAAATTAGATGATACTTGCATCTATTCCTTCTGCAAATAAGTACATTTATCTAAAGAAATATTCTTAAACTATATAATTTGCTCAGCTTTCCCATATTTTCCAAATTGTCCCAACAATTCTGTTACGCTAATTCACCATTATCGAAATAAATGAAATCAGCCTAGTTCGTAACAATTCCCAGCCTGCTACAAAGCATCGTTCATTTTAAACATGATTACAGGTATGTACAATGGGGTCGGCTACATGATTACAGGTATGTAACTATAAATAATTGTGTCAATTTTAATTACATCAATAACAATTCTAAATTGCGTTATGTTGCAAATGTAACAAAAAAAGGGAGCAAATGCTACAAAGCCTTTCCAAAAGTTTTCAAAATGTTGTTTGGAGAATTGTAGATGGCGGCATACTTTCAAAATAGTGAATCTCCAGCACTCAGTGTGAACATATATTCTTTTAAGTTTTCTAATTTTAAAAGCAATAAAATATAGAATTCAAGCAGTACAAGTATAGGAGTCTAACCTAATAACACAATAACAGATATAATTTAAAGCAAGAACAATAATCAATTAAAATTCTTTCAAATTATGAAGAAAAACATCCAACTCTTGAATAAGCCTCAGATAGGGCTCAAAATATAAAGCAAACATTGCATTAGATTGCTTAAAAGAAGAACAAGGATTATTATGTAGCCAATTAGGCAAATCAAAAATCTGCTTACACAGTTAATGTGACTAAGGTTTAACTAAGAATCTCAGACCTTAGATCAGGCTTTCTTTCTTAAAAAAAAAAAAACAGTGGCAAATTGGCAGAATAATAAGCATGCATGCGCAGAAATAAGCTCAAAGATTTCAATGCAATTAGTGGAAATCACTTAATAGTTCTTCTAGATAATCAACATAATCAACATATAATAACTTAAAACTGATTCCAGCACCAAACCTGCAGGTTATTGAAATCAATATCTGTATCAAAAGCTTGGCCACAAGTTTCTGCAATCGAAAACTTCAATTCCTACATACAAACAAAGAAACAGGCAATTAGCAGATCTGCTAAAAATGGTTACATATTTTGGGCTCCGAAATTTGTGCCATGGCCTCTCCACGCCTCTTTTGTTGATGGGGAGAGTTTTAATGAGTTTAGATTCCGGGGTAGATTTTTAGAAGACAGATTAGGTTTTAGATAAGACACTAGGCTGAGATTTCGCCTTCATTTTGCGATGACTTTATGATTTGAATTCTGGTTTCTCATATGCACAAGCCCCTATGGTTAATTACCCCCTCTCGACAATGAGAGAGAACTTTCGATTAAGGCTAGTCATTTAATAGGTTGTGATAATTACCTAACGTATAATATAAACAATTTTAAGATTTGAATTTAATTTTAAATTTTGGAGTTTATGATTTGAAATTTATCACATATACTTAAAGGGGGTAATGAGGAAATGATGACGGGTCTTATCAAAGATCATATGGTTCTGCCATCCTGGACTGTCATGGACCATGATCTACTTTAGTCAAAGGAGGTAGTCGACCCAACTTGACAGAAGGAACCTTGTCAGCAACCATGAGTTGCATCGTCCAAGAGCACCTTGTAGACCCGGGGTGGATGCTTATCTAAAAAGTTGAATTTTATATCTTATTAAGTGCACCCTATAATTCATTACTCAAGGAGGTTTTAACTATTAGGGAACGTATGTGCTTTGATCGTGACCGTAATATAGTTGTGTCATTTCGTGGTAAAATCACCCGATTAGAGGGTACGTGCCACGTCTATGCTAGTGAGAAATCAATTAAGAATGAATTGTAGTAATACATTTCACAAGACATCTACTATTTGTGAGCTGAAGTTATTCTTCAATTTAACATTCTTGCCAAACTATTGGGAAGTGTGAATGGATTTTGATTTTAAGTTTTGATGACAAATTTCATTTTAAGGATTTAAACTTTTAGTAGGATTTGAGTTTAGCTCTTGAATTAATGATTTTAAAATTTTGAGAGCATTTAAAAAAAAATAGCTCTTTCCAATTAAAATTTCCTATCAACACGGTTATCATCAAAGTGCTAGAGCATTTTTAGCAAATCCGCGAAGCATTCTCAAATCTCATATTTAGGAGCTTGACATAAAGATCAGAGCACATGGTAATAGTTCTATTAGACGCATATGAGAAGCCATCAATGATGGACAAGGTAAAACTCTTTAAAAACCAAAAAAATTCAATACTTAGGATTTCTTGTTATGGACTTGATTAAACCAATCGATTAAGAAAGTTAAATAAATAGAGCGTAGGATGACCAAAACATTGATGGTTGTTTGTGTAGAATAAATAGTTGAATCCATTCGAGTGATGAGTAATGCTGTTTAGACTGGTTGTATCTTCTCGGACATGTGACAAAGCATGATTTAAAAAATCATTTGAGGCGCACGCCTCAAACTAAGGCATGCAATGAGCGCTTGTGGCTTAAGCCTAACTAGTGCTCGTGAGGCTTACATCTTTTTTAAATGAGGCGTACGCCTAGAAGCTTAACACCTTGAGGTGTTTTGAGGCAACCCCTCATTCTGGTTAAATTTTATAATTTTTATTATATATATTCTATTATACAAAAAGAAGGAACCAATTAGTTATAGAATGAATGAACATGGTTAAAATGTTTAATAGTTGTGTTATGTTTAATAAAAAACTGAAAAACAAACACCTCAAATTATAATGATGAATAATTAGAGAAGATGAAATAAATCCTTTAGTTGTTGATGATACATTATTCGATATTGAATGGATAATAGCAAAAAATGGTGAAAGATTTAAAGCTGAAGATGGAGGAACGTCTCTAATGATAAGAAGAACGAAGATATCAATGCTAATATTAAAATGATTATTGAATTGATAATAACCCTTACTTCATAGTCATTTTAAAGAAAACAACAACGTAGGGTTTGAGTTAAAAAAAATTTAAATTGTGATTTAAATATTGAAGAAATTATTTAGAGAGAAATTCAAATTCTATTATATTCCTTAGAATCATTATATATATATATATATATATATATATATATATATATATATATATATATATATATATATATATATATATATATATATATATATATACATTATAGGAGAATAAATAGAAAAAGGAAAGACTTTTAATCTAATTAATTATAATCATCATATTCTATGGATCTCCAACTGCAATCCTCGGATTACTGCCCATAGATCTCCAACTGTAGTCTTTAGATTACTACTCACTGATCTCCAACTGCAACCTCTGATTGCTGCCTACGGATCTCCAACTGCAGTCCTCGAATTGCTGCCCACGGATTGCTGATGTGGTATCCCCTTGGTTGTGTTATTCAACACTCCCCCTCAAGTTGGGTTGTATAGGTTGTACAATCCTAACTTGCAAACAAACTTATCAAGTAGAGAGCTCGATAATGCCTTTGTTAGAACATCAACAAGTTGTTAATAAGTTGAGGTATATACTACTTCAATTTTCGAGTTCTCTATTTTCTCAGATATAAAATATCTATCAATAGTAATTATTTTGTTCTGTCGTGATGTACTGGATCCTTGGCCATACTGATTGCGGCTTGATTATCACATTTCAACTTTATCGTGCCTTCAATCTTTATTCCCAGTTCAATCAATATTTATCTGATCGAAATACCTTCACAAATAGTAACTGCTAATGCGCTCATTTCAGATTCTACACTACCTCCATCTGCTCCATAGGATTACTCATATATTGGCTTACCATACTCACAGCAAACCCAATATCTGGACAGGTGTGGGAGAGGTATATAAGCTTTTGATGTAGACAAAGGGGGGGGGGGGGGGGGGGGGGGGGGGGGTCAACACGAGTCCAAAATAAATTAAATTTTGGCTTCCCTAGAATCTAGTGGCTCAATCAAAATTGAGCTAAAATTTTAGCTCATTTATAAGCTGGTCTTTAGTTCATTTATTGAACTAAGGGTTAGCTCATTATTAGCTATGATTTTAGTTCATAGTTATCTTTTTATTAAATGTATTTTTTATGTTTTAAGTTATGATGTCTCTTGGAATTCCAAACCGGCTTTTGGAATTCCAAGATTTGCTTTTTTATTTTCCCATGTGTGGCTCCTTGAATTCCACCATGGTTTTATTGCTCTCACCCCATGGGATTCCAGTCGGCCGCTGGTTTTCCCGTGCTTGGGCTCTTTCCCGAGGCCATGGCCCCTTGGTTCCGTGCGGCTTCCTCGTCTCCTGTGGCTGCCACTTCGGTTCTTGGGTTGGGATGTGTTTTTTCGTGCAAAATTATTATGTGTAAATGTTGTGGTGTTTAGAATTCCTATGGGAATAAATGTTTGTCTTTTGGTATTCCTCTTTCATACCTATATATATGGGAGGATTTGTAATGTTTTGAAAAGTTGAATGTGATATGTGATTTTTGAAAAAAAATCTTTGTTAACCTGCGGGTTGCTTGGAAATCCTGCGGGCTCTTTCCACCCTTCTTTCTCATCCCCTCCGGAAATCCTGCGGGCTCTTTCCAACCTTTCTTCTTGGGCTTCTAATCTCTTTCGTCTCTCCGCAAGTGCCACTCCACCTGTATCCTTCTTCTCTAAGTGAAGCAACTTTAGGGTGTCGTCATCTTGTTTGCAAGAGTCGTTTGTATTGGTGTAAATTTTCTTTTGTTTAGTTTAAATTGAAATGTAAGAGTTTGTTCGTCCCTCTTTCTCGTCTTTAGTCATTTTCGTCGGTAGAAGTCCGTCGTGTCTTTTGTGATCAAGAGATATAGGCTCCCTATTTTTTTTGGTCGCATCAGCTTTCCTACAAAACATTGATATCTTCCTTTATCTAATGGAATTCCCTCCTTTTCCATACCAAGTTTCTTCTTAGGATCCATGTGTATTGGCTGGTCTGCATCCCAGCACGCCGATCTCCTTCAGTAGGTCTAAGATATACTTGCGTTGGAAAATAAATATACCTTTGCTTGATCAAGCTACCTTCATACCAAGGAAATATCTAAGTGATCCTAGATCTTTAACTTCAAACTCCTTAGATAAAGCCTGCTTGATCTTCATTATTCATCTATATCATTTCCATTAAGGATGATGTCATCCACATATACAATCAGTACTGCTACCTTATCTATTTCTGACTGCTTCACAAACAAGGTATGATTTGCCTGACATTGTTTTAAACCATGGCCTTTTAAATAATTTGAGAATATTCCAAACCATGCTCTTGGAGACTGCTTCAATCTATACAAGGATTTCAGTAGTTTATATACTTTATCCCTTCCATAAGACTTCCTTAAACTTACAAAATTTCTCTTCCAAAACTCCAAACTCCACATGATAGTGCATGGAGAAAGACAATAGATAATAGACCAAAACTAAAGCTTGTATTGTAAATGAATTTTGTAATCTTTAGGAAGGGAAACATTTTCATTTTTATTTTCATCATTTTTATTATTATGATATATATATATATATATATATATATATATATATATATATATATATATATATATATATATATATATATATATATATATATATATATTTTTAAAATTAATTATGCTCTTTTATTATTTAAAATTTCGCCAACCTCCCGACATCCCGCACCGTATTGGTGTATAGGGTAGGCACTTGCTTTTCAATCTTCTTGGACGAATAATAAAATACGACGACACAAGTTTTCTTTAGATATTCTCCCTGCCAAATCAAAGATACAATGACGGGCCTTCGATACTTGTTGTTTAAGCAAATGAGAAAGAGATATATACTTGTTATCTATTTTTTTTTTAGTTTGGTGTTGGGCATATAGTGACCTAAACAACAAATCGACAATGATTAGGAAGTCAGATATTTGGGCTGGGTGAGGAGTGCAGCTTAGATTGCACGAGGGCCGAAGAGGGGAGGTCGCATGTGTGGATGAAGTTGGGACAAGCGACGCAAGTGCGGGTGAGAACTGTGGGATGGGTCGGAGAAAGGAGACAACGTGCACGGATCGAATCAGGAGTAGGGTGGTCAGGCTTCCTTGCGTGCGTCCGAGGGAGGCAAGAGGGCAAGCGGGGATCGGGCTTCCTGCATACATGAAGGAGGATTCGAGTGAGGGAGAGATCAAGATCTTCCATCTGGAGTGTCATGCGAACGAACAGAGACAAAGAGAAGCAATCACGTGAATGTCAAATGGGACGGTTTTGTCTCCTATGTGCGGTTTTGAGGAAACAAAAGGGTGTCCGTTCGTTTGTGCCGTTTGAGGAGAGGATCATGCGTGAGGTGGTCAGTGGTCAACATATAAAATATATTCAAAGAGAAAGGTACCTCATTCTCTGTCGTAGTAGTTGTTAGGTTCTCTCCAACCTTCACAAATGGGTTTTCAACCTGAAAGCTCTCTCCAACCTTATCCATTAAGTGAGGTTGACTGACCTGCGATGATATATAATCTTGGTGCATAGCACTAGCATCATCTTCGATGTTGCTGGATGATTCCTGCTGCATTTCTTCATCAAATTCTACTTGTGAATCCATATGGCTCAAACCAACTGCCACACCGTCCAATGGTGAAATATAAGCCCTTTGATCCCTGTTATCGACCTTTACTAGCGGAGGAGAGTACCCTATGTGGTCTTGATCCATAAGAGAAACATCTTTTCTTGCAAACTCACCTTGAGCCAAATTCCTGAAGAAAGACCACCGCTGGGGTTCATGTTTAGGCATGTTCAAACTTATGCCAGCATCATCCTTGCGCAATGGTCGTATAACAGCTGAGTCGTCACTAATTCCAGCATTCGAAAAGATATCTGCAAGTAGGTTACTAGGAAAATGATCATTGATATCAATGGCAATATCCCTTTGTTCTTCTGGAGGGTATGAGGATTCCCCCTGTAAAACAGCTCCAACAGAAGAGGCTTCTGCCCATCGAAATGCTCCCATATGCTCACTAACATTGGTTGAGAAGGCTGCACTCATGGGCGTCCCTTCCCAAGGAAATTCTGGTAGAATTGCGGAAGGATTGTTCATCAGTGTTGCCGAAGAAGCAACCACCTTTACTCCATCAATGGGCATTTCTTTGTAACCACCTTTTTTGGGACCTGTTTCACCAATATCATTGTACTTCTCCAAATTTCCTCCTGCAACAGGCTCGCTCCTTTCTTTATTATCATTGTCAATCACTTGATCATTGCAGTTCAACTCACTCTTCTGCTCATATTGAGCATAAGCCACTGAATTATCTGAAGCTTCCTCTACACCATCTTTGTTTGTTTTCTTGATTGCATCAGCAAGTTCTTTATATTTTTCAAACTGCACTAAACCATCCTCCAAAGTGGTAGTATTAGGTTTTGGAGGTTTTGCTGCAGATAATCTTTCCATTTGAGAAATTGTGTTTCCTTCAAGTGATGAATCAGCAGCTTCAGCAATAGACTCTTCAAACACACCAGAACGTGGTTGCAGATTTAGAAATTGAGCTCCAATTGAATCATCAGATTTGGACAATCTATTCAGGAATTCAGCCTGCTCCCTAGGAATCCTCTCAGAGTGAAAGAATCGTGGAGGGCGAGGGGGATCATTATAGCTGAGATCAGCAATGTCAGTATCATAATCAGAGCATTCTGAAGTAACAGCTCCACCTGATGCATAGCGATCATCTTCATTTAAGTGAGAAGCCAAACCAGAACTTACAGTAGCATCAGCTGTTGATAAAACCACTGCAGCTTCTGGCATATTCCCATTATGTTTAAGAGAAAAGAGAGATGAGACATGCTCAGGTATGGGAGGAACAAGAGAAACTTCCTGCTTTATGGGTGCAGCATTTTCATTTTCAAGAGATAGAAAATGATCGTTTTCATTTTTTTCTTTGGCTAACACATCAACTGGTAATTTTTTATCAGTTGCTGGCACATTTGGAGCAGCAGTTCTGGGAACATTATTCTGTCCTTCAGAACCTGACTGGATGTGAGTTGATAGGTAATGTGGCGTTGTTGATGTAGAAGTTTCAACGACTGGTGAATACAGAGAATTATAGTTGTAATCTGATGGAATTGCTGCAGGGACAGAGATTCTGCTATTCATGTTGTGAAAGCTGTCAGAAGCTTGGGAAGCAGTGTAGAGATAATGCTCGCCTTCCACATATTGCATTCTGCTGTTGTCATAAGAGTGTACATGGGTTCCATAGTCACTGGACAAACTTTCTGGGAATGCTGAGGATGTAGGAGTTACCAAGTTGCTAGCTAAGTGTCCACTAGGGATACCAACCGTCTCCGATGGAACTCTGCTTGTTTTGGCTCTATCAGCTTCAATATTGAGATTCATTAATTGATCCAAGTCACTTGCTGACGTGCTTGCCATCCCATGATCACTGGATGTTTTGCCAACACCAACGTCCATGCCATTTACAGCAACCACATACTGAATTTCAGAGTCCCCTTCAATGCTGCCAAGGCTGAAATGAAGATCTTCATAATCACTCAGAAATAGGAACATCCTCAGCTTCTGTGACGCTTCACCAACATCTAGAACACTACATTCCTCCATCATATTTTGTAAATCTTCATCACAAGAAACGGATACCAATGCATCAAGATCCTCCCCAGGCAGCTGATATTTTACAGTGTGAGCCTGATTGTATATAGATGTTGTCTTTTGAAGGAGCTCTTGCCAGGATATATCTTTACTGATTCGGATAATACGTGTGTCACCACCTACATACCTAAGTTTACCATCACTGGGTCTGGGTAGAATCTTACCACCATAACTGCAAAGTATTTTCATCTTCTTTGATGTGATATCAGATGTCCCCGAAGAATAACAACGAGAAACTCCCCCACGACTACTGCCGTCACCAGAGGGGACCCGTGGAATTGACCTAGAAGATGCATAATGCTGATTTCTACTATCGCTTTCATTTAATCCTCTCTTCTCTATCTCTTTGTAATGTGATTTATCACCGGCAGCAGGCATCGACATCTCCGACCCACTTTCGGATCCTGTATGGGAAATTCCAAGAACACCTCTAAGGTCCATGTAATTGGTGTTGTAGCCTTGATCTGCTGATGTATTTGACCCAGAAGGTTTCTTTGAAGTAAATCGTTCTCTCATAAATTCAAGTGCAAATTCCTCACCTGTTTGAATTGAGAAATTTAACACAGGGCTTAGAGCACTCAATCCAGCAATCTCTGGAAGGCCACTGTTGGAGTTGGAAGAAGTTGATGGGCCCTGTACAAACCTTTGACCCGATGGGCCAAATCCTTCATTTCTAGAATCCATTCTAAAAATGAAATGCTATGCAGAATTCTATAACTGCTTAGCCAATCTTATTTTAATCTCAGCATTTTGCAATCACCCTGAAATTCCAAAAAAGATGTATCCTATCACAAGGTTGTCCACGTTTAAGTGCCAGAAAA
The DNA here is from genome assembly GCA_016618105.1 of Dendrobium huoshanense. Taxonomy (NCBI): domain Eukaryota; kingdom Viridiplantae; phylum Streptophyta; class Magnoliopsida; order Asparagales; family Orchidaceae; genus Dendrobium; species Dendrobium huoshanense. The sequence continues at coordinate 42,079,326 of CM028350.1, read as the reverse complement.
ATGGTAGCTAAGCCTCTTTGTGTTTCAAAATCAGATGCTGGCTCTCAGAGGAATATCCAGTTCACAGAGTCAATCGGGAAGCACTGGTAAATTCAAACAATAGACCATGCATTTGAGAAAATGTATTGTTTCAAATATGCATTAGAAGCAAAAAACAGCAAGATGAATAATGAAAACTAACAAGAACAAGCATTACAAAAGCACGCTTATTTAGCAAAACATTCGTTGACACCTTTTTTATGGGACTAAATCCATAAATTATTTCGCCAAACAAGTATCATAACTAGATCCAAATGAAAGGAATAGTATTCTTCTCCAGAAAGCAAACTAGAAAGACCACGAATGCATCAATTTTGAAAATTAATAGGAAATGTATGAGAAAAACATGATTGCTTCATAAATCATACAAATTGAATCAATAAACTGATGGAAAGAAACATAATCTAATAACATAAAATCATAAAGGCATTGTATACAATATATAATTCATAATGGAAATTATAAAAGATGCAAAAAAAAAAGGAAAGAGGAAGGCAAGTATTGGAAGAAGAATAATGGAAAAGAAAGGTTTTCTGCCCTTGCAGTTGGAGGTGGAAGAAGGCCAGAGCTGATCTACAATCCATTCCTGATTCTTTCATGTTCTTAACTTCACAAAACAGTACTATAACTTCACAAAAGGTGATTTTCATGTTCTTAACTTGATGGAGACATCAGATTTCGACACGTGTATCATCGCCGGCGGCGCAGATCGACGGCTATGATCCAGAGTCTCTATTTCTGATTTATTTACAGCTTATGTCATGTGTACTTTCTTTAGTTTTCCTAGTTTGCTCATGAGGGCATTGTTTCGCTTATGTAGCCTAGAGGGCGTTTCTGTCTTTTCAGTTTTATTATTTTGGACCTCCTTATATGAGACATCATGTATTGTAAAAGTTTAGTTTTTGATGAATGAAAGATATTTCCCTTTGTTCTCTTTGTGAGTGCACTTCTCTTAGATCTCTTAGTGAGTTCAACGGGAAGACTAGATCTCTTCGTGAGTTCTAGATTTAGTCCAAAGATTATTGTGTGGAGATCGAGTATTGAAGAGAAACGAGGTGAGTAGAATCAAAGTTAAGAAAATCCTCAGATTTTCACCTCTTCCCTTCCCTTCACCCTATTGCCGCCGGCCCCCTTGGAGCCATCTAGGCCGCCGGCATGCACAGCTCTACCCGCCGGCCTGTAGATCCCCTCCCGCCGGCCAGCCAGCCGCCCAACCATCCGCAGGCCGCCGCAGATCCCCTTGCCGCCGGCCACCGTGAGCCCATACAGCCGCCCCCCCCCCCCCCCCCCCTTTGGCCCTCTTGCAAATTTGAATTTCCCTCTCTTAATGACCTTCCTAATTTAGCCACTTAAATTGGGGAATTAATTAAGGGGAGTTACAACCTTTTGAATTTCAAATTCCCTCCCAATTTTCTTTAAATTAGGGAGTTACATGATATAATTAAAATCTGAAATCTAAATTTCAGATTTTGATTAATTAATTGTGGTCCCCACCTACTTAAATTTCCAACCTCTCCCTTCTCTACATGACCGGCCATCCCTCATATCTCTCCCCCTTTTAATTTTCTTTAATACACCATTAACCCTTCCTTCCTAATCTTAATTTCAAATTCAAAATTCTGAAATTGAAATTAAGAGTCCGCCAATTTCGGAAATCTGAATTAATTCTCAGATTTTAGCCTTTCTCCCCCCATAGCTTCACCCGCCCTTAGCCCCTTTCCAACCCGTGACCGGCCTCCCTCTTCTTGCTCATAGTTTGCCCTCTCGCCTCCCCTCTTTGGCTTCATCACTCACTACCACCATGCACGACGGACCCCGAATTTGAATGGGTACTTGTGTTCGACGCTCACGGCAATCTCGACATCCAACAATCGCCGTTCTTCGACGCAGGATTTGATTTCGACGACGACACCGTTGGAACGTACTTGGATCGGATCCTACCGAACCTCATACACGTCATCAACAAACAACGTCCAGACTCCGAGTGGATCATTGACGGCCGCCCACCCGATCCTCTAAGTTCGGCTTCTTCCCAGGCGACAAGTCCCCTCGGGATCACCTGTTTACTAGTGGCATCGCTAAGTCTACTTACAATCCTCCTCCGCTAGCCACCACTTTCAAAACGAGTGAAGGACTTCAAGGTGAATGATCTAGATTTTAAATTTGAGGCTTCGTTATCATTAGCTATTTGCATTACCTAAATATTTGACTGTTATTTTGCAAGTTACCGTAATCTCTACATGTGATCTATTGTCATTGCTAAATCTCTCAACGTCAAATTCTTAACTCAATCTTGAGCAAGCAAAGAGTTATTTATTAGCAAGATAAATTTCATCGCTTTTATTAATTTCTCAAAGGCAATTCTTGTTCATCGCATGTTGTTTCATATCATTTTTGGTATCAGAGCATGGCTAGCATGCTTTGCTTGTGCTAGAAGTTCCTAGGAAGTTAGTTACCATTCGTGTAGCTCATTTGCATGCGTAACATTGCTTATTTAATAAAATTTTCTGCTTTACTTTTCTGTCCTGAAAAATTTCTGCATGTTTTATCATTTTAAGCAAGCTTAGTTCATCACCTAAGTGTTGTCTTAGTCTTTCCAACTCACCTAAGTGTTTAGGTCACTTGTTACACTTGAAAACATTGCTGTCCAACACTTTTCCTGCACTATTTAGGGACATTTAAGTGACCCTAAACCTTTAACAAGTTGCTGTCCAACCTTCTAAACCTGTCCCTAACACTTAACCAACTTGAGTCATTGTGTTAGGTTGCTGTCCATAGCATTCCAGCAGCATATTGAAGCCTTAGGAGCTTCCTACCTTAGCGTCTAGGTGCTGTCCAACACCCCGACACTTCCCCTAGCAACCCTTAACCTTTACCCATGGATCCGGAACACATCCAGGCGACCCTAGACCTCATAGTGGGCCAATTGGGAACTGTTACGCAACAAATCTGTAACACTCAGACGGACTTAGCAGATTTTAGGAGACAAACCAGTGATCGTTTAGATAACATAGAGCGTATTGGGAATCCCGCTATCTATACACCTTCACGACCTCACTCACCCTATGGCGAGGATAACAGAGCGGATCATGCCATCCTCGAAACCATTACCGCCATAACCCGAGGCCCCATCAAGACCCCGTAGGAGAAGAGAACCCTTGGAGAGACAACGATGCCCAATTGTTGAAAAATATTAGGATTGATGCCCTAACGTATGATGGAACCCTTGACCCCCAAGTTTTCTTGGATTGGCTTAAGTCCATGGATAGTTATTTCAAGTGGTATAACATCTCGGAAGCCAGAAAGGTTAGATTTGCAGAGATGAAACTCATCGGTCGAGCCAACTTATATTGAAAGAATTTGGAGAATATGCGCGAGGCTCGAGGCGAACATCCTATTACAGACTGGAGAACCATGAAGCAAGAACTTAGGAGAAAATACCTCCCGCCATCCTACTACCCTAAGCTCCTAGATAAGTGGAATAGACTAACCCAAGGGAGCAAGCCCGTTAAGGATTACATCTCCGCCTTCGACGATTTCCTGATTCGTTGCAATGGCGAGGAGTTCGCCACCCCAACACAAATCCTGTCCATGTTTAGAGCTGGCCTAAGGGAAGATCTTAGAACTGAACTTTTTGCTAGAGGAGTTGACACTTTAGAATCAGCATGCAGCCTAATACTTGACCTAGAGGAGTCCAAGACCCACTCCCACACTAGACAGTTTGACTCCCGACCAAACCCATATCGAACTTCCACCAGCCAGCCCCAAAACCGACCCACGAACTCGATAGGTAGTCGACCCACTGCTAATTCAGCCCCACCTCGTCCAGACTCTAAAAGTAAAGCCCCCGAACGCGACGCGCCCAAAGCCAATTCTGGAACCAAATGTTATAGGTGTCATGGGTATGGTCACATTGCTTCACAATGTTCCAGTCCCTATAAAGTCACAATAATAGAAGAGGTTGATGACGTCGAGGAAGAGCCTGAGACTGACCTAGTTCATCATGTTGATGAAGAAGAAGATTCTTTCACTGAGGATGAACCTGTCACCCTTCAAGTCGTTAGATGCGCCGTGTCCCAGCCGAAATCGAGTGATGACTAGAGAAGGACTTCCATTTTCCACACATTTACTAGGACCGAAGATAAGAACTGTAAGGTCATTATCGATAGTGGAAGTTGCATTAACATCGTCTCCTCAGCAATGATTTCTAAACTAAGCATTAAGGCCACACCTCACCCAAACCCTTACAAGGTTGCTTGGATTAACTCAACCTCTATGGAAATCAAAGATAGAAGCCTTATCCCGCTTGAGTTTAATGGATATCGAGAGAAGATTTGGTGTGACGTATTGACGATGGATGTGGGCCATATTATTCTTGGCCGCCCTTAGCTGTTTGACAACGACGTCCATATTTACGGGAGGACGACACCTGCGTGTTTGAGCACAATGGAAAGAAAATTAAATTGATTCCCTCTCAGCCTAAGTCCGACAAGGGTGAAATTAAGACTGCTCCACCCAAAACCGATAAGGGCCTACACCTTGTGACTGCTAAAGAACTGGATATAGAATTTAGCCAAGGATCCCCTATGTACGCCCTAGTAGCTAGAGAAGTTAATGATGATCAAGGGGAGCCTGTCCCTGAAGAGATTAAGCCTCTTTTACGAGCTTTTACTGATGTCTTCATGGAAGATTTACCTAACCAACTCCCACCCCTTAGAGATATCCAGCATGTGATTGACTTAGTGCCCGCAGCTTCCCTACCTAACCTCCCTGACTACCGGATAAACCCAACGGAGCACACGGAACTGAAAAGGCAAGTAGATGAACTCCTACAGCGCGGATTTATCAAAGAAAGCCTTAGCCCGTGTGCAGTTCCTGCCCTGTTAACTCCAAAGAAGGACGGCTCTTGGAGGATATGTGTTGATAGTCGCACTATCAACAAGATTACTGTGAAATATCGTTTTCCGATTCCACGATTAGACGACATGTTAGTCATGATGACTGGAGCAACGATGTTCTCAAAAATTGACCTTAAAAGCGGGTATCATCAAATCCGAATCTGCCCCGGGGATGAATGGAAGACGGCATTTAAGACAAAAGACGGATTGTACGAATGGATGGTTATTCCATTTGGTCTTAGTAACGCTCCTAGACCTTCATGCGAATTATGACCCAAGTCCTTCGACCTTTCCTAGGGAAATTCGTCGTCGTATACTTTGATGATATATTGATCTATAGTAACTCGGTTGATCAACATTTGAAGCATCTGAAGCAAATCTATGAGATTATGAGAAAAGAACAGTTGTATGCCAACCCCCAGAAATGTGTGTTTATCACTGATAGTGTTACCTTTCTTGGATTCATAATTTCATCTCGAGGAATTTCAGCCGACCCTGAAAAGGTTAGAGCAATTAATGAGTGGCATGAGCCTAGAATTATAAGAGATGTTCGGAGTTTTCACGGATTGGCCACATTCTATAGGAGGTTTATTAGGAACTTTAGCACTATAGTGGCGCCCATAACTGACTGTCTCAAGAAAGGAGAGTTTCATTGGACACTAGGTGCCACTAAGGCTTTCGAGGATATTAAAAAGAAAATGGTTGAAGCCCCTGTTATGCGTCTCCCTGATTTTTCTAAAGTCTTTGAAGTAACGTGTGACGCATCAGGAATTGGTATAGGAGGAGTTTTATCTCAAGAAGGACACCCTGTGGCATATTTTAGTGAAAAGTTAAACGACATTCGTCAGAGGAACTCTACCTATGACAAGGAATTCTATGTGGTCATCCAGTCCCTCAGATAATGGAGGAACTACTTACTGCCACAAGAATTTGTGATATTCTTGGATCACGAGGCCTTAAGATACATCAATTCACAGAAGAAACTCAATGCCCGCCATGGTCGTTGGGTTGAATTCTTACAAGAGTATACTTACACAATTAGACATTAGGCTGGATCTGAGAATAAAGCTACGGATGCCCTTAGCAGGAGGCTGATGATTACTCAAGGAATGAGAACTGAGGTTACCGGATTTGAACGCCTAAAGGAGGATTACTTGGACTGCTCTGATTTCAAAGAAACATACTCCCTACTGACTAGCGGAGAAGATCAAGTTATAAATGATTTTTTTTTAAGTTATAAATGATTTTCTTGTAGAAGAAGGCTATCTGTTCAAGTCGCAAAAACTTTGTATTCCCAACACTTCGCTACGGGAATTTCTAGTTTGGGAGTTACATGCCGGAGGCTTAGCTGGGCACTTCGATCAAGCCAAGACTATTGCTGCGCTAGAAAATCGATTTTATTGGCCCAACCTCAAACGCGACGTTGGCAAACTCTTACGGAGGTGTCACACCTGCCAGTTGACCAAACAACGTAAGCAAAATACGGGCCTCTACACAGCACTCCCTGTGCCCAATTGCCCGTGGCAGGATGTAAGTATGGACTTTGTATTAGGATTGCCTAAGACCTTGAGAAAGCACGATTCTGTTTGTGTTGTCGTCGATAGATTCTCAAAAATGGCCAATTTCCTCCCTTGTTCTAAAACTTTTGATGACTCCTGGGTTGCTAAGCTCTACTTTGACGAAATTGTGAGACTTCATGGGCTACCGAAGACTATTGTCTCTGATAGGGATGTTAAGTTCACGAGTTATTTTTGGAAAACATTATGGTTTAAGATGGGTAAGAAATTACAGTTTTCCACAGCCTTCCACCCTCAGACCGATGGTCAGACTGAAGTCGTTAACAGAAACTTAGGAAACTTTTTAAGAACGTTAGTAGGTGAAAACCTTAGAGACTGGGATTCTAAGTTGCCCATTGTCGAGTTTGCCTATAACAATTCTGTCAACAAAACCACGGGTCTGAGTCCTGCCGAGGTCGTGTACGGATACCAACATAGGCAACCTATAGATCTAATTCCCATGAGTCATAAGTCTAGATCATCTGAGGCAGCATCTGCATTTTCATCGCATTTACAAGAATTGCACAAAGAAATTAATAAAAGAATTGAATTGAGCAATGCTAACTATAAACTCAATGCGGACCTCAAGAGAAGGTTCAAAGAATTTGTAGGAGATTATGTGATGGTTCGGATTCGTCGGGAGCGATTCCCGCAAGGGACCGTTAAGAAATTACACGCGAGAAGCGCGGGACCTTTTAGAATAATTTCTAAAAAAAATAATAATGCTTATGTGCTTGACCTTCCCGAAGGTTTTAACTTTAGCCCCACTTTTAACATTGAAGATCTTGTAACCTATAAGGGTCCAGAGTTTAACCCACCCAATCCCTTACTTGATGAGCCTTGTGAGTCCCCACCTGGTGAGATCCCCAGCATACCGCCACTCCCAAAAATTCCCACTTTACCGACTGCGGATAGGATTGAGGCAATACTTAGCGATGAAATCATTTCTACTAAAGACAGTGGTCACCGAAGGTACTTGGTTCAATGGGCAGGAAAGCAGAAGACGGAGAACGTGTGGATCGACCAAGATGAGCTACAAAGATTGGACCCAGACTTGCTGGAGTGGTACGAGGCTTCTAGAGACACTCACTCAACGGGGTCGAGTTTTCTCCCACCTGAGGAGAATGATGGGGACATCAGATTTTGACACGTGTACCATCGCCGGCGGTGCAAATCGACGGCTATGATCCAAAGTCTCTATTTCTGATTTATTTACAGCTTATGTCATGTGTACTTTCTTTAGTTTTTCTAGTTTGCCCCTGAGGGCATTGTTTCGCTTATGTACCCCAGAGGGCGTTTCTGTCTTTTCAATTTTATTATTTTGGACCTCCTTATATGAGGCATCATGTATTGTAAAAGTTCAGTTTTTAATGAATGAAAGATATTTCCCTTTGTTCTCTTTGTGAGTGCACTTCTCTTAGATCTCTTAGTGAGTTCAACGGGAAGACTAGATCTCTTCGTGAGTTCTAGATTTAGTCCAAAGATTATTGTGTGGAGATCGAGTATTGAAGAGAAACGTGGTGAGTGGAATCAAAGTCACGAAAATCCTCAGATTTTCACCTCTTCCCTTCCCTTCACCCTATTGCCGCCGGCCCCCTTGGAGCCATCCAGGCCGCCGGCCTGCACAGCTCTACCCGCCGGCCTGTAGAGCCCCTCCCGCCGGCCGCCGCAGATCCCCTTGCCTCCGGCCACTGTGAGCCCATACAGCCCCCCCCCCCCCCCCCACCCCCCCCCACCCACCTTGGCCCTCTTACAAATTTGAATTTCCCTCCCTTAATGACCTTCCTAATTGAGCCACTTAAATTAGGGAATTAATTAAGGGGAGTTACAACCTTTTGAATTTCAAATTCCCCCCAATTTTCTTTAAATTAGGGAGTTAAATGATATAATTAAAATCTGAAATCTAAATTTCAAATTTTGATTAATTAATTGTGGTCCCCACCTACTTAAATTTCCAACCTCTCCCCTCTCTACATGGCCGACCATCCCTCATATCTCTCCCCCTTTTAATTTTCTTTAATACACCATTAACCCTTCCTTCCTAATCTTAATTTCAAATTCAAAATTCTGAAATTGAAATTAAGAGTCCGCCAATTTCGGAAATCTGAATTAATTTTCAAATTTTAGCATTTCTCCCCCCATAGCTCCACCCGCCCTTAGCCCCTCTCCAACCCGTGACCGGCCTCCCTCTTCTTGCTCACAGTTTGCCCTCTCACCTCCCCTCTTTGGCTTCATCACTCACTACCACCATGCATGGCGGACCCCGAATTTGAATGGGGACTTGTGTTCGACGCTCACGGCAATCTCGACATCCAACAATCGCCGTTCTTCGACGCAGAATTTGATTCTGACGACGACACCGTTGGAACGTACTTGGATCGGATCCTACCGACCCTCATACACGTCATCGACAAACAACGTCCAGACTCCGAGTGGATCATTGACGGCCTCCCACCCGCTCTTCCAAGTCCGGCTTCTTCCCCGGCGACGAGTCCTCTCGGGATCACCTGTCTACTAGTGGCATCGCTAAGTCTACTTACAATCCTCCTCCGCTAGCCACCACTTTCAAAACGAGTGAAGGACTTCAAGGTGAATGATCTAGATTTTAAAGTTGAGGCTTCGTTATCATTAGCTATTTGCATTACCTAAATATTTGGCTGTTATTTTGCAAGTTACCGTAATCTCTACATGTGATCTATTGTCATTGCTAAATCTCTCAACGTCAAATTCTTAACTCAATCTTGAGCAAGCAAAGAGTTATTTATTAGCAAGATAAATTTCATCGCTTTTATTAATTTCTCAAAGGCAATTCTTGTTCATCGCATGTTGTTTCACATCACAACTTCACTATGATTGAAGAGCTACGGCTGCACATGCTGCCTTTCAAAGAAGCTATTAAAACATTAACTGTTGGTATCTCAGCAGTAAACGCCGAAATAAAGAAAATCAAATTATTGAAAATCACCTTATTCAAGAAAAACCATTTTTCCCTGAAAAAAACAGACATCAGATATAAATTCTCTCACTTGTAATTAAAAGTTCGCAGATGTAAAAATATTGCTAAACTAAATTTGAAAAAAAAAAAATTCATATACGAGTTCACAATTAATTCAACGACTTTTTCAATATTGACTTTTTATGTGAAAAGACAATCATCTTATTAGGTCACTGTAGTTCACCACTTCACCATCAGCACCGCAGATTAGAGATATTATTAAAATCAAAATATACATCCTTGATTTAGAGGTGCTTTTAAAATAAAGATGTATCCCCTTAAAATTTTCTAATAATTGATTTGGTCATTAACAAAGTATTTGTAATTTTCAAGTGAAAATAATGATATTGTCAAAATTACCATTTTGCCCTTAATGGTTCCATGATCATGACATGTCTCAGATGTGTTTTTCACTATTTGGGGTTTAAACTAATTTTTTGGAAAATTATTTATCTTATTTTAAACAATTAAAATACATAATATATTATTATTTTTTAATTAGAAAAATATATTAAATGATCTTCGAAATTTTAGGGGTACTTAAATAATAAGTATAGCATCTCATGTCATTTGGTGCATTCACATAGTTTAATAAAATCATTAATGTCAAATTTGATTTTTTTCAATTAATAAACCTTAATTTTTCTAATTTTAGAAAATAAGGTAATTAAGAGAAAATTAAATCATATGTATTTTTAAAACAACCAATGCATATATTTTGAACTTCAAATATCATTGCAAGCATGTTTGAGCATAATCCAAGTTATTTAAGTTTTTCTTAATTTATTCAATTAAGGGAAAAATGGTTTAATTGTAAAAATTTTGATAATTGGGAAAGATATAAAGAGACCTATAAGAAGTCTAAGAAAGCCATTTGAAATGCAAAAAATTTAGCTTTTAATATATTACATACTAAGGAGGACAAAATTTATAAGTATAAGCTAGCTAAACAAAGAGATATGAGTAATAAGGATTTAGTTCAAATGAAGTGTATTAAGGATGAAGATCAAAAAGTGCTTTTATTAGAAGAGGATATTCGACAAAGATGGATGAGATATTTTGCTGAACTTTTCAATGCAGATTATGAGAATGTGATTGACTTTAGTGATCTCAGCACACTAAATAAAAATAAATTTGTTTTATCAACGTATTAGTAAAACTGAAATTAAAGAGTCTTTAAGGAAAATGAAGTGTGGAAAAACTATTGGATCTAATGATATTCCAACAGAGGTGTGGAAATGCTTAGGAGATGAAGGAATTTCGCAGTTTACTAAACTTTTTAATATTATTATGATTGAAGACTAAAAAGATGCTAGATGATAGGAGAATGAGTGTCTTGATTCATATTTTTAAGAATAAAGGTGATGCATGAGATTTTGCAAATCATAGAGGAATTAAATTAATGTGTCATACGTTAAAATTATGGGAGAGAGTTATGGAGCATAGGTTGCGGTATGACACTAATATTTCTCAAAATCAATTTAGATTAATGTCAGTTAGGTCTACCATGAAGCTATATATTTATTGAGAGGTTTGATGGAAAAATATAGAGAGAATAAGGAGGATATATATATATGATTTTTATTGATTTAGAAAAAAAAATATATGATAAAGTTCCAAGAGAAATGCTATGAAGAGTTATACATAAGAAAGGAGTTAATAATGCTTATATTCAAGTCATTAAGAATATGTATTTAGGAGCTATTAGTTGTGTTCAAACACAAGGTGGTTTGACCAAGTATTTTCCTATTTTAGTTGGATTACATTAAGGACCAGCCTTAAGCCCATATCTTTTTGCTTTAGTCATTGATGTTCTCACTAGACATTTGCAAGAGGTTGTACCCTAGTGTATGCTTTTGTTGATGATATTCTTCTTATTGATAAGACTAGAGAAGGAGTTGATGGTAAACTTGAATTATGGATGTAAACTTTAGAGTTTAAAGACTTTCGTTTGAGTATATCTAAAACTAAATATATAGAGTGTAATTTTAGTAATAACATATCTAATGGGGAGAGAGTCATCTTAGATGGTTTGGTCATATAAAACGGTGGCCTTCGAATGACCCAATTAGAAAAGTAGATGTATTAGATTTTACTTATGTCAAGAAAGATAGAGGTAGACCTAAAAAGACTTGGTTAGAAAAATATTAGAAATGACATTTCTTTATTAGATTTAGATAAAAATTTGACTCTTAACATGACACAATGGAGAAAAAGGATTCATATAGCTGACCCCACATAGTAGGATAAAGGCTTGTTGTTGTTGTAGCGGTTGTTGTTCTTAATTTATTCAATAATTTTTCTAAATATTATAATTTCTACAATAATAATGAAAAAATTATAAGTAATTTAAAAAAAATTAAAATATATGGGGATGCTCATTTAATAAGCATGATCACATGATCCAAAGTTTCATAAATATTAGACATGTGTATTACATGATATATATATATATATATATATATATATATATATATATATATATATATATATATATATATATATATATAGTTTATTATTGAAAAAACTATTTCCCAAATAATGAAAATATTATATTAAGTCAATTTCAATCAATCAAAGCTTAATTGTGGTTTATCAAAATTAACTGGTGATTGCATTGTATATCCAAATATTTAATGAAAATTTTTAAATTGTTAAATAAATTTCATAAATTTTTAATTATAATAAGTAAATTTCAAAAATGCCTTTAATATTGGGAATGCAATTTAACTTGATTTAATATTATTGGGAAACTATATATATTTTAATTTAACTATAATTGGGTTTCCTAGCATACGATTTCCTACAGTCATTAATTGTGCAAATAATTAATCATTCTATGGGCCTGACTTTGAGTTTGATCTTAACCTTTTATTTGAGTTTGATCTTTAACAGTTCCTTTAAACATTATTTCAAAGATTCAATCTTAAATTTTAAATAAAAATTTCATTTGATTCGAATTATGTGTTTATGGTAAAATCCTGTTAAAATACCATACAAACATGTATGTTGTTCTCTTAATCACATGCAATAAGCATTTGCACTAGATATGATGGGGTCATATTCGCATAGCACCTACACTTTAGTTGCTTGAAGTTTTATTCATTTGAATTCAACTTAAAATATCCAATCTGAAATTGGTTAAATTCTACAAATCATATCTAAGCACACTGATCATCTCACCTCCCGCTAGGGTTTCTCTTGCTCCGGGTGCTCCCTCACCCCGCGGGGGGTTTTCCTTCCGGCGACATCCTAGCTTCAGGGAAGTTTTCTCCTTCTCTTTCTTCTTCTTGTGTTTGGAGAAGTTTTTTGGGTGGTTATCTTCGGTTTTCACCGGCTGTGCTGGTATGGCGAGTGCTAAGCTCAAGGACCCTAGTTTTTTTGGTGGGGGTTCTCACTCACGTTCTTTTCTTGAAGCACTTGCTGGCTCTAAGTATTCTTTTCCGGATTTGCATGCTTCTACCTTCCACGGTCTACCGTCTTTGTGGATTTCCGACGAGGAAATCAACGAGCTGGCTGCCCCTTTTCAGTTATCTTTAGTTGTCTTTTTCCCCTCTAAAAGACCTCCTCTAGACTCTATTCATAAATTTTTTTTTTAATTTAAAGCTTAAAAGTGAGATTTTTGTTATTGTTTTGGATCCCTCTCATATTTTGATCAAGCTTTCCAATGATCTCGATTATTGTAGGATGTTCTGTCACCGTTCTTACCTTGTCTTTAACTGTTATATGAAATTAACGAAGTGGTCTCCTAGTTTGGATATCAGTGTTGAGTCGCCGGTTATCCCGATATGGATTTCGTTTCCTCGTCTTTGTCCTCATTTCTTCGCTTCACGGATTCTTTTTGGGCTTGACAAATTGTTTGGCAAACCCTTGAAAATCGATGAAGCTACTGCTGTTGTTTCCCGCCCGTCCAATGCTCGTGTGTTAGTTGAGCTAGACATAACTGAATCTTACCCTAAACAAGTTTGGTTAGGTTCGGAATCTTTAGGTTATGTTCAAGAGGTGGTTTTTGATGAGTTTCATCAGTTCTGTGCGGGTTGTAAATGTATTGGACATTCCTTGGGTAATTGTCGTCCTGCTGTGTCTGTGCTTCCTAACGTTTCTCCTAGCCCATTAGCTAATTTACCCCCTCAATGTGTTGAAAATGTTAATTCTATTACTGCTCCTACTGTTTTGGAGGTTGTGGGGGGTGAGCTTGCTAATACTGAGATTATACCTGAAGTTTTACCGACTGTTGTTTCTCCGTCTTTTTCCCCTGTTGTTGAGGGCGTTTCTATCCATTTGATTGGTGTTAATTCTAATGGGTTGCCTGGTGAGGTGATCGAAGGTCTCCCGGCTGCAGTTCAGGTGCCAGAAATTAGTGTGGTTTTGGGCTCTTCTCCTGTTTTGGATCAATTGGATCCCGAGCCCCCCTATTGCCTGTTTTGAATGTTGCGGATATTTCTGTAGCGAGACAGAGTGATTCTGGTGGGTTGGTTGAGTCGCCGGTTATGGGTGCTCTAAATGATTGTGAACGGCTGCAGGATGTTGTTGTGTCTGTGGTTCCTAATGAGGTGTGTGGACGGGTGGTTCAGTCGGATGTGCAAGGAACGCTGGTTAATTCTCAAAATCTTGTTAATGTGCCCATGAATTTGTTGGCTTCGCAAGCTATGATGTACCAGTTGGGTGGTAATTCAAGAATGGATGGTTCGATCCCATGGTGATTGGTTGCACTTTTCTTCTGAATATGAATCAGAATCTGATTCATATTCAGATTTTTGCGGTGGTTCGGATCCTGGCAGCGAGTTTAAGCTGGTTCGTGATAGACCTCTCACTGTTGCATCTCGTGGGAAATTTCGTGGTAGAGGCAGAAGAAGAAGATAATTCTGTTTCAAATTTGTTTTTCTCTTCTAACTTTTCGGGTTTGTTGATCTGTCGGATTTGGATGGTTGGAGGTTTGCGGGGCTATGATGTGGCTGGGGCTCGTATCCCCTTGTCTAGCTAGTGGCAACCTTGGGTGTTTTCCTCAAGTTGGTTTGGTTCGATCAGCACTTTATTCACCTAATTGAATGGTCCTTGCACGACTTCGGGGTTGCTTGGAGCCTCGGCCTTTTACTGAGCCTTCTCTTAGTAGTTTTTATCCTTTTTATTATGCTTGGTTTTTTTCTTTGATGGTGTAATCGTTTATTATTGCTTTTTTGTATCTTGCTTTGTAACCCTATTTTATTATCTAATATATTTGCTGGTTTTTGGAATATATATATATATATAAGCACACTGATGAACTCGCTATGGTTAAAAAATTAATAAAAAAAAAATGGAACTATACCTATTTAGGATGACTCACACAGTAGTCTGTGCGAGTCAACCCTAATTCCTTTCTAGGTCCAAGTGATGTTGATAACATAATATACATGCTAAATTATTTCTAATGACCACTCTGGTTCACCTTGTTTGCATCATTAGCATACATGCATCAATCTAATTGACATTCTAATATCAACTTGACCAAATAGTCTAGTTATACATGTTAGCTAAACTTCCTACGAACTTAATTATACCACAATGGTTAAATATTTTCCAATATGATCATACTTGTTTGATTATACTTTCTACTTCGCCCAACCAGTTCCCGTTGGCTAAGAATCTTCTTAGACTTGCCAAACCCATCTTCGGTGAAGTATACTCTTAGTATTGTTATGCTCTTATGATTGTATTACCTATCATCTCAGTCATTACTCTTTTGACTAAATAATATTTTGAAAGCCATATTATTTTAGCTAAACTCATCTTTCAGTATAGTTATGCTCGTTTAAATATACTATCTTGTGTAATCATACTCTTCTAGTCAAATCTACTTCATTCTAGTCAAACTCTTTTGAAAAGAACGTCCTAAATTAGCCATACATTTTTGGTTAAACTACCATTGAACTCAACTATATACGGGAATCATGATCTCCACTACTGACCTTCTTTATACGTCCTTTTTGAGTCTTGGACATATCATATTTTGCCAAGTCTTGTCCCAGCTTAGTCATACTCTTTAGATTGGGACATTATATAGTTTAATCATCTCCTACGATTGAACACTACCCAGTTTTGGGTATACATATGTATTCAGACAATTCCATTTCTTATAAATAGATGATAACTATTCAGATTGGTCCCACACTTTGAGCATTATGAACCTCTCCAGCATGTTTGGAACTTTTTCATCTTTCAAGTGCTTGAATCACTTGAATCCTGAGCTTCGTAGTTGATAGTTTCAACTATATCTTTTCATATTAATTGTATTTACATCTGCATGAAATGAGTAAGGGCTTGAATCTTATTAGCTCTTGACTGTAGTTAATGATCATGATAGCAAGATTATTTTCATTCGAAGAAGATTACGTGATAATGAAAGTCATCTTACCATAACCAAACCTTATATGATTGTTCAAAAAAGAGCATGTTATATTAATATATAAAATATCAATATTTTAAAATCAATTAAATTAAGATGAAAGACTTTAAATTAGTTGAATCCCATCCGATGAGTTGATTTTATAATTTATTATATGATTTAACCCCTACTACATCTAGACTTGCATACATGCTAAGATGCTATGATAGTTCACAATCCTTAACCACTTAGCTAGGGGGCTGTTTGATTGGCTAAAAAAAGAATACAGTTTAAAAAGAATGTGGTGTAAAAGAATACAATGTAAAACAAATATTTTGAAGTTATTTGAATGAGTATAAAATAAATTCTGGTGAATGATTTTTTTGTTTGGTTTGAAGTAAAATTAATGTAGTATAAAGTTTAAAGATGGTGGTAACTAGCGAGAGTCGTGGTCGGGGTGGTGGCCGGAGGCAGGTGGAGGTGTTCGATGTAGGTTAAGCGAGCATGCTTGAGATGTAAACCGTTCTCACTCAAAACTGGCCGAGTTTGGTTAACCTTAAAAATAACCTAGAATGGTTTATACTAAATTTGTTTTACTTTATATTACTTATTTATCCAACCAAACACCAAATTTTTTAAAACACTTGTATTTGAAATACTTTACACCCTTATGTAATCCAAAAAAACAGCCCCTAAGGGAGATTGTAGTTAGGGCGACACCTTACTAGAAAATTCTCAAAAATATTTAAGGTGCATAATCATGAAAGGGATAATATATGGTTTTCCAAGAACATTCATATTAAACCTCTAATTATTAAGATTTTTTAACAATAAAATCCTAAACTTGAAAAATCCTAGCTTGCATAATATGATTCACTACGCCTTGAAAATTTTATTAGAGATTTAGTATAGTCCTTTAACTTTTCCAAAGACTGAGAATTTTTTGAATTCATTTGATAGATTAAGTACTTAAATTAAACTTTAAAAAAAAAAATTAAAATTTTCAAAACAAACATTTTCCAAGATTTTTCATCCTTCAAATTACTTAAGTTTAAAATTTTATTAGAATTGGACAATATATAACTCAACAAAAATCTAAAAAATCTTCATTAACCCCAAAGAAATATTACCTCATCTTCCTCACCCAGACGCATGTGCACAACCCTAATCCGGGTTGATCACAAGTTGGCTAACCTACGACCATTTCTTTCAAACCACTTAACAGAACTGAGTGATTTTGGTGGAATTGGATTCGTGGGATCAAAGGCTTTCAAGGGATTTTTTGCAGCTAATTAGCTTATATTGATTACCCTATCTAATTGTTAAAAAAATAAAAAATAAAACTTCACCTTCATGTCCCTTGGAAGCTCGAAGTTTTGGATGCCTCCCCTTAAGAAAGGTGATAGAAGACAAACCCTCACACAAATTTGTTAGAAAAGCATTGGTTGGCCAGGTTGAGCAACTTCAAGTTATACAATGGTTTCTTAACCTATTTTGACAGATAACCCTCGCCTATAATGGTTGAAAGTATTTGGATCAATGGCGGATCCATCCACAACCAAGGGTAACTCGGTAATTTGAATATGTTGGATAAATTAGTAATTTTACCTACCCAATAAATATTTTTGCCCATAATTAAAAAAAAAAAAAAAACATAACCCTCCCCACCCTAATCTACTCAAATGTCACCTTGCCCTATATCCTTCTGTCACATTCTACTCTCACGTGACTCACATCACACTCATCATTTGCCACGACCAATATCCACCCAATCGAATCCTCTTCAATGAAGAAACTTGCCAATGGAGATTGCTGACGCTACCTCCTCTGCTATTCATGTTTTGTAAATGGTTGTAGGAATTTACCCCTTTTTCTATAAGTATATGCAAGATTTTGCTATGAATTGCATATTGTTTATTTTATTTTTTTAAATATAAATTTATTTACATGATAAGTTTGCTCACCTTTAAAAGAAAGGTTTGCTTCGCCCCTGATTTGGATATGTAGAGGAAGATTGCATGTGATTAGAAATAGAATGAATGCACACACTTGACCACTTGTATTTTATTTCTCTTATAGCCCAAAGATAACCAAGGATGAATCATGATTTGGTTAAGTTAACTCAAGCTTAAGCCATTCAAGCTCAAAACTTGAAGCTTGAGGTGAAGTTAAGCCAGATTTCAGGTGTATTATCATCAAAACTAGAAGCTAAAACGTAAGGAACACCATTGGCCAGTTATACTTATGCTCACCCTACTAACCCATGATTTAACCATGGTTTGGATGGTGGGCTAAGACTAAAAATTGCAGAGAGAACTATTTTAAGGTGGATAGGATTAAATAAAACTTATTAGGATAAATGGATTAATCATTTGATGGGTTGGAAAGACCTAAATTCACTTATTTTAGCATATGTCCCATCATCGTCAAGTGTTTTTATTTCCACATACCTCTAAATGTATTTATGTTTATTATTTCCAAGTATGCTAACCACATTCATACTAATTAAATCATATCTTCAAGCTTTGAATTGTAGATGACAGGATTGGAAAATCAGTTAATTTTTTCATTGTGTTATGACGGAAAGCAGTTCGAATCAACAACAACAAAAATCCTTTATCCCACTACATGGGATTGGCTACAAGAATAATTTTTCTCCATTGTGTCCTATTAAGAGTCAAATTCTCATTTAAACCTAATAAAAAAGGTCATTTTTAATACTTCCTAACGAAGTTATTTTAGGTCTACCTCTATCTTTCTTAGCATAAGCTGGATCTAATACATCTACTCTTCTAACAAGAAAGGAAAGAGATTTGAGATTTGAAATCATCACATACACATAACATAAATAATCAAACCAATATCATGCAAATTATTGGCATTCTACCCATCAAAGTTTAATGAATGATCAGCAAATCCAAAGTGTCAAACTTGTAGCACATGAATAGGACCTATGATGCCAAATCAACTGTGAAGGGTGAAAACAAAATCCGCTGAACTATCAGTGATACAATGCAACAAAGCACAACTGATAAATCAGAAATCTTGACAACTAAAATCCTCATAAATTATACCAACCGACTTTTTTCCCCTTAATGATTTGGCATTTACCCATCAAAGTTCAATCAATGGTCACGAAAATTAACAGAGATCCTTTTGAAAACATCAATCGAGTGTAACCCGAAACATTTAAAAAAAAAATTCAACGAACTAATCCTCGCCGAGTAATACCTAACTTCTTATCCCACAATAATAGAAGGAGAAAAAAAAAAAAAAAAACTTCTTGAAGGAAAAGGGGCTCCCTTTCACCCTAAGAAAAAATAATAAACCAGCCAAAAACTCATCTCAACACCAAATCCATCAGCTCATGCTCACAATTCCATGAATCCACTGCTAACTGTAGCATCAAAACTGCATGCTAAAGCATAATACATAACGATTGAAGACCAGCATAGTCGTGAGAGACAAGCGAAAAAAAGCTTAATTTAAGTAAGATCTAGTGTAAAAAACCTAGATATTTGCCTGCACACAGCACTTACCCGAAAGCAAGAGGAAAGCAGCGGAACCTCCGAGCCCTCCTCCAGTCGGCCCAATTAGATGGGACCGACGAGAGCCGACATTGCTGCAGCCGATTCTCTGTAGGACGCGACGAAGAAGAAAAAGAAGAGCGAGAAAAGAGGGAGAAAGCTGAAAAGTCCCAGGAGCTTTCCGAACTAACAGTTGCTTGTACAATCTTTCTTTCAGATGTAAATTTTATTTGGCAAGCTTCGGCTATTAGTCGAGGACCTAGGAAGTCAAAAAATTGGCTCATTCAGGAATTTTTATTGCGTCCTCCCACCTGACGTAGAGATACGTCCTCACACTCTTAAAAAACTCGGTTTTTGCTTGATATTGCTAGCTATTATTTGGTATTAAAGAAGAATATCATCATGTGAAGACCAATACCGAGCTATACCGAGCAATACCGAGCTATACCGAGCAATACAAAAAAATACCTAGTTTTTTCCTTGAAAAAACTCGGTATTGCTCGGTATAGCTCGGTATTGCTCGGTATAGCTCGGTATAACTTGGTATTGGTCTTCACATGATGATAGTCTTCGTTAATACCAAATAATAGCTAGCAATACCGAGCAAAAACCGAGTTTTTTAGCGGTGGGAGGACGTATCTCTACGTCAGGTGGGAGGACGCAATAAAAATTTCTCATTCGGACAAATTTTGAGAAAATATTCTATAAGAATTTTATTAATTTTTATTTTCAATCTATTACATTTATTTTGTGAGTGATATAATATATAAATAAACAATTAAAGTTTATATTAGACTCACTACAAGGAATTGGGACTCTCTTAGCATTTTTATAATTTTAGTTTAGATTTAGGTTTGGTGTGGGATAATATTTGGCAATTTCTGTTTTTACTACTTTCAAGAATTTTTTATAAGTGAATATTATTTTAGAAAGCAGTAAGAAAATTGTTTCAAACGAATCCTTAAATTTGAGAAATTATTCTATGCGGAAATTGGATGCAACTCTACGTCCGGATGTCGCAGTACCGAGCCGCAGTATAGTAAAAGAGTGATGTGGCGCATTTTTATTAGTTTCCGATGACGTTCAGTGTCTCACAAAATAATTTTAGTGCAAAAAAGCTTGTTGCAATTTTCAAATCAATGTAAGGACAATGTATTTGTTTTGCACTGTAAAGACATTTGAGAACATTTGATAGTGAAATCTGACCTCTAATATGGGTTTGGGCTAGCTATATAGACGAGGAACCTTTTCATTTCCTTACATGCCACTTAAAAACTTCGGGGAGCTGTTGAGAATTAAGGCCAGGCCCATATCTCATGTTATAGAGTCCAATGTTCTTTTGGATAATTTGGGCCAACATCCATTAAACTTTGGGGTTTCATGGGCTTGGCCCATTAATTGGTAATAAGTATCTGAGAGAGTGGAAGTAATAAAACGAATTTCTCAATAAAAAATATAATTTCAAAATTTTAAACTTTTTTTTAATGTAATTAGAACCTTGTTAATCGCTAGAGTCCTTAGCATCGTCACATAGAATATTCATTCTGCAAAGATAAAGTTGGTTTTTTTTTCTGGAAAATGTCTTCTAATTTTGTGGAAATTCCATTCAAATTCTCAAAATTTTGCATAACAAAAGTTTTATTTTCAGGCTTGATTTATACATAGGGGTGTCAATTTCGGGTCACGGGTCGGGTTCGGGTCAAACCCGGAACTGACCCGGGTTCAAACGGGTCGACTCTAATCCGACCCGGGTAGACAAACGGGTCGGAAATCCGAACCCAGACCCAACCCGGCGGGTTGCCGGGTTGACCCGACCCGACCCGATTTTGGGTTATGCCGGCGCCGGAACGGCGGGGGCAGAGGCGAGCGGGGTAATCGAAACAAAATAAAATTTTATTAGATATCCAAACAAATTAAAATTGGTAATCAAAATGAAACATTAATCAACATATTAATTATTATGACCACACCCACTTTTTACTTTAATAATTGCTTCAAATACTATTTGACAAATTTATTTATGCCTACTTTAGAATGACCTTTTTTACTGCTTTCTAAAATGATTTTTAGCACAAAAATTTTTTGAACTAAAATTTTTTCTAACTAAAAAACTACTTTTGAAAGCATTAAGAAAGTTGTTCCAAACAAAGTCTTATGCTTCACTTGGGAACACCTTTTTATTGCTTCTAAAAATAGCTTTCTAGTAAAAAGCAGCCCGAAATGAAACCTTAATTTGTACATTATCCAAATTTTATTTTGTTTGGATATGAGGAGCAAATTTTGTTGCATTGAGGTAACTCCAATAGGCCCAATATTATTTAATTATGAGGTCAATGAGATATAAAATATTGAATAAATGATTTATGATCAAGGAGGTCAATATGAGTCATTTGATAAAATATTTTAAATTATGACCAAATTTATTAAAATGCTCATCTCAAAAAGCTATATAAAAGGTTCACTTTTTACATGGGAAGTTTGGTAACTGAGGGAGATGTAGAACTCTAGTTCGTTTCCAGACAATTATCGCGGACACCCACCATTAGTATTCATTGCCACCATCTCCTACATCCTTCATCAGACTATTATCGTCTTACAACTAACATTTAACTCTATTATTAGATTTGAACAACCTGATTGTGGACATCAACTTTTTTTAATCTTTATTATGAGATTCAAACAATCATTCTAAATTATGTAATCATGTCTTTTTTAAAAAAAATTCATGAAGGGGCCTACGTAAGGAGAATTACATGTCCTTAAAAAATCATAAGTTCAGTTAAATATACAGTATTTGCAATAAAACTTAAAGAGCCACTTAATTATTCTATCTATTATAATTAAGCAAGAAATAAAAACTACAAATCAGAACAAGCACAAAGGAACGAGCCAATCAAAGGGGCATCAACCTACATCCAACAAAATACAAAAGGAATAGCCACAACAACCAAGAAATAGTCATAATCTAAAACCCTAAAACATAAGATAGAAACAGAAAAAGCATAAAAATGGCCACAACCATAGAACCAACAAAAACCTCACAACCCAGGAGCCATCGAAGAACCCAAATACCGAAGAACCCACATAGGGGAAAGATAACACAACAACCTAGCCCAAACCACCAACAGAAAAAAAACAAAGGCACTCGACCAATCAGACCAAATGTCTCCAACCTACAAACCACAGGCATTAGAAGAAAAGCCCTGTAATCATGTCTTCTTCACCATGAAGAAGAGCGGATTCTCATATTTACTATTATTTTGTGTACTATTGCAATTGAGATACGGCCCATAATTTTCTCTTTTTGAGTTTTTCACATTAAAATGTATAATATCTCTTATAAATACATGTGCGTGTTGGATCGTTATATAAAGCTAAGATATTAAAAACTATACAATCCGAATTATTCATCACAATAATTTAAGTCATATTATAATATTTCATTCAATTATTAGATTAGTAACCCTTCTGAATTATCCTTCACTTTTTTTTTTCTGGGTATTTATGTCAATTAAGATAAATTCATACACACATCACATACGCAAGTTTTAAATCAAGAACCTTTTAATTGATAGCCAAAGCTCCCAACAAATAAATCAATATGAGCTGCATGAATTATCCTTTGCTAGTTTTCAAGCTTGAATGTCTTCTATTGTATTAAATGAAGAAAGATATTATCTTCTTGATCTCATTGGTGGAGTCCAACCTGCAGATAAGAAGAGATAGAGCTTCCATTAGTGATGATGTCATTTTCTGTATCTTTGCAATGGGAATTTCTTCTAAGGAGATCGATCGGTTGAAACCTTCCATTATAAAAGCTATTGAATTTTTTTCTAAGTCCCTTTCAGGGATTCAGTGAGACGTGGGAAGAAATGGAAGAAAAAATATATATTAAAACTTCATTTGTAAGAAAAATAAACCAAAAATAAATCTAAATAACCAACAAAAAGAGATCTGCAGTCTACTCATATTGAATTTGTTTGGGACAGATATAATTTTTTATAAAATTATTGTAGAGAAAATAACTTTTTAACTATGACTACAGAAATAGCTTTTTCTCATAAATGTTTCTCAAAACGGTGAAAAATTAGTAGTCAGATAAAATTGTGATTGTTGTTGAAAAATTAGTAGTCAGATAAAATTGTGATTGTTGTTGAAATCTAAAAGTATGTTGGATAAATTATTTTTCTAATTTTAATTGCCTTCATCATAATATAAATTTGAATTATAAAAATATTATTTAAAAAGTATATTTAAATGCTAAATTTAAGTTATATATTTTAAAATTATGATAATTAAAAGAAATATATATAGTCATACTTTTGTTTTATAGTCTCATTTTATAAATTTTTTTTATTGGATGTGTGAACAAATTTTATCTATAAATTTGAATAAAAACATCATTAAATAGTTAACATTTATTACAAATTTTTTTTAGCCACACAAATAATAATCACTTTTTTAGTAAAAACATACTTTTACTCAAAAGTTCTTTTACTAAAATAAAAAAAGCATCACTCAAAATATGCTTTTTCTTACACTTTTATATATTAAAAAGTAATAATATAATATTTAGTTACATTGTTTATATAATATGTGCTTGTAATTTAAAAATTCACATAATCTTTTTAAAAAACAAACTATTAATGTTTTCATCATGATAACATTTGCTCATATAACAACCAACAATTAACCTCCTCAAGAACATATGATGGATATCAAAGATGTTGAATTAAATTCTCATAAAACACAAAAGATACATCGTATGTACATTATTACAAGTCCTTAATATAACATAAAGAGAAAAAGAATATTATAATTTATTCAAGTAACAACAGAGATCTTAGTCCTTCGACTAGATGTTTGGACTTTAGACGACCTAATATGCTGAGAAGATACTTCGAAACGTTCTCTTTTTGTTGAGTCAAACTCCCTTCTTTCATCATACAAAATTTGCTTGTAGCGACACTCCACACTGCAAAATCCCTGATCACCCCTGAATATAGTTATAAAAAATTATTCTTTAAGGCATAATTTACTATGAAATCACAAATAATCTTTCAAATTCATGATAAAATGAAGTTAAAATTAAAATATTAAATGAAAAAAAAAAAGTTAAGCAAGATCGATCATTTGATCAACAAAGGTGATGACTATGATCATTAGCATTTTAAGCATTGTCACACATTACTTGAAAAATACTTTTTATCTTCTTAAGATGTTTCCTTAGCGATAATTTTGAGTATTCTAGAAAAATGCTACGAAAAAGAAAAGTGTTAATGAAAATTTCATCAAATCAACTAATATTAATATTTATTGGTTAATTTCTCTCTTTAAAAAAGGACTATAAATTAAAACTCTTATAATATGATTATAATTTTTAAATTAATTATTTATTTATGATCAAGAAAATAAGAAAAAAAAAATTCTTTCATTGTATAGAGGGACCCCAACATTTGAGCTCTCATTGTATTGCACCTATATCATTTAATTTTTAATTAATCAAACAATCAATTAGATCATAAGGACAAAAATAATGCATTATTGATAAACCCCTCATAACAAATTGTATTATAAGAATGGCACTTCTAACCCAATATTTTTGTCCTCAGAAATTTCTTCTGTATATGCAATTAATTTTTCTAATTATAAAAGATCATTATGTACTGTCCATGTAATCAAAGCAAGCCTAGGTAGAAATAGCATTTAGTAATTAAGCTAAAAGCTTATAAAAAAAGTTAATTACCTATACATGTAGACCTCTTTTTGGAGGCTGAGCTCTTTCTTACACAAGAAGCATGATTTGAGAAAATTTTCAGACAAAAAATGGCAACCAAGAGCCTCTGGCTTCTTCCAAGGCTTCACCGATGACTTGTTCACAACGTTGGATTTCTTCCCTTGGTGTTGTTGTATGAGGATCCTTAGGCCAACAAGCTTGCCCTCTCTTGCTTCTCTCACTGAAACTCCATTAATGGCATTCAGCTCCCTTTCTCTTTCTTCCTCAAGGTGAAAGATGCTCCTTGTTCTTGGTAGCATCTCAAGAAGAAGAAGAAGAAGAGGGATGGAAAGGAAGGAAGAGAGTGAGGTGAGAATAAATTCTTTTGAAGTGGTGAAAAAGGATGATAAGAGGGGTGAGAGCTATGGAACAAACTAGTGATGGATATTTAAAACCACTTGTTTGGCACAAATGAACCATCAATTCTTTCACATGTCACAATAGAATCATTATTTTTTATTCATGTTTTGGTTGGTTTGGCTCGGCTCACTTTTGGCTAATTAAGGGCAATGAGACATAATTGCTTTAAGATATAATACTTTTGTATTTAAATGATAGACATTCATGGCATGAATATGAAAGAAACTTTTTTGTTATTTAAATAACATTGTGGTTCTATTAATTCCTTTTGTAAGTACAATTTATTTTGATGGCAATTGTCACTAAAGTTTTTAAGTAATTACTAAGTTAGTATGAAGATAAGAAAAGGCTCACCAGATGTATTAAGTGATAATAGTTTATTAAGATGGAATTTAAAAAAAAAACTTAATGTTAAATCTCTTTCATATACATATCCTATGGAGAGTGTTAGAAAATTCATGGTAATTTGGCGAAAACAATTTATTGTTTTAACATTATATAAAGATCCATCACACACACACAAACACACACACACACACACACACACACACATATATATATATATATATATATATATATATATATATATATATATATATATATATATATATATATATATATATATATATTAGATAAGTAAAGTGAAGCTCATAGGTAATAAAATGTGTTAATATAATATAGTAGATATGAACCGTAAATGTTGGAATCCATGATGCAACTTCGAGGAGCCATGAGATATTGGAAAAATATATCATTTATAATTATTTGATCATTCTTCTTTAAGGGGGACACGACCAGAGAAAAAAAAAGTCTATTATAAACTTTGGTGTCATTGTCGAAAGTCAAAGATGGTGTCGACGTCATGCATCAGTCTTAAAGGTGATGATGAGCATCAACATTACAGGCGATGGTAGGAGACAAAATCGACAATAATATTAGTTTTGATGATGTATATTAGCCTTATAGTTGATAGAATGTGTCGAACTGTCAATGTTATAGAGATTTTGAGGCAATGCATCGTGCTAATTGTTGTTATCCAATTTTGTCAACAACTTGCCTCAATCTTCTAGGCGATGACATCAGGGGTGGAATAACCCTAAACACATATTTAGTTAGTGAAAATATAATAAAATCATATCAAACCATTCAGAATGATCAAATTTATAACATATCAAAAGTTATGCGATAAAAGCTTATGAAATTAGAAGATAATATATTTTTAATAGATTTAGGAGAGTTAATTTCTTAGAAATCAATATCACTGAAAATAGAAATAGGAGAATATATAGTTACTTACAATTCTTATAATAATTTGTGCTAAAGGAACATTGGGCAAAAATGACTAGAAACAAGTTTTCTTTCTCCTCATTCCCCCTTTTTCCTCTCCCTTCTCTCCCTCCTCTTCTCCCATTTCCTCCTGTCCAAGCAAGGGAGTGAGAGAATGAGAAAGGAGGTGTAGGTAGGGGTGTCAATTTTTGACACGATCCGAACCCAACTCGGAAAAATCCGGGTTCAGGAACCGAACCCGAAACGGGTCGGGTTTAACAAATCAACCCGTTTTAAAAATCGGGTCGGGTTCGAGTTGACCCAGTAACCCGAAATTGATCCGAAAGTGACACGAAAACTCATTTTTGACCCAAAAACTCGAGATTGACCCGTTTTTGACCCGAAAACCCGAGATTGACCCGAAAACTAGCAATTTTGGGTCAAACCCGAGTCATTCGTGTTGGGTCGGGTTGACCCGGATCCGAATCGGGTCGGGTTCAGGTCCGGAAACCGGACCCATTTTTAAAAACGGGTCGGGTTCGGGTTGACTCGAATAGTGCCGAGTCAGTTCCGGGTTCGACCCGAACCCGACCCGTTGACCCGAATTGACACCCCTAAGTGTAGGGATATTTATAATGTAATATATTAAAAAATGTTTTTAATGGCCTTGCACCACAGCGCTCAGACCCAACGCCATAGTGTTGCAAGTTGAATTCATAGTTACTATAGAACATAGGCGTCAACGCTGCAACGTCGATAATTTCTGGCGCTACTGTGCTTTCAAACCTAGTGCTCACTAGTACAACATCGAAATGCTCTTGTTCAATTTAGTTTTAATTTTTAATTTTTAAAAACACAGTTTATATTTTTAAATTATTACATATTGGGTAATAAAATTGGTGGGCATCGATAATTGTATCAATGACATTGATTAACCTTATATGCAATGATGTGCATCAATGTTGGTGGCGATCATGAGTGATAAAGACGTTGGTGGGCATTGATATTAATGTGACGATGTGCATTGACTTTTAAGCAATGACGTGCATCAACATTATTGGCATTGATGTTTTGGTTGATAACATGCATCACCCTTATAGACAATTGCATCTATCAACATTGGTAGCAATGACACGAAACAAATTTGATAGGTGTTGGTGTTGGTGTCGACAATATGCATCATTCTTATAGTAAGGTTGTTGGTTGCGACATGTGAGAAAGTTGGCGTACAACAACATTTGCATCGATAGAATGAATTGACCTTATAAATGATGACATTCATCAATCTTGTTGACAATGATGAATGATGACATAGGCTGGCGGTGATATTTTTTTTATGACATACATCAATTTGATAGGCGACAACGTCCCTCAACCTTTTTTGCAGTGAACTATGTAGAATATTATAATCATATGATGGTGATCGTGAGACTGTAGTTAGGTGATGATGATTGGATGGTGGTGGTAGGGTAATGAATGCCGGGCAATGGAAGTCGGGCAATGACATATGGGCGACGATGTTGTTGGCAGTGGGTGTTGAACATTGAGTGAAGCTCTAGAATTGTAGATCTCTAAGTTATCTAGAATTTCATGTGATGGACCAAGTTCAAATCCCTCTTTTATATAAAAGATGAGTTTTATTTATAGTATTTGGGAGTGAAACTTTGATAATTTTAGTCCAAAAAAAAAAAAAAAACTACATGAGAAGATCTATGTTGATTCTCTTAATCGTAGATTATTCCTTCAACATTTAAGTGGCTAAACAAACTTATTATTAAGTGATATTGCGCTCATTGAATTCCTCACATTGAGACATTTGTTTTGACCATAAGCAAAAAATATTCAAAGATAGCCTTACCACCCCTCAATTAATATCACAAAATTTCTAACTGCATTTCAAGTACTCGATTTGGGTTCATAATTTGAAATCGAATTGGAACACTTCTGGTGTTGCTAAATTTGCCTCATCGAAACATCCATTTAAACTATGAGTTTGCTAAATTAGAGTTTGGATGATTTTAATTTTAATTTTAGAACTTTATAATTTAAATATCGTACCAAAATTTTAGAACTTTATGATCAAATTAGTTTTCTAAATAATTAGTTTAATTTACTAAAATCTTTAGACAACATAAAATTTGGAAAATTTGATCATTAGACAGATTGAATATTAATCCACTTACTTTAATTAAAAATGTATTCCTTAAATGAACTTAAATACATGGTTTAGAAGTGGGCTTTTTTACTTAATAAATTATTATTTTAGTTCTTTTTCAAGCTATTTAAACCTATATATATGGAATTGACAAATTACATTAATAAAATTTTAAATTATATGCCGACAAAAATCAAAACTAAGGCTCGGTTTGAGAGTTGGGATATCTTTTGGTCACTATTTTTTGTTACTTACGGTTTTTCGTTACTTTCAAAAATTTTTTTTACTATTATTCTAAAAATAGTAAAGAAATCGATCCAAACAAAAACCTAAAAAAATAGAAAATTTATGTCGGTAAGAGGATGCTATAAAAACAAAAGGTTAAAGTCAGGTTCTTCATTACTAATTTATTTGTTATTATAATTTTTAATTTGGATAAATGAAAATTAAATTTGCATTTGTACCACCTGTTGTTTTAAACTAGATGGTTAGATGGTCCAATTTTTTCCTCTTTATTTTCTTTTTCCTATTTAAAGACATGGAGGCTTTTGGACTTTAGAGAAGAAAGCATAAAGGGAAAAAAACAAGATAATTGTAAGAAATTTTCATTTAACTTTCATTAAATACCAATAATTACTATTGAAGAGGTCGATCATTATTAATATTGTATATTATAATGATCTCATTTTCATGTGATAGGAATTTAAATAGATTATTTGATTTGAAAATTGAAGGTAAATTTGAATCATGTATGTCAACATAAGAGTCTAAAGGTTTTCGTTTGAATAAATCTAAATCTGAATAAATGGAATGTGATTTTAATAGTAATAGTTTTAGTGGGGGGACTGTGACTTTGGGCAATCAAGTCATTAGTAAAAGTACACATTAATTTTAGATATCTTGAGTCTATTGTCTGGAATGATGGTGAAATAGATGGGGATCTTATTAGTGGAATTTAAGTTGGATGGTTGAAGTGGAGGAATGCATCAGGCTTGTTTTGTGATAGAAAATTGCCTCTGAAAATTATGGAAAAATTCTATGAGAATTGCGACGCTTTATGGTGCAAAATGTTGGCCATTAAAAGAGAAGCATAATATTAAGTTAAGCATTGTAGGGATGAGGATGCTTAGGTGGATGAGTGGTTTTACTCTTAGAGATAGGATATAATACTTTTGTATTTAAATGATAGACATTCATGGCATGAATATGAAAGAAACTTTTTTTTATTTAAATAACATTGTGGTTCTATTAATTCCTTTTGTAAGTACAATTTATTTTGATGGCAATTGTCACTAAAGTTTTTAAGTAATTACTAAGTTAGTATGAAGATAAGAAAAGGCTCACCAGATGTATTAAGTGATAATAGTTTATTAAGATGGAATTTAAAAAAAAAACTTAATGTTAAATCTCTTTCATATACATATCCTATGGAGAGTGTTAGAAAATTCATGGTAATTTGGCGAAAACAATTTATTGTTTTAACATTATATAAAGATCCATCACACACACACAAACACACACACACACACACACACACACACACATATATATATATATATATATATATATATATATATATATATATATATATATATATATATATATATATATATATATATATATATATATATATATATATATATATATATATATATATATATATATATTAGATAAGTAAAGTGAAGCTCATAGGTAATAAAATGTGTTAATATAATATAGTAGATATGAACCGTAAATGTTGGAATCCATGATGCAACTTCGAGGAGCCATGAGATATTGGAAAAATATATCCTTTATAATTATTTGATCATTCTTCTTTAAGGGGGGCACGACCAGAGAAAAAAAAAAGTCTATTATAAACTTTGGTGTCATTGTCGAAAGTCAAAGATGGTGTCGACGTCATGCATCAGTCTTAAAGGTGATGATGAGCATCAACATTACAGGCGATGGTAGGAGACAAAATCGACAATGATATTAGTTTTGATGATGTATATTAGCCTTATAGTTGATAGAATGTGTCGAACTGTCAATGTTATAGAGATTTTGAGGCAATGCATCGGGCTAATTGTTGTTATCCAATTTTGTCAACAACTTGCCTCAATCTTCTAGGCGATGACATCAGGGGTGGAATAACCCTAAACACATATTTAGTTAGTGAAAATATAATAAAATCATATCAAACCATTCAGAATGATCAAATTTATAACATATCAAAAGTTATGCGATAAAAGCTTATGAAATTAGAAGATAATATATTTTTAATAGATTTAGGAGAGTTAATTTCTTAGAAATCAATATCACTGAAAATAGAAATAGGAGAATATATAGTTACTTACAATTCTTATAATAATTTGTGCTAAAGGAACATTGGGCAAAAATGACTAGAAATTAACAAGTTTTCTTTCTCCTCATTCCCCCTTTTTCCTCTCCCTTCTCTCCCTCCTCTTCTCCCATTTCCTCCTGTTCAAGCAAGGGAGTGAGAGAATGAGAAAGGAGGTGTAGGTAGGGGTGTCAATTTTTGACACGATCCGAACCCAACTCGGAAAAATCCGGGTTCAGGAATCGAACCCGAAACGGGTCGGGTTCGGGTTCAACAAATCAACCCGTTTTAAAAATCGGGTCGGGTTCGGGTTGACCCAGCAACCCGAAATTGATCCGAAAGTGACACGAAAACTCATTTTTGACCCAAAAACTCGAGATTGACCCGTTTTTGACCCGAAAACCCGAGATTAACACCGGAGTGTTACCACAAATTAGTTCTCTGTTTGTGTAGCTGAGTTCTTTTAATAAACCCTGTATTTCCGCTACAGGCGATAGTTTACTCATCTCTTTTCCTGTAGCATACTCATCTCTTTTCCTGTAGCATAAACTTGACTATAAAAGCTGTAGCTGTCTAGGCGGGAGAGACAAGTTTTGAATTGAATGAAATCTTGAGACTCATTTTGGAGTTTTCCTTTTCTGTATCTTGCATATTTTGCAGGTGGTGATTGAACTCCGGCGAGACGACGGCGATCGTAGAGTAAGTCGACGCGGAGTTGTCGAATACTCTGTTTCTTCGTTCCTTTCCGTTCGTTTAGCCGGCGTCAAATTGGTATCAGAGCCGGCGAAGATGCCGCCTCGAAGGAATCAGCAAAGACCAACAAGGGATGTGATCGTGGAAGATTTGCAGAGAGAAATTCTGCAACTACAGCAAAGATTAGCAAGATTCGAGCAGAGGGAACCTGATCAAGAAATCCAAGAAGAGGAAGATGAAGTAAACCCGTTTCATCAAGAATCTCACAGCGAAGAAGAAGAAAGAAGAAATGTACCTGGTCGAATGAGACATCGAAGAGACGATGCCGGAGTAAAGATAGACCTACCAGATTTCGATGGCCGATTAGATCCTGATGAATTCGTTAACTGGTTATACACTATAGAAAGAATTATCGATTTTAAAGAAATACCGCAAGATCGGGTGGTTAAGATGGTTGCTATTAAGTTGAAGAAAAGTGCGTCCTTATGGTGGGAAAATCTCAAACGCAGTCGAAATCGAGAGGGTCGAAGCAAGATCACGACCTGGACGAAAATGAAGAAGGAACTTCAACGCAAATATTTGCCTGAGAGATATCGCCAAGATCTGTTTCTGAAACTTCACAGGTTACAACATAATCATTTCTCAGTTGAAGAATATATTGCTGAATTTGAGCAATTATCGCTACAGTGTGATCTAGCTGAACCCGAGGAGAACACCATCGCGCGATTTTTGGAAGGGTTGCAGACTTCTATTGCTAATGTAGTACAACTACAACCCTACTGGACGCTACAGGATGTATTCAATTTGTCCCTCAAAGTAGAGAAACAACAACGTCCTAGTAAATGGAATCGCGGAAAGACTGTCGCTCTTGAAGAAGGAGGAGATAAAGCTCATATCAAGAAAACAGAGGGGAAAAGAGATGAGGGGAAAAGATCATCCCAAACCTTACTCACTTTCGTGGATTCAGAAGGAAAATGAGGTTCGGGTAACCAAACGATGTTTGGTGCATTTTTCCATTGGTAGCTTCGAAGAACAAGTATGGTGCGATGTGGTGCCTATGGATGCTTGTCATCTGTTATTAGGCCGGCCTTGGCAATTTGATCGGAAGACTATACACGATGGGGAAAACAATACTTATTCTTTTAAGCATCAAAATAAGAAGATTGTTTTGGTCCCATTTCAAAGTAATTCAATTACCGAAAACAGATCCCAATTGCTATCCAGATCCCTCTTTTTGAAAGCTCTCCGAGACGCAAAAACAGGACTGTTGTTGGTGGTAGTAGGTGCTAATAAAAGTATAGCTGGTGACTCTACAGCAGTACAAGATATACTGGACCAGTATCCAGATATTATTACCGATGTTCTTCCCTCTAGATTACCACCTGAACGACAAATACAACATTCGATTGAATTTGTGCCGGGGGCGGTCATTCCCAACCGGCCTGTATACAGGCTTCGTCCAGATGAACAAGCCGAGCTCAAACGTCAAGATCAGGAACTCTTGGACAAAGGGTTTGTGAGACATAGTGCTAGCCCTTGTGCTGTACCCGCACTCCTTGTTCCGAAGAAGGATGGATCTTACCGCATGTGTATAGACAGCCGAGCTGTCAACAAAATCACAGTAAAATACAGATTCCCCATTCCCCGAATTGACGATATGTTCGATCAACTTCAAGGAGCAGCAATCTTTTCCAAAATCGATTTACGGAGTGGGTATCACCAGATAAGGATGAAGCTCGGAGATGAATGGAAAACAGCTTTCAAGACTCATGAAGGCTTATATGAGTGGCTGGTTATGCCATTTGGTTTAACTAATGCACCGAGCACGTTTATGCGTTTGATGAACCACATCCTACAACCTTTTTTGGCTAAGTTTGTGCTAGCTTACTTCAATGACGTGCTTGTTTACAGTTCTAATCTCCAGGAGCATCGAATGCATCTTCAACGGGTACTAGATGTCCTACGAGAACAACAGTTATTTGTGAACAAGGAGAAATGCCAATTTGCTGTTCCGGAAATTTCTTTTCTGGGATACAACATCTCGGCTAAAGGATTACAGGTGGATGAAGATAAAATTGAAGCTATTCGAAGCTGGCCCATGCCTCAATCATTTACAGATGTTCGGAAGTTTCACGGGTTAGCTTCTTTTTATCGAAGATTCATTAGAAACTTCAGTTCAATCGCTGCCCCAATGACAGAGCTTCTAAAATCTAAACGATTTGAATGGAGCAAGGAAGCCCAGTTAAGTTTCGATGCCTTGAAGACACACTTGTCTTCAACTCCCACGTTAATTTTACCCAACTTCAATCAAGCATTTGAGGTGGAATGTGATGCATCTAATGTGGGCATTGGAGCAGTACTCACGCAAGGAGGTCATCCTGTAGCGTATTTCAGTGAGAAGCTAAGTGACACTAGGCGGAAGTATTCTACCTATGACAAAGAATTTTATGCTATAGTAAGGGCTCTACAACACTGGAATCATTATTTACTTGCTAATGAATTCGTCTTATATTCGGATCATGAAGCTCTCCGATTTTTAAATCATCAAAAAAAACTGAAGGCCAGACATGCCCAGTGGTCCGAACTTTTATCTGCTTTCCATTACGTCCTCAAACATAAGGCTGGACATAATAACCAAGTGGCCGATGCCCTCAGTCGACGCCACTTATTGTTACAGACGTTGCAAACTCAGGTTTTGGGGTTTGAATGCATTAAAGATTTATATCCTGAAGATGCAGATTTCAAAGATATTTAGCAACAATGTCAGAACATACCTTTCAAACTCTATCATTTGAAAGATGGATATCTTTTCTACAAACATCGTATTTGTATACCTGAATGCTCGCTGAGACTAACTCTTATAGCCGAAAGTCATGATGGAGGTTTGTCCGGGCAC
The DNA here is from genome assembly GCA_016618105.1 of Dendrobium huoshanense. Classification (NCBI taxonomy): domain Eukaryota; kingdom Viridiplantae; phylum Streptophyta; class Magnoliopsida; order Asparagales; family Orchidaceae; genus Dendrobium; species Dendrobium huoshanense. Next base: position 42,044,481 of record CM028350.1, on the reverse strand, counting down.
TTTGGCAGAGACAAAACTCTCTAGCTCTTATCTGAAAATTTCTTTTGGCCGTCCCTTAAAAAGCATGTTGGGAGATATGTACAGAGTTGCTCTATCTGTAAACGAGCCAAGACTAACAACTCCAACGCTGGACTGTACACACCGCTGCCGGTACCTAGCTCTCCCTGGACTGATATTAGTCTAGATTTTGTCGTTGGATTGCCTCGTACACAGAGAAACAAAGATTCGATCATGGTAGTAGTTGATCGCTTCTCAAAAATGGCTCATTTTGTGCCCTGTACAAAGACGTTGGATGCTACGCATACCGCTGATCTGTTCTTCCGTGAGATTGTTCGCCTCCATGGAATTCCGAAGACAATTACGTCAGATCGCGATGTGAAGTTCTTAAGCCACTTTTGGAGAACTTTGTGGGGAAAATTCGGTACCCGTCTTCAGTTCAGTTCGGCCGCCCATCCTCAGACAGACGGGCAAACCGAAACAGTCAACCGCAGTTTGGGTAACCTGTTACGTTGTTTTATAGGCAAAAATATACGACAGTGGGATCTTATATTGGCTCAGATTGAATTTGCTTTCAACAGATCTATTAATCAAGCAACAAAGCGAAGTCCTTTTGAAGTTGCTTATGGATACAATCCTATCACCCCTCTCGATCTCGTTCCAATTATACCACCCACTGCGATGAGTATAGATGGAGAACAGCGCAGTAAGGAGATACAACAGATACATAAACAAGTTCAAGATTCTATTGCGAAACATAATTCTAAATGCCAGAAACAAGCTAATAAATCGAGACGGAAGGTTGAATTTAAGGAGGGAGATCTCGTTTGGATTCGATTACGCAAGGAGCGCTTCCCTCGTGGAGCTTTCGCTAAGCTGAAGCCGAAGGCTGATGGACCATTCCGTATTGTCAAAAAGTTTAACGACAATGCTTATCAGATTGATCTTCCCGGAGACTACAACATATCGGCTACCTTCAACGTTGCTGACCTGACACCTCATTATGATGTCGACGAACCTCTCGCCCCAGGAGAATAACACCGGAGTGTTACCACAAATTAGTTCTCTGTTTGTGTAGCTGAGTTCTTTTAATAAACTCTGTATTTTCGCTACAGGCGATAGTTTACTCATTTCTTTTCCTGTAGCATACTCATCTCTTTTCCTGTAGCATAAATTTGACTATAAAAGCTGTAGCTGTCTGTCACGACCCGACCCGACGGGGACGGATCCCGTCCGAGCCTGATCGCGACGAGAGACCTTCTTATCCAGGATCTGGCTTTGGATTAGGTTACTGAACTGATCTTCCAAATACTTAACTCAACAGACACACACAGAACAACAGAGCTACTAAAATCATCAAATGCAGTGGAACAAAACATCTATCTTTTCATTTCCTCAAAAATAATCATCTACAGAACAGTACATGGCTTTTAAACAGAAAGAAAGACAGATCAGAAAAGCCATGACTGTACAAAAATCAAAAGTACAAAAGTACCTATACTGATCAGACTCTGAACTAATCCTGGACTTCCTTGCCTTTCCCAAAACCTGAAAACCATCAAAAAGCAAGGGTGAGCTCAACAGCTCAGCAAAGCAACAAACCACCAATCTAAATTCTCAGAAACCAAAACCAAACTCATCAGACAGATATCAGATCAGAAATTGGAACAGAATCGGAAATCAGAACTTATACGGACGGATATCAAATCAAAATCAGAATCGTACAGATCAGATCACAGAACAGAATAAATCAACAAAGTCAGAATTATACAAAAATCAGAATTTGCAGATCATATCACATCAGAATCACAATTGCGTACAGAACAGATACAGAAAACAGAACAGATACATATAACTAAATGCCCTGACACTGACGGAATCTCTACGGATTCCGGCCCCTTATGTCTCCCTTCCCAGACACTGACTGAATCTCATAGGATCCAGGCCCCTTATGTCTCCCTTTTTGTGCTCACGGCACCAGAACAGATGTGCTTATAGCACCAGAACAGAATTCATCGGATCCGGAACAGAACAGATATCAGATTTCAGATTTGAGCTCATTTCAGATTTCCCGTTTCACTAACTGAATCTCATAGGATTCAGGCCCCTTATAACTCCCTTTTTATAGCTTATACACATAGCATTTCAATTCAGAAGAAATCCAGACAATTCAGAAATTACCCAAAAATCGGGCAGCACAACGGCAGTATACAGAATTTACACAAAATTTCCTGCAAAGAAAATTTACCGAATTCGCACAGAATATAGATAATCATATTCCAGAACATTTATTCTACTGCACAGAGCATTTACAATTTCACAGAAAATTGTAGTCTACGAAAAACATCGCCGAATCAAAAATACCCGGACAAAAATCTTCGGAAAATAACCAAAATGTGCACACTCGGCACGTCAACAATATACAGAAACTTACGCGGTAAAAACTGAACCAATCAAAAGATACGGACGAAAAACCGTAACGAAAACGAAATCCGGACAGAAAATACCGCCAAACACAACGGAACTGAAAATTGAGAAAGACGGAATGTGCCTTACCTCGTGCACAGCAATTTCCTCAACAGTCACTTCGATCGAAAACGGCTCCGTGTCTTCCTGAAATCAACTTTTCCAAAAACTTCTTTTTCTCTCTCCTCAGACGAAAAATCAGATATTTTAATTTTTGATTTTCTCTCTCTTCCAAAACGACTGAAACCCTTAAGTAATACACAGATCGGCCCGGCCGATCGCAGCATCGTCCCGGGACGATCCGACCAAATGGATCGGCCTGGTTTCCACTCAGGGCTGTTGTCTGGACGATATTTTCTACAGTGCCGATCGGCCTGGCCGATGTCTCCAATCGGCCTGGACGATGCATGCAGAAAATCACCTGGAGCAAAACTGGGCAAATCAGGAGCTGAATTTCCACTGATCGTCCCAGGACGATCCAGATCGTCCTGGACGATCCTGGAGCAGATTGTGATATTACAATCTCCCCAACTCAGAAAAATGTCGTCCTCGACATTATCCAATCCAAACTCAGTCAAAACAAGTACGGGTACGACCGTCTCATATCAGACTCCTTTTCCCAAGTCGCTTCCCGTGCAGTCCGGTGCTTCCACTGGACTTTAACCATCGGAATCTCTTTATTTCTTAACTTCCGGACGTCGTACGCCAAAATTAACTCCGGCTCTTCCTTGTACGCCAGATTCTCCTGAATCTCAATCTCATCGGCAGATATCTTCTTCCCAGAGTCGGATACCCACTTCCTCAAAATGGATACGTGAAACACATTATGCACGTCAGGCATAGAATCAGAAAGCAATAGGCGATAAGCAGATTTTCCAATTCTTTTCAAAATCTCAAACGGTCCAACATACCTTGGACTAAGCTTGCTTACCTGACCAAATCTGCTCACACCCTTCATCGGGCTGACTTTGACATACACAAAGTCACCAACCTGAAACTCAACAAATCTGTGCTTCTGATTGTAATACTTTTGCTGTCGATCTTGAGCAGCTTTCAATCTCTCTCTTATCAAACTGATCTTCTGAGCAGTTTCATCAGCAAAAGTGGCCCCCAAAGCCAGTCTATCTCCAACCTCCGTCAGAGTCAAAGGAGTACGACACTTCCTGCCATACAGAGCCTCGTACGGTGCCATACCGATACTGGACTGAAAACTGTTGTTATATGCAAACTCAATCAGCGGAATATGATCTTCCCAGCTTCCGCTAAAGTCCAGAACACAAAGCCTCAACAGGTCTTCCAATACCTGAATAGTCCTCTCAGACTGTCCGTCGGTCTGAGGATGAAAGGCTATACTGAAATGCAGTTTCGTACCCAAGCCTTGCTGAATGCCCTTCCAAAGTCTGGAAGTAAAACGTCCATCTCGATCAGATACGATCACACGAGGCACACCGTGCAATCTGACTATCTCCTTCACATAAATCTGTGCCAAGCGTTCAACTGAATCCGTCTGTCTGATCGGAAGAAAATGGGCTGACTTCGTCAATCGATCTACAACTACCCAAATGGCATCATGTCCTTGTCGTGATTGAGGAAAACCCATCGCAAAATCCATTGTTACCTCCTCCCACTTCCACTCAGGGATAGGCAACGACTGCAACAGTCCACCTGGTCGCTGATGCTCTGTCTTCACCAACTGACAGGCTTCGCATCTCGACACAAACTCTGCCACATCCTTCTTCATCCTAGGCCACCAGAACAAAAGCTTCATATCAGCGTACATCTTACCACTGCCTGGATGAACAGTGTAGCTTGAATGATGAGATTCGTACAGAATTTCCTGCCTCAAATCTCCAAACACAGGTACCCACAACCTGTTCTTACAGAAAATAGCACCAGAATCAGAAATTCGAAGTTCAGGAGTCTTACCAGATCCAATCTGTGCAATCAACTTCGAATAATCAGAATCTGACTTCTGGGCTTCTTGAATCCGTGCTTCCAAAGAAGACTGAATACTCATCTGAGCCAACTCCAAATCACTGGAGGAAATCACCTCCAACTGCAATCGCTCCAAATCACGTATCAGAAACTCATCACAAGTAAGCTGCAAACCTGACAATCCAGAAGATTTCCTGCTCAGAGCGTCCGCTACCACATTCGCCTTCCCAGGCTGATACTGAATAGTCAAATCATAGTCCTTGATCAACTCGAGCCACCTTCTTTGCCTCAAATTCAAATCCTTCTGAGTAAAAATATACTTTAGGCTCTTATGATCAGTAAAGATCTCACATCTGACGCCATACATGTAATGACGCCAAATCTTCAAAGCAAAAACAACTGCAGCTAACTCCAGATCATGCGTCGGGTAATTCTTCTCATATGGTTTTAACTGTCTCGAAGCATAAGCAATTACCTGACCATGCTGCATCAGGACACAACCCAGTCCTTTCAGTGAAGCATCACTGAACACCTGAAAACCCTCCGTACCTGACGGAAGTGCCAACACTGGAGCTGAAGTCAGACAATCCTTCAATCTCTGAAAACTAGCTTCACACTCCGGTGTCCAAACAAAAGGAACTGACTTCTGAGTCAGTCTCGTTAGAGGAGTCGAAATCTGTGAAAAGCCCTTCACAAATTTCCTGTAATACCCGGCCATGCCCAAGAAACTACGTACCTCAAATACCGTAGTCGGCCTTGGCCAATCAACAACTGCCTGAATCTTCTGGGGATCTACAGAAATGCCTTCTCCGCTAATCACATGCCCCAGAAAAGAAATGCTCTTCAGCCAGAATTCACACTTAGAGAATTTGGCATACAGCTGATGCCTCCTCAAAGTCTCCAACACAATCCTCAAATGTCTGGCATGATCATCCTCAGATGCAGAATATACCAGAATATCATCGATGAAGACGATCACAAACTGATCTAAATATTCCCTGAATACTCGGTTCATCAAATCCATGAAAATCACAGGCGCATTGGTTACCCCGAAAGGCATAACCAAAAACTCGTAGTGCCCGTACCGAGTACTGAAAGCAGTCTTCACCACATCAGCTTCCTTCACCTTTACCTGATAATATCCGGATCGCAAGTCAATCTTCGAAAATACTGAAGATCCGGAAAGCTGATCGAACAAGTCTTCAATCCGAGGCAAAGGATACTTGTTCTTGATCGTAACCTTGTTCAAATCTCTGTAATCAATACACATACGGAGTGTACTGTCCTTCTTCTTCACAAATAAAACAGGTGCTCCCCATGGTGAAACACTAGGGCGTACAAAACCTCTGTCAACCAACTCCTGAAGCTGAACTTTCAACTCAGAAAGTTCTTTCAGTGCCATCCTGTACGGAGCTTTCGATATCGGAGCGGTACCCGGAAAAATATCGATAGAGAACTCCACATCTCTATCCGGAGGTAAACCAACCAACTCCTCAGGAAAAACATCAGCAAACTCCCGTACCACAGGGATCTCAGAAACAGAACCAACCTCTAGGTTCAAATCCCGCACCGAAGCCAAAAATACTGGGCATCCTTTCTTCCACATCCTGCTCACCTCCAACGCAGAAACCAGACTGGAGAGAACACCTCGTAATCCCTGAAATACAACTCTCTCTCCAGCCACGAGCAAACTCACTTGCTTCTTCAAACAGTCAATCTGAGCCTCATACTGACTCAGCCAATCCATGCCCATAATTACATCATACGAAGAAATCGGCAATCGAATCAAACTCGATTTCCACTTCTTGCCAGAAATCTCAATCTCACACAAACAAAACTGTCGAGCAATCAATGGATTCCCAGCCGGTAAAATCACAGATAAAGAAACCGGTAAAACCATCGAATCCAAATGTAAAATCTCAAAACAGTGCTCGGACAGAAAAGAATGACTCGCTCCAGAGTCAAACAAAACACGACAGGGCTGATCAGAAATGTAAACCGTACCTGTCACAACATCCGGAGCATCACGAGCCTCCTGCTGACTCAAGCTGTAAACTCGTGGCTGAACTGGAACAGGAGCTGAAGCAACAGAACTCTGCTCCCTCTGGATCGTAGGTGGTCTCCGTGGTGCAGAACTAGAACCACCACCTCTACCAGTAAATCCCTCAGGGCGTGGAGGAACAGTCCTCGGTCTTCCTGCTGCTGAACCAACAGGTCTGACGGAGCCCTCAGATCGCTGCTCAAATCCCATCTGTGGACATTCTGCAATCCTATGTCCCGGCTGACCACATCTGAAACAAAGACCAGCTATCCTGTAGCACTGGCCATGGTGTCGCCATCCACAACTCTGGAACACAGGTGCCATACTGACAGATCCAGAACTAGTCGTACTGGTAGCAGTACCAGACGACCCTCCGCTCCTTCTGGAGTCAACAGATCCAGAACCAGAAATAAATCTCCTCTTTCCAGAGGAACCACTGTCAGAAGTCTCACCTCCAAACCTCTTCCTACTCGCAGTCCACCGCTGCTGAGTAGCCGTCATGTCATTCTCAATCAGACGAGCTCGCTCCACAAGCTCAGAGAAATCAGTGATCCTGAATGGTATCAAAGGCTGCCTCAAAGTATCTCGTAATCCTCTCAGAAACCTGTAGCACCTCTCAGCAGAAGTGCTGACCAGCTGCGGAGCGTATCTGGCTAATGCAGTAAACTCAGCCTCGTACTGCATCACCGTCTTGCTCCCCTGAACCAGCCTCAGAAAACTCTCCTGCATCTGCTGTCGTGCAGAAGGAGGAACAAACCAATCTCTGAATACCTCAGTGAAATCTTCCCAAGTGATCAAAGAGTTCAGTCTACCCTGAAATCTGGCTGCCTGCTGGCCGTCCCACCAGTGCTCAGCCTCTCCGTCCAACAGAAAAACAGCTAACGGAACCTTCCTGTCTGCAGGACACTGCATCCCGTCAAAAGTCTTTTCCAATCTCCTCAGCCACTCCTCGGCTGCTCTGGGCTCAACAGCGCCCTCAAATCTCGGAGGCTTCAACCTCAAAAATAACTGCAGGTGTCGATCAATGTCCTCAGATCTAACAGTAGAAGCTCTGCTCTGAGTCTCGCTCATCATCTGAGCAACAAGTGAAGCAAACTGAGACAGCGTATCAGCACCGACCACTGGGGCTGTACTCCCCACTGGTGCTGCCTGATCGGCACTCTGCCCATCTGTCATGTCTGGGTCTGGCTGATCCATACAGAAAAATCCAGAAAATCCGGAAAACTATCACAAAAACAACACAAAATAACACAATAAAAAGCCAAACGACCCAAAACTACCCCCAGACAGACTCACTGATCACTTCCTAGAGCTTTGTTTTACAATCCAACCTGTTTCCAAAACCAGTGCTCTGATACCACAAAAGCTTGTCACGACCCGACCCGACGGGGACGGATCCCGCCTGAGCCGGATCGCGACGAGAGACCTTCTTATCCAGGATCTGGCTTTGGATTAGGTTACTGAACTGATCTTCCAAATACTTAACTCAACAGACACACACAGAACAACAGAGCTACTAAAATCATCAAATGCAGCGGAACAAAACATCTATCTTTTCATTTCCTCAAAAATAATCATCTACAGAACAATATATGGCTTTTAAACAGAAAGAAAGACAGATCAGAAAAGCCATGACTGTACAAAAATCAAAAGTACAAAAGTACCTATACTGATCAGACTCTGAACTAATCCTGGACTTCCTTGCCTTTCCCAGAACCTGAAAACCATCAAAAAGCAAGGGTGAGCTCAACAGCTCAGCAAAGCAACAAACCACCAATCTAAATTCTCAGAAACCAAAACCAAACTCATCAGACAGATATCAGATCAGAAATTGGAACAGAATCGGAAATCAGAACTTATACGGACGGATATCAAATCAAAATCAGAATCGTACAGATCAGATCACAGAACAGAATAAATCAACAAAGTCAGAATTATACAGAAATCAGAAATCAGAATTTGCAGATCATATCACATCAGAATCACAATTGCGTACAGAACAGATACAGAAAATAGAACAGATACATATAACTAAATGCCCTGACACTGACGGAATCTCTACGGATTCCGGCCCCTTATGCCTCCCTTCCCAGACACTGACTGAATCTCATAGGATTCAGGCCCCTTATGTCTCCCTTTTTGTGCTCACGGCACCAGAACAGATGTGCTTATAGCACCAGAACAGAATTCATCGGATCCGGAACAGAACAGATATCAGATTTCAGATTTGAGCTCATTTCAGATTTCTCGTTTCACTAACTGAATCTCATAGGATTCAGGCCCCTTATAACTTCCTTTTTATAGCTTATACACATAGCATTTCAATTCAGAAGAAATCCGAACAATTCAGAAATTACCCAAAAATCGGGCAGCACAACGGCAGTATACAGAATTTACACAAAATTTCCTGCAAAGAAAATTTACCGAATTCGCACAGAATATAGATAATCATATTCCAGAACATTTATTCTACTGCACAGAGCATTTACAATTTCACAGAAAATTGTAGTCTACGAAAAACATCGCCGAATCAAAAATACCCGGACAAAAATCTTCGGAAAATAACCAAAATGTGCACACTCGGCACGTCAACAATATACAGAAACTTACGCGGTAAAAACTGAACTAATCAAAAGATACGGACGAAAAACCGTAACGAAAACGAAATCCGGACAGAAAATACCGCCAAACACAACGGAACTGAAAATTGAGAAAGACGGAATGTGCCTTACCTCGTGCACAGCAATTTCCTCAACAGTCACTTCGATCGAAAACGGCTCCGTGTCTTCCCGAAATCAACTTTTCCAAAAACTTCTTTTTCTCTCTCCTCAGACGAAAAATCAGATATTTTAATTTTTGATTTTCTCTCTCTTCCAAAACGACTGAAACCCTTAAGTAATACACAGATCGGCCCGGCCGATCGCAGCATCGTCCCGGGATGATCCGACAAAATGGATCGGCCTGGTTTCCACTCAGGGCTGTTGTCTAGACGATATTTTCTACAGTGCCGATCGGCCTGGCCGATGTCTCCAATCGGCCTGGACGATGCATGCAGAAAATCACCTGGAGCAAAACTGGGCAAATCAGGAGCTGAATTTCCACTGATCGTCCCAGGACGATCCAGATCGTCCTGGACGATCCTGGAGCAGATTGTGATATTACACTGTCTAGGCGGGAGAGACAAGTTTTGAATTGAATGAAATCTTGAGACTCATTTTGGAGTTTTCCTTTTCTGTATCCTGCATATTTTGCAGGTGGTGATTGAACTCCGGCGAGACGACCGCGATCGTAGAGTAAGTCGACGCGGAGTTGTCGAATACTTTGTTTCTTCGTTCCTTTCCGTTCGTTTAGCCGGCGTCAGAGATTGACCTGAAAACTAGCAATTTTGGGACAAACCCGAGTCATTCGTGTCGGGTCGGGTTGACCCGGATCCGAATCGGGTCGGGTTCGGGTCCGGAAACCGGACCCATTTTTAAAAATGGGTCGGGTTCGGGTTGACTCGAATAGTGCCGGGTCAGTTCCGGGTTCGACCCGACCCGTTGACCCGAATTGACACCCTTAAGTGTAGGGATATTTATAATGTAATATATTAAAAAATGTTTTTAATGGCCTTGCACCACAGCGCTCAGACCCAACGCCATAGTGTTGCAAGTTGAATTCATAGTTACTATAGAACATAGGCGTCAACGCTGCAACGTCGATAATTTCTGGCGCTACTGTGCTTTCAAACCTAGTGCTCACTAGTACAACATCGAAATGCTCTTGTTCAATTTAGTTTTAATTTTTAATTTTTAAAAACACAGTTTATATTTTTAAATTATTACATATTGGGTAATAAAATTGGTGGGCATCGATAATTGTATCAATGACATTGATTAACCTTATATGCAATGATGTGCATCAATGTTGGTGGCGATCATGAGTGATAAAGTTGGTGAGCATTGATATTAATGTGACGATGTGCATTGACTTTTAAGCAATGACGTGCATCAACATTATTGGCATTGATGTTTTGGTTGATAACATGCATCACCCTTATAGACAATTGCATCTATCAACATTGGTAGCAATGACACGAAACAAATTTGATAGGTGTTGGTGTTGGTGTCGACAATATGCATCATTCTTATAGTAAGGTTGTTGGTTGCGACATGTGAGAAAGTTGGCGTACAACAACATTTGCATCGACAGAATGAATTGACCTTATAAATGATGACATTCATCAATGTTGTTGACAATGATGAATGATGACATAGGCTGGCGGTGATATTTTTTTTATGACATACATCAATTTGATAGGCGACAACGTCCCTCAACCTTTTTTGCAGTGAACTATGTAGAATATTATAATCAGATGATGGTGATCGTGAGACTGTAGTTAGATGATGATGATTGGATGGTGGTGGTAGGGTAATGAATGCCGGGCAATGACATATGGGCGACGATGTTGTTGGCAGTGGGTGTTGAACATTGAGTGAAGCTCTAGAATTGTAGATCTCTAAGTTATCTAGAATTTCATGTGATGGACCAAGTTCAAATCCCTCTTTTATATAAAAGATGAGTTTTATTTATAATATTTGGGAGTGAAACTTTGATAATTTTAGTCAAAAAAAAAAAAAAAAAAAAAAACTACATGAGAAGATCTATGTTGATTCTCTTAATCGTAGATTATTCCTTCAACATTTAAGTGGCTAAACAAACTTATTATTAAGTGATATTGCGCTAATTGAATTCCTCACATTGAGACATTTGTTTTGACCATAAGCAAAAAATATTCAAAGATAGGCTGACCACCCCTCAATTAATATCACAAAACTTCTAACTACACTTCAAGTACTCGATTTGGGTTCATAATTTGAAATCGAATTGGAACACTTCTGGTGTTGCTTAATTTGCCTCATCGAAACATCCATTTAAACTATGAGTTTGCTAAATTAGAGTTCGGATGATTTTAATTTTAATTTTAGAATTTTCTAATTTAAATATCGTACCAAAATTCATACTTGATCAAATGAATTTTCTAGTTATGTTTCAATATATATTACGAAAAATATTTAGTTTAATTTACTAAAATCTTTAGAAAACATAAAATTTGGAAAATTTGATCATTAGACAGATTGAATATTAATCCACTTACTTTAATTAAAAAAGTATTCCTTAAATGAACTTAAATACATGGTTTAGAAGTGGGCTTTTTTACTTAATAAATTATTATTTTAGTTCTTTTTCAAGCTATTTAAACCTATATATGGAATTGACAAATTACATTAATAAAATTTTAAATTATATGCCGACAAAAATCAAAACTAAGGCTCGGTTTGAGAGTTGGGATATCTTTTGGTCACTATTTTTTGTTACTTACGATTTTTCGTTACTTTCAAAAATTTTTTTTACTATTATTCTAAAAATAGTAAAGAAATCGATCCAAACAAAAACCTAAAAAAATAGAAAATTTATGTCGGTAAGAATATGCTATAAAAACAAAAGGCTAAAGTCAGGTTCTTCATTACTAATTTGTTTGTTATTATAATTTTTAATTTGGATAAATGAAAATTAAATTTGCATTTGTACCAGCTGTTGTTTTCAACTAGATGGTTATTAGATGGTCCAATTTTTTCCTCTTTATTTTCTTTTTCCTATTTAAAGACATGGAGGCTTTTGGACTTTAGAGAAGAAAGCATAAAGGGAAAAAAATAAGATAATTGTATGAAATTTTCATTTAACTTGTCATTAAATACCAATAATTACTATTGAAGAGGTCGATCATTATTAATATTGTATATTATAATGATCTCATTTTCATGTGATAGGAAATTAAATAGATTATTTGATTTGAAATTTGAAGGTAAATTTGAATCATGTATGTCAGCATTGGAGTCTAAAGGTTTTCGTTTGAATAAATCTAAATCTGAATAAATGGAATGTGATTTTAATAGTAATAGTTTTAGTGGGGGGACTGTGACTTTGGGCAATCAAGTCATTAGTAAAAGTACACATTTTAGATATCTTGAATCTATTGTCTGGAATGATGGTGAAATAGATGGGGATCTTATTAGTGGAATTTAAGTTGGATGGTTAAAGTGGAGGAATGCATCAGGCTTGTTTTGTGATAGAAAATTGCCTCTGAAACTTATGGAAAAATTCTATGAGAATTGCGACGCTTTATGGTGCAAAATGTTGGCCATTAAAAGAGAAGCATAATATTAAGTTAAGCATTGTAGGGATGAGGATGCTTAGGTGGATGAGTGGTTTTACTCTTAGGGATAGGATACAAAACAAGCATATACGTGAAAAAGTTGGAGTAGCTCCAGTGGAAGATAAGATTAGAGAGAGTTGTCTTAGATGATTTAGTCACATAAAACAATAGCATTGTAATGACTTGGTTATGAGAGTAAATTATTAGATTTGGTTTATGTTAAGAAAGGTTAAGGTAGCCCTAAAAGGACTTGGTTAGAAAATATTAAAATTGACATTTCTTTATTAGATTCAAGTGAGAATTTGACTCTTAACAAGATACAATGGAGAAAAAAGATTCATGTAGCTGACCCCACATAGTGGGTTAGCGGCTTGATGTTGTTGTTGTATTTGATTTGAAATGAGAAAACAATTGGGTTTGACATAAATGCTCTTTTTTTAAAAAAAATTTAAGAACCATTTTAGTAATACAATATTTAAATCAATCACATGGTATGAAGATACTTTTTTTTGTAACTATTAAAATTTGTGGATTTTGAAAGATATTGTAAAAGTTTGATCAAGCAAATTGGGTAGCATTTACTTATACTATGACAAATTACTAATAATCTTCTTGAACAATATGTTATTTTCAAGCAACAAAAGATATGATTATTATCATCATAGAAAACATATATAATATAGTCATTATTATGAATATATAAGATGATTGTTAATATACATGCCAACAATGATGTTATATGAGTGATACATCATTGGTGGTATTTAATGTTTTGATAGATAGATTAGTAGGAAAAAAATTCTAAAGATTCATTATCCATTGAATGAGATGGGTAAATCATGCTACAAAGTCTTAATATTTTAATATGTGTCAACTCATCTATCTAAGGGGAGCATTACTAGATCAAGAAACTCAAATTCTAACAATTTGAAGTACCAAAAGTTTCAAATTTTGGTGAAATTTGCATTTTTCTAAATGAACTATATCATAACAAATGCATGCCAATATAATCAGTGGTCATTGAAATGCTATTCAAAATGATATATATATATATATATAAAAGAGAAGGTGAAATCGGACTAGAGGGGGATCGACGAGGAGTCATTGACGCCCCGGTATCTGAAGCTGAACACAACTCCAAGAACTAGTTCTTGGAATGATCCACCACCTGAATATAATTCAGGAAATAAAAATAGAAACAAATATAGGGCTAAACTCAAGCCTTATTAACCATCTCCCCTTTAGACAATAACCCCTTATTTATAATAACTTGCATGTAGGCTACTTAAAGGTCAATAGTCCTCATGAAAACATAAAAGCCAACTATCTAATTCTATGTAGCTAATATAAGGATTGGAGTTTACTGCCAACAGAGCAAAGCAACCTCAGCATATTCGATTTATGAGGGTAGGAGGAACTTCATGCTCGTAGTAAGAAGACAATTTGGCAAAAATAAGGAGGTGTGTTTAGTTGGCTAAACTGGTTTGGATAGGTCCACCCAGTGTAGTTTGCCTACTAATATTCAATATCTCAAGATTAGCATAAACATATAGAACACTTGTGATGGTGAAATCATTTGGATCCATTGGTGTTTCTTTCAGCATTCTAGAGAAGAAGATAAAAGATTCAAGATCCAATCCATTATGATTGTAGTATGCAATTATTGAATTCCAAGACACAATGCTTCGCTCGCTCATCTCTTTAAAGTGGAATCGAGCAATGTCCATCCGTCCTGATTGCATGTACACCGAGAGCAACATATTTGTTGTCTTATTCATAACACTATGAAGGAATAGTTTTGGCTGAGCATCCAACTTTCTCTTTTCATCATCATACACATTCTTATAATTAAACACTAAGCACTCCAAAGAATATATCATCATCATACATGTCATACATAGGATCATCATAGACGGGCAAAAACGAAAATTTCGGCAACATATCTTTAAACCCGTCAAAGTTGAACTTGATCGAAGGTGGGGCAAATGACTTACGGTGTGGGGTGGATGACTTACGGGGGTGGTCCTCCAAACATGTATTCGTAGGAAGAAGAGATGCAATCAAAATCAAGAAGATCATTCTTTATTTCTCCATCATCCCATAATCCTTGCCTAGCGTGGCTTTGATTATGAGGCTGAGTTTAGGTCCAATATGATTTCTGGCTTCAGAATTCTAGCCAATAACAAGGAATGTTATTGTTCTTGGTAGTTGGAATGGCATGGATAGCAGTAATAAATTATTTTGGTGATGTGGAGGAAGATTCTTACTTTGGTCAATCATTCGGGATGACGTTATGGACGGGCTGGTTCAAACACTTAGGGGCACGACCTGCTAGTGACACATACAGAGGTGGACACGGGTAGCTGGGTCGCAGTGAGAGGGGAGACAATGGCTGCAAAGAAGAAGAATGGATAGGAAGGGTGACTTTGGAACCGATGTAAGGGAACATCTTCAAAAGAGCCGAGAAATGTCACGTCGTGAAAAACAGAATGAGCAAATGAAACAAATGGCTAGTTAGCGAAAAATGGCCGAATTTGTGACGAGTCTACAAAGAAAAATCCACTACAAATTTACGGCGGATTTTTTGCTGCAAATCCGTCACAAAAATTATAACAAAAACTTATGTCGCAAAACCGTCACAATTTTAGAAAAAAAAAAGTATGTCGCAAAGTCCGCCGCAAATTGCTGACTTTCATGTAGTGTTCAAGGAAGTGAACTTAGTGTGGATTCGATTGAGGAAAAAAAACTTTCATCCTAGAACATTTGCAAAAATAAAACCACAAGCTGATGTTCCTTTCTGCATTATCAATAAAATCAAAAGTAACGCTTACCAAATAGATTTACCCAGTCACTATAACATTTATGTTGTTTTTAACGTAGCCGATTTAACTCCCCACTATGAGGCAGAGAGTCTTCCTATCTCGGCGGAACGAAGGAGGAGCTGAAGATGGGAGTCACCGTTATTTAGCATTGCTCTGTTTTGTTACTTTTCAGTCTCCTAGTTTAATTTAAAAAAAAATGTATAGTTGCTGGGTTAAAATATCTTTGGATTGTCTAATATGACTTGTTTGGATTTAGGATTTATTTGGGAGGACTATAACATTTTAGAAAGTTAGTTGTTAAGTTTCTACGGGGAAATTGACTTTGGCTCATCCTAATCTAAGCTTATCTAGTCATTGGTTTAAATAAATCAAGTCAAATCAGGCATGGATTTAATCCATCTAAATTACTTCAAGATGAGTGCTTCACAAATTTGTGTTTAACTCCACAGCTAGGGGTTTTCTAGAATCCAAACAACTGAAGCCATTTTACTTAAATAACATGCAATCTCTAACTGTATATTTATTTATCTTGTGAAAATATTTCCTCCACTCTCATTACACAAGATAAGATAACTTAAGCCACCTTTGTGTAAACAATTCACTACAAATTTATCTTCGTTTGGAAAGATTTTTTTATCGCTTCTTAAAATAAATTTTTAATAAAAATTTAGAAAAGGAGATTAGTATTATTTTATTCTCTCCTGAACCACAGCCAAATAGAAAGAAAAATAAATAAATAAAGTTGCATCACATTTGTTTGTCCTCTACACCAAGATCTTTCTTTTCATTCTTCTCAACTCCAATCAAAATATAAAGACTAATGATGACAAAGGAAGAAATTAAAGCAGATAGCTAAGCTAATTTTCGGCCTTCTTTAAGCTAAGCTGAAAGAACTAACGCATGTGATCTTACAACTTTATCTTTGAAATCACTTCCTTAGTTTTCGACTTTATTTTCTTCTTGCACAGCTTTTGAGAACGAGCTTTCTCACAATTCGAGCCATAAAGAAACCTCGTAAGTCAAGAATGTCCACATCCTAGTAAACCACTACGCTATTCTGTGACTATAGTATTTGAGGAAAGCGTGGAGAACATTTTTATTGGAAATGACATCACCGAGGCCTATCAATCTGAGCAAATATACACTGTTTGGGCAAAGAAATCTATTCAAGAAGTTAACTTGCTAGTGTTTGTTTCACTTCAAACAGTATGAAAGATTTTTTTTTTTTTTTTTTTTTGGGGTAAACCCGGGGCAAAATTAGGCCCATGTATTAAGAAAAAAGTTCAATACAATTACAAATTACATGTAACCTGTAAGAAGAAAGAAAAGCAGCTACAAGAAGAAATGGCCAAAATCGAAAAGGAAGGCTACAGCTAAGAGGACATTACAATCAAAAGACTCAGTAAATTAAAAAGGACCAGAACCATCATCAAAAACCATCCGTTAATATCCCCCAGCGACAGGCAAGAGCTCCGGTTGCCTAAGATGAAGTAGAAGGCCATCACAGAGCCTCCAACCAGAGATGAAATTACGTGCCCGGTTGCCACACTGGCCGTCCAGGGCAACAGAAGGATCTGGCCCTGCACATCATTGTCCGATTGTAGTAATGTACCCACCAGCAATAGCCCACGGAAACAAAATTGCCATTTCAATAAACCCAAGAAAAGAGCATCAAGTTCTTCAAAAAACGAACTGGACTTGGCTGAAATTGAGAAGCAACCACAGTCCCAAAAAGTTCTTCCCAGGTCTGAAACAAAATTGGAAGAAAGAGCTGGATCCACCAGAACTCTCAAAACCCCATAGATCCCATTGCACCAGCAGAAAGCAGGAAGTAAGTCCACCATCAAGTAATTCCAGCAGATCCAAAATAAGAACAGAAAAGAGTATAAGCTAATAGCACCAGTACTTGAAATATAACCAGCAAATGCACCGAAACCCAACAGCTAGGTAATGCTTAGATAGCAGAAAACCTTCTCAGCAGCAATTCTTTGTCTTGCCATTTAGAAATCTTAAGGCGAATAGCAGAAGAGATAATACATATGATTTTGACAGAATTAGCTTTTAAATTAGAGAAACGGTGGTTATTTCTCTCTCTCCAAATATGATAGATGGTACAGCTAACAGTAAGGAAACAAAAAAGCTTTATCCTGGCTGTTGTAAATCATCGAATGCTCAATAAAATCAAAAATCTGGGAAATAGTTGGTCTCAAAAAGAAGCAATTGAAGTCCAGCATTAACCTTGTAAGAATATTAAAAGAAAAATCACAGCCAAAAAACAAATGACTGTGATTTTCCAGAAAGCCGTGACAGAGGGACTAAGCTAGGGGAACCTGAATTCCTCTAGAATGTAAATTATCCACCGTTTTAAGTTTGCCAATAATTGCCATCCACGAAAAACAAGCATATTTAAGCGCATACTTCCTGTGTCAAATAGAAGTATACCACTCAACCTTAATTAAATGGGAATAGAATTGCTCAAGAAAAGCCTTAAAAACCCATTTAGGAGACCCATTCCAAAGAACCTCGCTTTTCTCCAAGATGTTACAATTCAGAATAACATCAAAAATGGAAGATGGAATCGTGTTAGGAATAGACCAGTTACCACAACGTATGAAATCTTTCACCAGTTTATCAGCAAACACAGCAATGTTAGAAACCGCCGAGATCTGGTTACCCTTGAGCCAAGGGTCCCAGAGCATGGAAAAGGTGCTATCATTAGCCACATAGAAGGTAATATTATCTTTGATTTTTAATGCAGTATCATGAATCTTTTTCCAGAATTTAGAAGCATTAGGTGAAGGAGGTTTCCATGGAGAAGTATAAAGAGATTTATACCAATCACTCAAAAGGTTTTTGGAATTGTAAAACATGCCAATGATAGAACAAAACACCCCATGATAAAGAGCATCCACCGATTGAATACCAAGACCACCGGAACATTTAGGTAGAGTGACTTTAGACCAAGCAATGAGATGTAATTTCTTATCATTCACATTGCTATGAAAGAGAAATCTGGAACAAAGTTTGTTGAGAGTGTCACAGCAAGATTTGGGTATGATCGAACCCCTAATCCAATATGCAATAGTGTTGGAGATAGTAAATTTGATAAACTGTACCCTACCTGCAAAAGAAAGAAACTTAATTTTCCAACCATCAAGTAGAGCAGAGACCCTGCTCATAAGTGGTTGGAAGTGAGAAATATTGAGCCTTTTTGAAGAAATGGGAAGCCCCAAGTATATGAAAGAGTCTTTGACTTGGTGAATCCCCAGCAAATCACAGATATAATTCATCTCAGGAACATTGCTAGAGAAAACAATAGAGCTTTTGGATGCATTGATGTGAAGTCCAGACATAGACCCAAAAAGATTCAAACATCTATTAAGAGCAGCAGCATTATCCCTTGAAGCAACACCAAAAACAAGTATGTCATCTGCATACATGAGGTGATTAATGTAGATTTCTCTACAACTAATGCCTTTAAAGCAAGAGTCATTAGAATAGTTGCAGAGAATATTGGAAAGACAGTCCATCACAATGCAGAATAAAAGGGGAGAGAGAGGACAACCTTGTCTGAGGCCCGAGGAGGAGTTAAAAAACCCCTCAAGAGAGCCATTTAAACAAACAGAGAAATGAACCTCCGAAATGCTACATTTTATCCAAGAAACAAAGAGTTCAGGAAACCCCTTCTGAATAAGTCTAGCAATAAAACATTCTCTAGAGACAGAGTCAAATGCCTTTTTTATATCCAGCTTAGCACAAAATTTCTTTTGAGTACCCTTGAAATCTCTAAGAATTTCAGAAGCAAGAATTATATAATCCGTGGAACATCTCTTAGCAATGAAACCCGATTGGCTATCATAAATAATTAAGGGAAGAATAATTTTGAGTCTGTTAGCAATAATTTTAGCCACGATTTTATAAAACACATTACATAGAGATATGGGCCTATAATCATTAATGTGAGAGGCATGAGAGCATTTAGGTATCAAAGTGATAGCAGTGGCTTTCATCCCTTTAGGGAAGGACCCAGTATCAAAGTAATTGCAAACAACATTAAAAACTTGAGTGCCAATTATGTGCAAAGACTTTCTATAAAAAGCAAAGGAAAAACCGTCGGGTCCAGGGGCAGAGGACTCATTGCCATCAAAAACAGCCTTTCTAACCTCCTCAAAAGAAACCGTGGCCTCCAACATGGAGTGCAAGTTTGCAGGAACCATCTTACCATGAAGGGTAAGAAGAGGCGAGATCATGGTGGTAGTGGAGGGGTTGTAGAGATTTTTGAAGTGATTAACAATAGCCTTGGAAATGTCTGCCTGATTTGTAAAATGACCCTCATTGGTGGTAATTTCTCTGATAAAATTCTTATTGTTTCTGATCTTGAGCTTTGCAAAAAGAAATCCTAGATCATCTTCACCCTGGGTTAGCCATGAGGCTTTAGCTCTTTGAGATATCCAAGAGGACCAATGAGATTGCAAGGTAGCAAGATTGTCATTGATGCATTTCAAGCTGTTGTTGAGATCCATATTTAAAGGCTGATTTTGAAGCTCAAGCAAGCAAGAGTTCTGCTTAGCTTTAAGATCCAAAATAGTGCTAGATAAATAATTGGAGGAGGCCCAATTCCTATTTTTTAGAGATCTCTTGAGGCAGTGCAGGCTATGAGAGAAAGAGGAAAGAGGACTTCTAGCAGTCCTAACAGAAAAAGCAGAGAAAACATCACCCAAGAATCCTTCCATATAAGTCCAGTAACTTTTAAACATAAACCTAGAAGAAATAGGTTTAGAATGAGTTGGAATAAAGATTAAGGGAGAGTGATCCGAACCAAGAGGAGAATCCACTTTATAGTAAGCCATCGGGAGATAGTCCAATAAGGAAGAGTTAACAAGGACTCTATCAAGCTTAATGTGGATTGGGTTGTCAACCCTTTGATTGCACCAAGTATAAAAAAAGGCCAGTAGAAGATAAATCTTGCACACCACATTTAAAAACTAAGTTGTTCAGCTCCCCCAACCTGCTCTCAGTAAGGGCAGCGCCACCTTCTTTTTCAGTATCAAATCTACAACAGTTGAAGTCACCCAAAATGACCCAAGGCTGATCCTGTAACAACCCCAAGATCCGTGTAGCGAAAGGATTCATCTGATTGTTCTATTGCCTCTTTTCTTTTTTTTTTTCTTCTTCCCTTTCTATCAGTTTACTCATCTGTTGTTCATATCAATCCATACATACATATATATCCAGAGCCAGAGATAATTACATTACAGAAAAGAAACAGCAGCGGATACTATAATTCACAAATAGCACAAGAGTCAAAGTACAGCCAAAAGAAAACACTACACTAGCCGTACAGGCTACAAAAGAAAGCCTACCAAGGCTACAAAAGAAAAAGCTACAGAACTCGGCAGAAAGATCGTCAAGCTGGAGGCCCCGCACCTGAAATCATTAACCACATATAATGAGCTTACAAAGCCCAGCAGGTCACCAAAGCCTACAACTGAAATCAAAGCACGACACTGAAAACAATATGCAGGTTAATCAACTCAAGTCAAATCAATCAGTCGAACATGATCAATGAGTCAATGCAATACAGAGATCGATACGAAACAGAAATCGATAAAATCAATAATCAGTAGAAAATCCATAAAGCTCAAAATCAATGCGTCAATCCATTCCTACAATCTCTATCATAGCAATCGATAACATCAATTACATCCATACAATCGTCTAGTCGTCTTACTTATTGTATCAAATCAGTCAAATCAATAGAGTGAAATTGTATCAATCAATTCTGTCAGTCATTAGTATCAGTCGACTCAAAATCCCAATAAACGATCAAGTCAATACGGCGAAAGATCAATTGAAATCAAATCAATAGATCCGTTCAATAATAAATCAATTCAATAATTCGATCAATATCAATAAATCAATCCGAAATCAATAAATCAATACAGATCAGAAAATCTATACGATGCAATATCATATACATGCAATTTCATACAATGGTCTTACTCGACAAGCACAAACACTAGCTATTATCAATAGTGCTGTTGTAGTTATCAATCGTATCAATAGTGCTATTGTAGTTATCAATCGTATCAATAGTGCTGTTGTAGTTATCAATCGTTCAACCAGATTAAACTGGCTATTATCAATAGTGCTGTTGTAGTTATCAATATTGCTGTTGTAGATACCCATACGTTGATTTCTATAACCAACGTTCAACTAGGTTTCCACTTGTCTTTCAGAATCAATCAATCAATGCAATAATCGATGCAATAAGCAATAATAGAGAAATCTAGAACAATCATATCAATAGTCATATACATATCAATTCAATCTATCAATTCCGGGAAAATCAGAAATCGTACGAAAATCGGGCAGAGCAACGGCAGTCTACAGAATTTACACAGAAATCTCCAAAAATCACAATTCACCAAATTAATACAGAACGTACACAGCAACATTATAAGACTATTCTTTTACTGCTCAAACCAATTCGGACATCATAATAAATTGCAGTCAAAATAAAACCCCGCAGAACCAAAACGGACCGGACGAAATCTACCAGAAAATAATCAATACGTGCAGAATAATCACATCTACATTATACCAAAAGTTATGCGGTGAAATCTTCGCCAGTACCAAACCGGGTACGAAAATCACTTACAAAAACACAAATCTGAGCACTATTTTACAAAACCTCAAAATCTTCGAAAACAGAAGTAGGGTTCGGAGTCCTTACCACGAGACAAACACAATATCCAACAGCAACGAATGACGAAAATCGCTCCGCGGGCCCCGAAATCGGACTTCTTCCTTTGCTTTTCCGCTCTTTCTCTCTCCTCAGATATTTTCGTTTTATAAAAAAGATTTCTCTCTCCTCAAAACGAGCTGATTTTCTTATATCTGTGAACTGATCGGCCAGGCCGATAGCCACATCGTCCCGGGATGATCAGACCAATTCTGATCGTCCTGGATAGCTCCCAGGGCTGTTGTCTAGCCGATAATTTCTACAGTACAGATCGGCCTGGACGATCTCAACATCGTCCCGGACGATCCTGTCCAGAAATCCTTCCAGAAAACACTCCAGAAATCAGCTGTTTTCAATGCACTGATCGGCCTGGACGATCTCGACTTCGTCCTGGCCGATTCTGGGAGGAAAATCCAGTTTAGAGAGGAACAGCAAGGGAACGAGATATTACAGATCCCTTGGTGGGATAGAATCGATCAAAAGATTCCATAAGCTTCTACGATCCTCCAAACCGTTACAGGCATAAACCACAGAAAGAAATATAGGGGGAAAAGATCCCACAGAAAGGACCCCATGAATCAGTTGAGGGGTAGTGTGAATAGCGGTGAAGTTGAAGACAGAAGAGTCCCATTTAAGCCAGATTCTGCCAAGGTGAGATTCCCTGAAATTGTTGCAACTTCCTTCGTTCTCAAAAAATAAGTGCGAATTCAAAAACCAAGGATCCTCAATAGAAAACTGAGAAATTTTTTCTTCCAGAATACAGAGTAACTTGAGATCATGAGAATTGATCAATGACTTACAAACACGAACCTTATCCGGGTTATTAAAACCCCTAACGTTCCAACTAGCAAAGTTTGGCAAGGACATTAAGATTTAGAGGATTTGGCCTTTTTGGTCGATTTTCCTTTAGGAGGTTTGGGCTTAGAAGGAGATTTTCCTTTGTCAATTTTACCTATCTGTTTCGGCGGCAAAGAAGCCGAATCAAAGGAATCAGGAGGTTCATCAACAGTTTTGGAGATCGAGGAGGAATCATTCTCCAAAAAAACTTTCCCTAGCTTTTGAAGGTTCACAATCATCAGTTTGTAGAGAAGCAAAGTTATTGAGGGAATTTTTGGGATTTGGAGAACGGGAAGAGAGATAGGTTGATTAGAAGAAGAGGAATCTTCTATGGGGGAATTCAGATTAGGTAGAGGAGGAACTTTGTTTGGGGGCTGAGACAGGACAGTGGAAGGGGGAATGACAGAAGGAGGAGCCAACTGAGAATCAGGGGTCTGATGGTGAGCAGAGGAGATAAAACCAGAGGTTGATGGACCACCAACAGCAATGGGTTTTGAAGCGGGTTGTTTGGACGAGGATCTACGGGGACGAGAAGATCACAACCTAGATTTGCTACGAACTCTGTTTTTTGGTGGTTGAGGAGGTAGGATGGGTTGTGGATTAGGATTTTTGGGGCAAAGAGAGTAAAGGTGAATCAACGAGCCACAACCCTCACAAGTATCGGGTTTCCAATCATAAATAACAGAAAGAACCATGTCTTCACCATCAATCTCTAAAGGAATTTCCTCATGCAAAATCGAATCTTTAGTGATGAGGACACATACCCGAGAAAACGTTAACCTGGTACGATTAGCAGTAAGAGCGTCAACTAAGATCGGTATCCCAATGTAGCTGGCAATACAGGAGATGCATGTAGGAGTCCATAGAGCTAACGGGAAGTCCACAATTTTAATCCACAGGGGAATCAGTGCTGCCTCGTCTCTTTTTGGCTTGAATTTTGGGGACCAACACTGAAGGATGAAAGACTTTCCAAGGAGAAACCATGGCCCGCCCGATAAAATGGATTCCAGGTCATCAGACGTAGAGAAATTCAAAAGAAAAAAGCCATCCGCTAGAGAAAGCAAGGAGATAGAACCTTTGAGAGGCCTGAGTTTCTACATGGCTTTGAGGAGGTGCTCACAATACGGGTGAGGACTGAGAGAGTAGACGATGAGAGCATTGTTTCAGATGGTCTTTCCTTCAGAAAGATCGTTGGAGTTGAAAGAGAGCTTCTTTTGGCCCGGGGAGAAGAAGGAAACCGGGAAAACATTTGGTTTGGAAGCTGGGGCTGAGACGTTGTCGGCATAAGAAAGGCCAGTAGGGGGATTGCCAAGAACTGAGGCAGTGGGAAGAGGGGGGAAGTCGAGAGATGGAGAGGCCATCAAAGCGGGGGTGGGGGAGGATCCCTCCCAGGAGGGGAGGAAGAAAACCAAGGCGGCGGGGAAGGCGAAACCCTAGCAGAGCATGAGACTAGGATTTTTCTTTAGTGAAAGATTTATTGTTGCTTCTTACTGTAAGTGATGCTCTTAAGATGCTGAAGTTGAGAGAGAAAAGAAGATTGTTAAACTGGTAAATCAACTCGTTAAGTTTTTTTTTTTTGGCTAAGAGTGATAATCAGTATGACTGATTCATTTTGGTCGTAGAGTTATCTTGTATGTAAATAGCAAATAGAGGAGGACGATCAAGCAGCTAGGGGAGAAAGCAGAGGAAGGAGAGGGGCTGTGGTGGAATTAGGAAGAGAGGTAAAAGAACACACGTAAGAGGAATGATACATACGAGAATATAAAAAAATAATATACAAGAAGAGTATAAAAAAATAAAAGAGAGTTTATGTGATTCGGTAAGATGTATATGTCTTCATCCAAGATTTGCAAAATTCATAAATAAAAATGTGCGTACACAATATGTGATAAACGATAAGGCTATGTGCATAAGGATGCATGCATGTGGCTCTAGTTGTACATGAAAGCATACATGTGACATACATATATATATCATTATAAGTATGCATCTGTGTCCCTCTTACAACCCTTTATGCTTGCCAATACCTTTACGTGCACTTATAGGCTTGCTAGCTATCGCACCCTATACATCTTGATAGGTCATCAAAAATCACTTTCATCGGACATGAATCTCGATGCAAACACAAGTTGAAAACTTCTAAATTAATATTTGGAATCATCCAAACCCAATTTCAATAAGCTTATAGTCAAATTGATAATCTCGATGAGATGAAGTCAACGACAACAAAATCAGTACAATCCGACCCCAAATGAACCCAAATCAAAGGATCAAAGCCAACTTGAAAGCTTTAGAGCATTAATTGTATGACCAAATGATATTCAAATATGACATGCTTATAGTCTAATTGAGCGGCTCGACAAGACGAATCCAACGAGCTCAATATCACTCAGTTATGACATCATTAAAGCATTCAAATGCTAAATAAATGTTTTATAATCAAGGGAACTATATCAACCATCCAATGGAATACTCCCAACATGCTATTGATTTTCTGTATAATTACTAGCCATGTCATTCTCAAATAATATAAATAACCCAATATTTTTTACATGATGGGGGAGGAGAAGAGGAAGCTTAAGAGCTCTCTTGCATTCTCCACCCAACATAGCCACAGCCAGAGTTCTTGTTGACCTCAGTGCTTGCCGACTATAGTTCCTCCTACCACTGTCGCCCTTCTACTACAGTCTTTAGGACCACCGTTGCCCACCAACTACGGTCCCTCTGACCACCATCATTCGTTGACTATGGTCCCTCCAACCACTATTGCCCGTCGACTATGATACTCCCTCCGACCACCATTGTCTGTTGACCACGATCACTACGATCACCTTTGCTTACCAACAATGGTTTCTCTGACAACCGTCGCTCATTGACTACGGTTCTTCTGACCTCGATAGTCCTCCGACTACAACCGTACTGACTAAACAAACAAAAATGCTAACACTCTCTTAAGAGCAGTTGCCATGTTGTAATATTCTCTATACAATATTTATTTACTACTTGAATACAGCTTCATGCTTGTAGCCAAGTCACCTAAAAAATCAAAATAGAAAGTGAACGAGGAGAAGGAAACAAGGTTCAAAGATTTAATGATCCAAATTTAAGGATTGTGGAAAAGGTGATTGTTTTTTGGACCAATATGAGGATATATCATGAAGACATAGAATAAAATAATCTCTTAACTCTTTAGAAATGAATCAAAATAGTTACCAATGATATTAAAGAATTATTTTGGTCCTTCAACTCTTTAAAAATGAATCAAAATAGTCTCATGGTGAGACTATTTTTGTTCCACTTTAAGTAGTTGAGGGATCAAAATGATTCTTTAATATAGTTATGGATTATTTTGACCTTTCATAAAGAGTCACTGACCATTTTTTCGAGGAGAATGCAAATAGAAACAATGGTTGTTATTAAAATGATAATGACATTTGCAACCACGATCGAAAGATGAACTCGAGGAGTTAGAAAGGATGTCCAAGATGGTTTCCATAAGAGTGAGGGCATCAACAACCACTGCAATAGAACTCGAGAAGTTGGGAAGGGAAGGGGATTAGATCGAATGAAAGCAAAATTTTGATATGATTTTGTGAGTTAGATGCTAATATTTTAGGATCACATGAATGATTTTAAGCTGCCTGATCATAGATAAAAGATGATATCAAACACAATATCTGATCATTGGAAACGTAGATGGCTCAATAAAATTTTGGAAGATTTGAAAATTCAGTTGTCTAATCCTGACCAAATCTTTATTTTTTTATGGTACAAAATAGTTTTGAGAATTAAAATCACATATTTCATACTGTTCTATCTCACAAATGAAAGAGATTATTACGTGCGGAGATTTGATACAGATAACCATTCGGCTTTGTCTCTGTGAACAGTAAAAGCATAGTGGTGAACTGCAAAAGAGCAGTTTGCTGCGCTTTTACTGTTCACAGAGATAAACCAGACTGTTCTCTGTGTCTAATCTACGCACGGAATAATTCATCCGCAAATGAGGCCAATGAATAGTCTTTTCTGATTGATATCTGATAAAGCAATATCATCTCCTCCCAACAATCAATGCCATCAGTACTAATGTGATGATTTTACGCAAGAAAAGTTATATTAATAAGCCAATGGTTGAGAAATTGTGTCCTTACTTCATACGTGGCCTCTCCTCATCCGTTGGATCAGCATTAATTATCAGTAACAGGATTGTGGTGGGAAATGAACGTTGGCTACCACCAACTCGAACTTGTCTATAAATTATAAAAAAAATGGTGCTCGACTGCTCGTTATGACTCACATCTTCCTACCAATTAAATCATGTCGGCCATTTCTTCATTTACTTTGCTGTGCTGAGATTTTGCAGTTGGAAATTTATTTCAGAAATATTTTATGCTTTTTTAATCTTTATATTCATCTTAATCATAATGGTTACCCAACTATTTTATTTTGATAGCTATTCTCTGATTGCCAGCTCTTGATTTTCATCATCAACATTCAAGATTTCTCCAATATTCATTATTACAGCCAGACGAGTCAAGATGATGGCTATACTGTATAATCACATCTTCTTCAATTGAGGGGATCAACGAGTTCATGCACTTTTATTTATATAGTAGACTATTTTAACTGAAAGCCATAACAGATTCTTGTAATGATATAGCCATGTATGTATCAACGAATAGCAACTCATCAACACGTGTACATGCAACACACACCACCCAAATTTATACAATCACTTGTATCTGCTCCTCTCGTGACATGAATAGAATCATATCTTCTTCTATTTTTCTCTCCGTCTCTCTCGTTCTCTGTGTCTATATGGTATCAGAGCTTCATAAGCATTCAGATCAATCTTCCGTTAACACATCCTCCTCTCCCGTCCAACAGGTGATCCCTCCCTCTCCCCAACCTCAGATTCCGAAACTGGCTTCGACCACTCATCAAATGATCACCAGATCAAAAACTGGTTCTCTGAAGCCTCATCAAATTCTCAATTTGCACTCATCTCTCACCTCTGATACCTTATAGAAAGAGAGAACGAGAGAAACGGAGAGAAAGGTAGAAGAAGATAGGATTCTATTCATGTCACGAGAGGAGCAGATATAAGTGATTATATAGATTTGAGAGGTGTGTGCTGTACACGTGTTGAGTTGCTATTCGTTGATACATACATGGCTAGCTATATCATTACAAGAATTTATTATGGCTTTCATTAACTAGGCCAAGCCTCAATTTTTTTCTTTTTATATTTTTCATGTAAGATATTCATGAGTCACTTTTAACTGAGATCTTTCTATAGGCTAAGACCTAAAATTATCTATACTAGCATGGAAATTCGAATATGTAATTAACAATGATAAATAAATTAATTTATATATATATATATATATATATATAAGTGTAAATGCGTGCACTCATATGATTAATCTTAAAATATAATAGATATTAAACTATAATTATATATTCCTTCATTTTAAGTGTGGGATGACAAAATATTTTATAATATTTAAAATTTTCTACCCAATTTAGAAGTGATGAGCACCACTAATTCTATTAGTTTTGTATGGAAACTAATTTGTGTTGATCAATCGGGTTATACTGTTGCATCATATATCGGCTCAATTTGCATACTCGCCAGCTTTTTTCTCTGTACAACATCTCGGCACTATGCAACAGAGAGCCCCGACACTGTGCACCCGAGCGCCTCGGCGCTACAAAGTTTGTTGGGAAGAATGACAGAGAACGAAACGCCGCAATGTTATAGATTCGACGCCACAGTGTCGTGTGATGCCACAGTGCATGCTGCGCGGAGGACTGAACTTCTTGTTTTTTAAGGGTGGCGTCCTTTGTATTATTGCTTTCTCTTGTGTTTTGTGTGTTAGAATTGTGTAAGAGAGAAGAGAAACAATGAAAGAGTAAGAGAGGAGAGATCTATACTTATTTCACCTAATTTTCATAGTGGATTTTTTGGTGTGGTGTGACTAGTGATTTTT
Source organism: Dendrobium huoshanense (assembly GCA_016618105.1). Lineage (NCBI taxonomy): Eukaryota > Viridiplantae > Streptophyta > Magnoliopsida > Asparagales > Orchidaceae > Dendrobium > Dendrobium huoshanense. Next base: position 42,015,449 of record CM028350.1, on the reverse strand, counting down.
TCCACATTAAATCTCGGTGTTCTTTACTTGTTGCTACATTTTTATTTTTCTTGTTTGTTTCGTTTCAATGTTTACTTCCATCCCCAAAAATTCCACTAATGCGAAGAGTCAATAGCTAGGTTTATTAATCTATCAAGTTCATGACTTTCGATTGATAACTTTTTACTATTTTCTCGATTTTGTTTTTTGGACTTTTGATTAATTAAAGACAAATTCAAACACACATCACATATGAAAGCTTCACTTCTAAAATATCTTTATTGATAACTAAAGCTCTCAATCAATAGATAAATGACGCTAAGACACCTAAGCCCATGCCCCACATTTTATATATTCATTTCATACTAACTAATAAATGCTTGGCTTTAATTTAAACAAATAAAACAAATGTAAAGTCCAAAATAAATGTAATAAGCACCATTGTTTGGGAAATATTAATAGACAAAAAAATTAGATAAACTAACGGGTTGGGATTATTAAATTTATTCTGTATATTAATTTGTCATTTTATTTTATATGCTTCCTTTATTTAAAAAATAAAATAATAATAATAATAACTTATTCATCAAATATATCATAAAAAAAGTTTCATATTATACATGCAATATTGCATAACTTAAATTCAGGTGTAAAAACAAATATAAAAAAATTTATAAATTTTTTTAAGTTTGATATTATAGAGATTTACAAATTGTAGTTATCAGCATGAATAACGTATATTAATTTGACTGTAAGCTCGTTGAAATCGGAGTTCGGGTGCTCTCTGAATTAATTTTTGAAGTTTTCAACTAACTTTTGCCTCGAGATTCGTACCCGATCAAGCTAATTTTTGGAGTACGTATCAATAATAATAACATTTTGTAAACAATAATAATTAATAATAATCGTAATCAAATTTATATAAAAAAAAACCGCTCCCAAATTCGGCTCACAAATTCGGCTCATACTCCACACCCGCCTCTGGTATCCACTCTTCCCCATCCAAAAACGAAGCCACGCTGTACTTACCCGCCTCATCCGCCCCAATCGCAGGCCTGTACCCAACCCACCTGACCCGGCCCGCAACGCCCGAGCCCGGACCCGTGTTCTCGTACTCAGCATAATTAATAGTGTCGGGCGGCACCACCCCCGGCAACCATGCCAGCCATCCCGCCGGGTCGACCACCGACCCGATCTCCGACTTCATGATAACCGTCGTGGAGTAATTCTTCCACGGGCGGCCAAGAAACGTTGGGCGGGTCACGGCATCGTATGGCCCGATTGTGCATCCCTGGATAGAAATGCCAGTGTTCTCATTGGGGTCCTTCTTCCCTTGGGCGGTGATGGTGTTGGCTTGGTTGGCAAGGGGTTGGCGCGGAAGGATCTTACAGTTCTGGAATACGACGACGGCGTCGCCAAAGATGAAGTCGACGGTACCGGTGACTTGGCAGTCGAGGTAGAACTGGCGGTTGGAGTGGGCGTAGAGAGTGTCCTGAAAAGCGTCGAAGGAGCAGCGGTAGAAGATGGAGCGGTCGGAGCCGGAGCGGAGGGCGACGGCTTGGTGCTTCTCGGCGCCGGCGGTGTTTTTGAATCCGATGTCCTTTGCGATGAAGTTCCGTCCAGTGACAGCTGAGATGGGGTTAAACATAAAAGCCAATGGATCAGCATGAGCTACAATAATTAAAATTCTATTGACTTTTTAGTTGATAAATAAAAAAGGAAATCAAGATGAGCTGCTAAATTAAATTTCTATTGACTCACCGAACAGATATTACAACGGTCAGCCAAATGGCCGAGAAAGATAGCTCAAAAAAGAAAATCTAATACCAAAAAGAGAGCTCGTTTCTTCCAAGTTTCGATCAAAGCGGCTCTGTGGCATAAACTTTCAAATAAATTAATAATTATATATATATATATATATATATATATATATATATATATATATATATATATATATATATATATATATATATATATATATATATATATATATATATATATATGCCTCAATTGTAAATTAATATTCATAAAGCTCCTTTAATAAAATTAAAAAAAAAAAATCCGATCCTTATAAAAATTCGGCCAATATGTTCTCTTAATTTGTTAACGGGAGTGGTATTTTAGAGGGAGGAAATGATATTTAAGTGGTAGATAAATAAATAATAAAATTAAAGTATTAGATATCTAATTAGAATAATTATAAATATTATATATATAAACTTTACTTTTGTAAGCTAAAAAATATTGAGTTAAAAAATATTTTAGAAAATAATAAAACAGCTGTCCCAAACGTCGTTTCTTATGGATGCTCTGTACCAAACAGACAATATGGACACAGCACGCAGCTTCGCCGCTCTGCAGCAACGACAAACTATGAATGAAGGCCATGTGTCGTGGGGCCCATAATTGCCCACGTTGCGTCAATTATTATTTCAACCGATAAAAAAATTAGGTCAATATAATTTAAAAGTTTTTAAATTTATTTTAAGATAAATATAATATTTTGATTAAAAAAATATATTATGTCACCGTTCATTTTTATAGTATTTATTTATATTCTTAATCAGTTAATTGAACGTATCACTCATTATCTTTTTAATATAATTAAATATTAAATAATTATAAACATAATTATTAAAAACAATTAAAATTAAAAAGAAAAGAATGGTAAGATTAATCGAACTCACCGAAGGTTGCCGTCGAGAAGGTTGGCGTTCCGTCGATGAAGTTCTTGTTGCTGGTAATGATCGTCTTGTCCATCCCGTCGCCGACGATCACTATGTTCCACTTGTTCTTATCAATGACCACCGCCTCATTGTACTCCCCTGCTTTAATGTAGATTACAAAGGGGCTCAAATTCCTCTTCGGCACCAGATCCACCGCCGCCTGAACTGTCTTCACACTCCCCGTTCCATCCTGCGCAACCGTCACGTTAGCCGAAGTATTGACGGCGGCCAGAATCCTCCTCTGCCCCTCCGTCGCCCATTCCGGCAGAAATTTTCGGCCGGCTCCGTCGATGGACAGTAGTTTACGATTAATCGAAAAATGTAGCTTTGCTATAATACTGGAAACGATAGCCAGGCTGTTGCTCGCGAGCTGCGTCGAGTTCGCCATTGCCGCCTTCAGCTTCTCCCTGAAACCTCCAGTCGTCCCCTCGAAGCCGTCGAGGCAGGTTTCCTGATCAGCGATCGTTGAACTGAGCCATGTCTTCAGATCCCCAATCTTGCTCTCGGACAAAACCTTCTCGCCTGGTTTCGTTCCCGCGAGAACGGCGGCAGATTCATTAAATCGATCGACGGCGTCGTCGATCAGCTCTCTGCAGTCGAGAACGGCAGCTCGGAGCCGCTTGTCCGCGGCCGGAGTGTCGAGTTTGGAGAGGAACGAGGAGATCTTGAAGAGGGCGTGGGAGGCGACGGAGAGGGAAAGGTTGAAGAGGGTCGCCGGGTCGGTGTCGATGGCGGAGGAGTTGACAAAAGCGGCGGAGAGGGAGGCGTAGCAGGAATCGGGATAGAGAGTGACGCTGCAGATGGCTTTGATGGAAGAAGAGGTGGAGATGGGAGATTGGGTGGAAGAGGGCTCGTCTGTGTTATTTCGTTTGTTGATGACGAGAACGGTAGCGACGGTGGTGATGATGACGAGGAGGAGAAAAGCGGAGACGCCGATGAGAATTATGCGGCGCCTGGTCTTATGCCGGAATGCGTGGTCGTCGGCGGGATCCATCTTGCCGTAGCCCTTAAAGGAGTGGAGGGTTTCCATGATTGGTTTCTCAGTGAGTTGCTCTGTTCTTGCCCTCTCTGTGATGATGGACTCAATATTTGGCAGTACCCAATTTTATGCCTAATAATTTCCCTTCGCTTTGAAGGTGGCAGATGGATGGCTAGCTTGTGAAGGCCAATTTATGGTAAAAAAAAAAAAAAACTATATATGCTTCAATTTTTATTATGTAAAATTTCACATGAATATCAAAATTCGAAAAAAAGTTGAATTTTTTACTTTTAATTTTTAGAACACAATACAGAAAATGGATTTATATAATCTAAAGTAAAAAAAATTAGAAAAATTCCTAAACTTATATTTTTCCTTTTTGTAAATCGAAAATATGATTTTTGGCCGTTAAAAAGAGCCGTTGATAAAAGCGCGTAAAAGTCACATGGGCGTCCCAAACACCAGAGCATAGATATCACGTTGCGTGTTTCCACATTTGTCATTCAATAAATAATAAGTAAATCAGGACAACACGAAAGAAGCCTTTAAATCATTTGATACATATAGCCCACCTTTAGGTATTGAGCTGGAAGTTTACATAAATAATATATATATAAGCTTTTATTTAATTCGCTAAAATATTCCAAAAATTAAAAATTAAAAAATGGTCTTTTGAAGGCCAAATTTTCGAAAGCAGCGTATTTGTTGTGGAAATTAGCAGAAGGAGCGTATTGAGGAGAAAATTTGAGAAGCAGCTAATACGCGGTTTTGCTTAGCGCATTCATAGAATGCGCTTAATGAAACGGCGCATTCTATGAATGCGCTGTACAAAATAGCGCAGTATGTGCAATGCGCGGGAGTATGTGGCGCATTCCTCAGAATCCCGCTGTCTGCCGTACTGAATGCGCGGTACGCTATGGCGCATTCTTCGAAATGCGCGGGACTGTCTGGCGCATTCTTTGGAATGCGCGGGACTCTATGGCGCATTCCTCACAACCGTCCACTTATCTTGCTGTCAGCGACCGGAAAACGAGGGGATTTTGTATTTTAGCGGGGACAAGATCCGGTTAATCCGCGAAAGTAGTTGAGGATATGGTGAAATTGATGGCGGACGCTGAATATGAGTGGTTGGGAGCTGATAATTGATGAAGGGAGAGCTGCGTTCCGGCTATAAAAGAGCTTGCTGCCTTCACGTTTACAGCACTCATCAAGCAGCGAAGTTTCTCTCAAAATTTAGGTGTTAAAGCTCAGAAGGTATGGTTTTTTATTTGCTGCTTAATCTCTTAAGGTTTTATGTTAATTTTGTAATTATATAGTTAGATTTATTGCGTAGGGCTCTTGATTTTTACTGACTTCTCAAGTATTGTCTTTAGTATTATTGAATTTGAGTTGGATCTAAGAAAATGCTTAACAGGATAGCTTGAGAATAGTTGGAAACATTTTTTTTGTTTAGCCATGTATTATTTTAAACGAATATTAAAGACCACTGGTGCCAAATGTTTAGAGAGGGTGCATTTTTGGCAATTGTATTTGTCAATAAATGATTGCAATATTATAGGGGAATCAAACATATTGGTCATAATAGATGGTATGAAAGAGAGTAATGGAACTTAAACAAACGAAAATCATGTCGAATAGTTAATTTGATTTAGCAGCAAGTATGTGTAACATAGATGCTTTTTTGTGTTAAGGAAATTTATTAAAAATTATAAAGAACTATGAAATGGTCTTCAAATAGTTTTTATTTGATCTCAATAACCATATACCACGATAATAGTTTTGGAATGCATTAAGGAGAAATTGCAAATTAAATATGTTTTAAAAAAATATTAATGATATGCATGCTAGAGCATTGAATAACGATAATAAATCAGGAGCCCTACGCGAAGCTAGCTGATTATGTCAAAAATAATTTTTCCTTTTTCGTTTCTGTTGGCAACATTTAGTTGGAATTTTGTGACTTTAGAGAAATTTGACAATTTGAACTATCTTGAGTGTCTGAGATGAGTACATTTTTAATAATAATGATTGAAAAATTGACATGAAAAAATTTTTTTAAAAAATTATTGCAAAAAAAACCTTACTAAATTTTTTTTTTGAAAGAATTAAAAGAACATATAAAATATTAATAACAAAAATTAAATAATAAAAAAGTTACTCATAGTTTGAAAAAATAAAATAATTGTTCCAAACAGATTTTTAATCACAAATTATCTTACAGAGAAGGATCAACTTTTAAGAAAAATTAGATTATCGTTATCATGAATTTAATTAGTAATTGCTGTACTTCGATAGATGTGAATGGTACACACTAGGAGAATAGCACACAGCAAATCATTTTGCATCAACATGTTGATGTAGGAGTACTGGTTTTACTAAGAACTTCCCATTGAAGGAGAATATAACTCATATAAAATATTGCAAAAATAATTGATGTACAATTAATTTTGTAGAAGATATTATTGAAAATAGAGTTAATATTTTTAAAAAAATATTAACTCGGACACAAATTGAATCTACTTTAGGCATGCATGCTTAAGTGTCTTTGTTCACATTTTAGATTTATATATATGTATATGATATAATGATATTGAATGAGACCAACTACTTCATGCCTTTGAACCACTTCAGTTCGCTTTGCTTTGCTTTTCAAGCTGCCCATAAGGAAAGCAAATAAGCCATTGAACTTGGCTGGTTTAAGCAAAATAAATATAGATATATATATGGCAAAGGGTAGAGAAAGGGATTTTTTTTACTCTCTAATTTGGTGAAAATGTTAACACTGCTTCAAAGTTATTGAGAGTTGCCTAAATACTAAGATATTTAGAGGAAGGAAGATTTAGAGAGTCTAATAAGAAATTTTATTGGGTATTATTATGTAATTCTACTTTATAGAGTCTAAAACTTATTTCGAGAAAGGATCTTTTAAATCTATTATCCATAGGTAACAATTAAGTTTTAAAGCCCTCACCTCTCCTTTGGGCAATTGATGAGACTTATTTCTTTGAGGATGTAGCATTGAGTTCGATTCACTTCATGATGTTGTGAAGCACCTACCTAAAAAAAAGAGCTACAAATAGGTCACTTCCACTATTGTCTTCTTTTATAATTCAAGTCACAAGAAATTGATACCTAAATCAGCATTGTGTACCTAAAGTTAAAAAAATATGCATGAAATATTATATTAAGTAAAAAACACACTAGTAAATACTATTCTTACATAAAAATCAAACAATTCTAGAAAGTATAATATATAAAGTCTCGTGCTATTATATGTAGTAAACCCGAATTTCTTAAAAATAATTGAAAATGAAAAAAAAAATATATAAATTTATGTTTGAATTACAGCACAATGACATTATGCATTTGAGGGCTAAGGCATTGGGTTTCCGAGCGCAGTGGCTCCTTGAATGGCCATAGTGACATTAAAGTCTCTGTTTGTATAGTAATATGGATTTGACACGAAGTGTTGCGACGGTGAGTGATGGTGCTATAGCATTACCCATTGAAAATCATTTTTATATAATATTTTTCCACTTACCATCCCTTATTTCCTCCAACCAACATCAGCGTGTGTGAGAAGAGAAAAAAAAAAAAAGAGGGGGAAGGAGTGGAGTGAAAGAGAAATCAAAATTTTTGATATCAAGATCGCTTCTCCGTTTTTATGAAAAATTTTCTCAGATTGTGATAGGTGACTCAAATCATATCTTTGATTTCAAAGATTTCGACTTTCACCATTGAATTCTCCTCAAAATTAATTTTATTGCATTTTTTCTCGGTTTTATAGAATTTATACAAGGTGAACTTTTCATATGTTATAATACCAAATATTTTGGATGATTTGGCTGGCTAATTTTAAAATTACACTAAGTAAAATAAAAATTTAATATTTATGAAAACTAATAATTTAAACATATTTTCACCCCGTATCAATATATGTTATTATGTTTTTAATGCATTATAATTTAGAAAAAATTACGAAGATGATAGTGTTGATAGTACATTAAAATTAGAAGAAACCATTAAGATATGATTTAAGACTTGTATTTGTGGGTATTAATCTTGATAATACTTAGGAATTTATTAAATAACATTTCTTATGTTGAAAGTATGTCTCGACTATTGCTGTATTTCAATGGAGAGTTGCAAATTTCGGCCGAATTCACACCAAGTTATATTGGCGGGTCGATTAGACCACTCCTGATCGATGATAATATTTCCCTTGAAATGTTAAAAAGAAGAATTATGCGTGCACTTAGAATAAATTCTACAACAACCACGATTAACCTCACATGTCGTCTGCGAAATAATGGTGGATTTTGTGCGATTCATGTCACCGATGATGAGGTCTGTGAGTACATGTTGATGGAGGCTAGATCACAAGCTGTTGTTGTTTATGTGGAGATTGAGCAAATTTCACCTATCGAGGTGGCTGCACCACTGGTTCAAGCTTACATGTGCGTATCAACTATTGTATTTCATGATAGTTTGACTTAAGTTGTCATTACACTTAACTTAACTTTTATGTGTTAGGCTCACCATCACATCTGAAACCTTAATGACTAGTGTTAGAGATGTTTCTAGAAATGTTGAAGATGACTTAGATGGTTGTCCAAGTTTACGGGAGCAACCTAGTAATTCAATAGGTCAGCTTCCAAGCGTTCGACCTAGACAAAGTGAAGGGGAACATTCATATTACGACACCTCTAATTATACAGTAGCAGGAGATATCAACCCCTCAATGCCTTTCATGGAGCGTAATTCAGAAAATGAAGATGAAGGATATGAAACGATGAATAGCGATAGTACTAATTCATCAAATGATGAAAGCCCGATATTGGACAACCACATACCGATGGAACAATTTACCAATACGGATTGTAATGGAGAAGAGTTCATTGCAGAACACGCAACACAAAATCGTGATGGGGTTGATGGCATGAACATGAATAATGATTTTGTCGAAACAGTCCGGACAACTCAACAGTGGGATGATGATGAAAATTTTGATGCTCCTTGTTTTAGCACTGTTGGCTCCTTACAAACAACAACGCAAGTAGAGTTATATGAAGGTCAGATATTTCATACAAAAGTAGATTTACAAGTTGCAGTTAATGCCTGGTCAATACTGCATAATGTTCAATTTATAAACTCAACATCCAACAAAAGCCGATTGAGTGTCATTTGTGCTCATCATCAAGCTCCTGAACGTCCCTGCCTTTGGCGTTTACATGCTGCACGAAGTAAAAGATTAGGCGGGTTATGGAAAATATCGACATGTGGTCCTCCACATACATGCACTCACCCAATTTTGGCTAGTGGACATCATAATTGCACCTCAAAATTTATATGCAGACAAATAATTCCTATAATTAAACAACAATTAGACATGAAGCCAAAGGAGATTATAGCTAGAATGGAATCAAAGTATGACATAAAGATATCATATATGAAGGCATGGGACGCACGTAGAAAAGCTATTGAAGCCACTTTTGGTAGCTATGAGCAATCTTATTACTCTATATTTTGTTTTATGGAAGCCTTAAGGTTATCCCAACCAGGCACTGTATATAATATTCATGTCGTACCTCCTGCACGCTTCAAGGCACTTTTTTGGGCATTCGGTCCTTCTATCTATGGGTGGCAACATTGTAGACCGGTGCTTAGCATGGATGGAACTTTCTTGCTTGAGAAGTATCGAGGGACGCTCTTAGCAGCAGTAGGCATTGATGGAAATGGTGGGTTGTTTCCACTAGCTTTTGCAGTGGTGGAATCGGAGAGCAATGAATCATGGAATTGGTTCCTGCAAAAGCTACAAGAACTTTTACCAACGGTTGCTAATCGGCAGAAGTTGTGTATTGTTTCGGATAAGCACCCAGGTTTAGTGCGCGGGTGCAGGGAAGTATTTCCTAATGCTGTTCATAGGCACTGCCTACGGCACTTACGTGAAAATTTTAAAAAGATGGTCCGTCGTTTGGGAACTCCCGATAGTGAGGGCTTGAGTAACAAAATGTATTTTGTCGGAAATACTGATGAGTACGCATATTTCAATCGAATGATGGATGAAATTAAATTGACAAAGCCGGAGGCATTCGAATGGTTGGTCCAACGTGATGTTGCCAAATGGACCCTATTATTTGATGAAGGCTGTCGTTATGGTATAATGACCACAAATGCATCTGAATGTTTTAACGGGGTGCTTAAACGAGCTCGAGGATTGCCGATTCAAGGATTAGTAATGTCAATTTACTATAACATTGTAGCATTATTCTTAAGAAGATCATCTGAATCTGGAAAGTGGGTTGAGGCAGCACAATCAAAGTTCGTTCCACGCACCATGGTAATCATACAAAGAGCTGAACGTGATGCTCGAAGATGTCCTGAACCAGTCGTTATTAACAGAAATGAATTTGAAGTTATTGATTCATCTGCTCGTGCAAACAAGGTCGAGATAATCAATACATCAACCTGTACGTGTACGTGCTTGAAACCACAAATTTTCCATGTGCCTTGCGTTCATGTGGTTACAGTTGCTGGTTATAGGCGATGGGATCATAATGCTTTCGTATCACCAATATTTTTGGTTGAGGAGTATTTTGCAACGTACTCCAAACTATTCCATGTCTTCCCCCCGAAAGACATATGGCCCACCTTTAATGAAGAACAGGGAATAATACCTTTGATGGCACCAAGTTTTCGTCGTCGTGCAGGGCGACCACGGGTTAATAGGTTCCGTACCACGATGGATGAAGCGCCGAGTAGATCAAACAGAGCTTGTGGTTTTTGCAAACAAATAGGTCACAATAGATCAACTTGTCCAAACAATCCTTCATCATCTAGGTAATTTGATTTTGCACCTTATAAATTTGCTTCTAAATTAATATGCGTTGTAATTTAATGTTGTTTATCTAACTTCTTTTTAATAGGTATGGCCGACCGAACTAGACGTGCTCGTTCAGGTCGACGCACATCGCATCGTACTACTACAGAAAATGTCGCAGTGCAGCTTAGTATATCATCACTTGGGGACTCCCATAGAGCGCATGACCCAGAGCATGTACGTCAAATAAATTACTTTCAGTATTTATTACTTATGTCAAGCTAAAAGATCTAATTACTTATAAAATATTTGAAATTTTTAGGCATCTCCTCTAATAGCGTCAGCTCATCTGCGAATGGCTAGGGAATGGCCAATTGAGTGCCCACGGATGATATACGTGTTGAGTAATCTGGGTTTTCAGAACCTGAGGCATTTGCAGTTTATTAGGTTGGATCACAACCTGATTCAGGCATTGGTGGAGAGGTGGTGCCCATTAACAAACACATTTCATTTTACAATTGGCGAGATGACTATCACATTGCAGGATGTCCAAATTTTACTGGGGCTCAGAATTGATGGACCAGCAGTGGTAGGCCCAAATGTTGTTGGGCAAGGACGTATTTGGGCTACATGGCCGGATTGCTGTGATGAGTTACTTGGGACGCATCCCAGCAGGGAGACAGTCTACCATGACCCCAATGATGAGGAAGACGTTGCGACATTCAGGATGGGTTCTTCACAAATTGATTCTATGCTCCCACTACGTTGGCTACGCTGGACATTTTATAGAGAATCATATGATGATTTGGCACCGGAGATTTTCCTACGACACGTTCGTGCATATATCCTATTCATGATAGGTTGTTTCCTTATTCCAGATACATCACGGAGTCATGTTTCGCTACAATGGCTACCTCTACTAGCGGATGTTGACAGCTTCAGTAGGATGTCGATTGGAGGGGCTGTTCTTGCACACCTCTATAGGGAGCTGTGTTATGCCACAAGACCAACAAGGACATATATAGCGGGTTGTGTGGCACTACTGCAAGTTTGGTCCTGGGAACGATTGTATATTGGTAGACCAACACTCCGTGTCCCTCAGATTATTGACTTAGCCGGCCGTCCATTGGGATGCAGGTTCGTAAGCTATGGTTAATAAAATTGATTTTCGTTATTTCATTACTGATGGTTCATACAAATATATAGGTGGGCTGAAGATAGGATACGTGAGCTACCTTCAGGCAATACAATGACGTATAGAGATGAGTTCGATGGGTTGCGAATGAGTCAGGTAAAATAAAAATCTTACTATTTAGATAATATATTTAAACTCAAAAATTATAACAAAATTTCTGTGGCAAAATTTCTAGGTAAGCATGACTCCATATACCCATACAGTACTAGCTGCTCTTCCTTTACAGTATACTGATGGAGAAGAGATTTGGAGGGCACGAGTACCGCTTATTAGTTGGAAACGTGCAGAGTGGCACCTTCCAGACCGGGTTGTAAGACAGTTTTCAGGGCTACCAACCACAGAAATTGAACCCATGGATCAGTCATTCAGGCGCATTGATGGTAGGGGTCGAGCTGATCAAGATTGGACAGTCCAGTACCGTGACTACCTCCAGATCTGGGAGGAGAGAAGGGCTTACGTGGTACCCATCATTCCAGTCACTGGTACAGGCAACCAAGAAGTTGGTGCTTATCTACGGTGGTATAGATCCTGGGCTTCTATTTACCTATTAGAACCTCAAGTTGAGCCTCCAGAGACCTTCTTTCCTCGATCACCTGGCGAGAGAATAGTGGTACGTATTGAAATGTTACTTAAAATGTTTCTTACAAACCCCATTAAAATATTGTATTTTTTTTTAGGCGGATTACTATATACGCTCATCAGCGATACTTGAGCCACTTGCCGGGGGTGGGGGCCAAAATGCTAGTTCAATGCAGATGGCTATAGATCAGGTTGCTGAATTGTCTGCTCGAGTTCAACAATCTGTTTATATCGACTACACGACCTTCGATACATCGACAGAGGCAGAGCAACATAGGAGAGAACGTGCAGAGAGTTCTCATGGCCAGCAGCACAGCAGACGATCTGTTTCAGATGCACCTTCTAGGTCGATGGGAAATAGACACCGACGGAATGTTGTGCCAGACCCGCATCGGCATTCCGTTCATACACCATCCATGGGAGCAGGTACTTCAGCCCCACATTGGAGCCCGCACATTGGACAGTCCAGTCAGCAAGGACAAATTTATTATGACCCGCAATACAACCAAACTAGTGGCCAATCATTATTTCCAATGGTCATTCCACACTGGATGTCATCAGTAGGATTACCTTCTTCCCCAACGCAGCAGGACATTATGTTAACAGGAGGTTATCCTACAGAACCAGGTACACAACTTTCACACCAACGTGCTGAGGTTGAGCAAGAGGATACTGAGGTTTCAGAGGAGCCACAGTTACAGAGGAGAAGACGAAGGGCACCAAATAGATTTACTCCAGGGAGTGGGGCACTGCCTAGGCATCGGTAGTATGAGATTTGAGATGTAATGTTATGCTGATTTTTGGGATATGACTTCTTGTTCTAAAATTTTTTTAATGTTACGAAATCTTCTTATTATATTGCTCGACAACTCATATCTAGTAGTTATAATTTTCTTTTTCACATACTCAATTTTTTTTCTTCATTTTTTTGTATTAAATAATGAAGGTTAAACCTACAATTTTCACAGACATTTCCGAAAAATTTCATTTCAGCATCATTAATAAAGAATGTACTCCAACAATTTCGAGGCTAGCAGCACTACCGAAATCAAAGAATGGATTACAGAGGGTACTATACGAGTGCGTCAAAGCTTATCATATCCTGTCGATAACGACCTAGAGGCTAGAGTTACATCAAATGCACTATTTAGGTGTATTATCCATACTTGGGATGAAGAAGACGATTCCTTACTGTGGTGCTTACATGATGATACGATGAAAGAGAAGGAATACAGAGGTAACCACGCACGTCGAGAGTTAGGCTGGAAATGTATACAAGAAGGCTTTCCCATATTTAAGCACCACCTTGTGGCAATAGATTTCCTAAAAGGTAGAATTCTAGAACTTTCTCGAGATAAAAACGGTGACATTGAACCCGGTTTCGGAAGGTCTATGATGGATATAGATAACTGTATTTTATACTCTGAATGGACGCCTCGCCAAGATAAGCACATATTACATTCTTATAAACAGCTGATGCAAACTTCAAAACACCCTAAACCTAAGAATTTTCTTAATGGAGAAGATTGGCAGCAATTACAACAACAATTCCAGATCGACTTCAAATGTTGTCCTACACAAACACAGCTCCAAACTCGTGTACGATATCTTCTTAATAATATGAAGAAGTAACATCAACGTTACTCCTATCACCGTGTTTTAAAATTATATTTCATGTTGTTATTTACTTTCTCGTTCGAACATAACTTTTAAATGTATTTCTTGTTGTTATGTTGATGATTAATATTCATGTTCGTGATTGTTGCTTAACTTGCATTTCGTTATATTACTTTCGCTCGTTTTCTTCAAATCTTTTATTTAAAATTTATCATTTTATATTATTATCTTAATGACAAACTAAGTTGCATAAACTAAATATTCATCTAGAAATGTCATCATCATCAAGGAGCTTATCAATTAAGCGGTCACCATCAAGGGATTTCCTTCATATTATTCCAAGGAAGAAATTGATCTATGATGGTACTATTCGATTAACAGAGTGTATGTCGTATCCCATGGATGAATTCTTGGAGGACAAAGCAAGATCAAATGAATTATTTCGATGTTGTCTGCATGAATGGTCATGGTATGAAGATGATAGTTTATGGGATACATATCATGAAGTTATCAAATGTCGTCATCCCATGTATGTGGATGGAGGAACTATTACTGATTTGGGCTGGCAATTTGTACGACAAAGGTTTAGAGATCATAATAGTCATTTCACTCCTATAAGTACTTTAAAGACAAGAATTACTGAAATCACAAAACAAAAGGATGGTTCTGTTGTCGTCATTGTTGACAATCCAATAACTGATGTGCAACATTGTATTCTTTACCAAGACTGGCATACTCATCAAGATGCATTTCTATCAGAAAAATACCAAGAGCTGAATATTATAGATGGTAAAAAGAAGAAGGAGTTCTTAAATATCAAAGATTGGCACCTCATCCAAAAGCAGTTCACAGAAAAATTCTTATGTTGTCCAACATTAACCCAAATTCAAGCGCGTATGCGCATTGTACTAAGCCGCTCGTAATTAGAATTTCTTTACCTTTTTTCTAATTCTAGTGATATGTATTTCATTCTATTAATGAACTTATCATGTATTTTTAATAACTGGTGCTAATTAATTTACGCAATATTCTCATTCCAATCATTCTATGAAGAAAAAGATGCTGAAAAATTTTTCAGTCATCCACATATTCAATACTTTGTCATAAATTGATGTATATTTCATTTTAATATACCTTCTAAAATTAAATTGATGTTAATATTAAGTTCATAACAATTTAAATATAAATAAACAGATTTTCTAACTTAATCCTATTTTTAAAATTAAATTTTAAATCATATTCACAACATTTTTTCAAATAACATTTTTAACTTATTTTAATAACTATTTCACCATTTTCTCTCAATTTTAATTCACTAAATTCCATAATTAACCTAACTTTAATATTTATTTTAAAGTATATTGTATGTCACATTAAATCTAATTTAACTTTATATATCAAAATTTAACCTAACTAATATTTCATTAAATATTCCAATTATGAAATAAATATATATTACTATATCTAATTTAAATCAAAATTATAATACAAATAATTTAAATATCTAATTGTTATCCGGTTCATAAACTATAAATAACTTATATCAAATTGACTTTATATATCAAAATATAGTCAAACTAATATTTCATTAAATATTTCAATTAGGATATAAATAGATATTACTAAATCTTTTTTTACACATACGATTTTTACTTTAGGTTCATTCAAAAATATTTAGAAATAGCTAATGTAATCAAATTGTTGCCATTTAATTGTTACATTAAAATTATAAGAGTTTCATTGAAACCTGGGTATCCCGTCCAACTGAGATCGCACTGAAAACTAGGCCAATCATTTTGCGAAATCGACGTGAATACTAGGAAAAAATAGAATAATGAATACGCTACACAATTAGGCGCATTCTTTGCATGCGCTAATCAATTAGGCGTATTCAAAGAATGCGCCAGTCATTTGGGCGCATTCTTTGAATGCGCCAGTCATTTGGGCGCATTCTTTGAATACGCTGATGCCTTTAGCGCATTGGCTTGTTCTCAAATTATATTTCAACCACGCTGCTTCCAATAAATGGCAGAAGAAACATGCTCCTTCTCAAAATTTGGCCTCTTTTGAATATATTTTTAAGCCCTCTGAACAAAAAAGAAGAATATTCTGTGTGCGTAAAAAAGCAGATTATATTATTTTAATACATTATAATACAATTTATATAAAAGAATTCTCACAAAATTTTCATACCATCATAATTTAATCTCACATTAATGAACAGCTTATAGAAAGAAATTAAGTTGTCGGGGAAGGTCTGTTCCACTACAGGAATTAGTTCCAAATCCACGGATAGCATCCAAAGCCGGACGTTTAAGAGGAAATTTTCCAACTAGAGCAAAATCGAAAGGCTTAGCAAGGTGTAAAAATTCCTCCTCCGAAAACCAAAGAGCAGGCATACCCCGAACCGTAGAAACACGAAGATCCGGGAAAGCATTCGCTTCAACAGATCCAGACAAAGCATCTTTGAAGGATTTGGAACTCTTACCAGCCAGGAATTAAGTTGTTGGGGAAGGTCTGTTCCACTAAGGAATTAGTGGCAAAATGAAATTATGATTATTAGTTAAAAAAGCAAAGCGGCAAGAAAGCTGACCCAAACCCACCCTTATCATGAGAAGGTAAAATGTGTTGCATCTTCTGTGGTGTCATACCGCTTGTCGGAAAACCGCTTTTAAAATAGCAGTAATAAGCTAAATATCCGCTTTGTAATGGCTAATGTTATGTTTGGAAGCACTTTCTGAATGCTTTGATTTTTAGACAACAATCATAATTTTATTTAGATATTGTTTTTTGTTGTTTTATTATTACTTTTTTAGAAAATTTTATACTGAGAATTTAATTTTTGCAATCATAGCAATCAAATTATTTTCTCTACAACAACTTCACAATTAAACTTATGAAGCACTGCATCTATCTCAAACAGATCCTAAGTCATTATTTAAATAAAATAAAATGAACAATTTAAATGAACAATTTTTTCAATTAGGAAATTCATTTAATTCACGAGATATAAAATTTGGATGCATTATTTTTTAAGTATAATGTCGGGTACAACTTATATTTTAGTTATTATTTAAATAAAAATTATCAATCTATTGTTTAGAATATGTTAATAAAATAATAAATTTATTATTTTATATCATAAATTTACTTCATTACTTATATTTTATTTTGGTGCTTTGAATATTTAATTTATTATTTTTGCACATAAAAGTAAAAAAAAAAAACAAATCAATTATTTTACAAATCACAATTAAAAAACAATCATATGAATACTTTAGATTAAATTGATAATTAAAAATAAGTTTACAACTAATTTTATTGTCATTTAATGATTGAAAAAGTCAATCATATGATAATGGTTTAGAAGGCTAGGTGATGGCTCGATGGTGATGGCAGAAGTGAACATTGATTTATGGAAATTGGAAATGATAATAGTCGAGTAATAAATATCAGATAATGTCGATCGAAGAGCAACCCTTAAAAAATTTTCAAATCCATAAACTCCTTTTTAAATCTTGAATGTAATTGTATAAATTTTTGTTTGACCCTCTTTCGTTATTTGCCAAAATTGAAAAGTTCTCATAAAATTATTCGGGGAGGCCGTCCGAAGGCAAATTAAGGCACGACATGTACGTCATCAATTTAATGTGTATCAGTGCTTTGTACAATTGTACATCGAATGACATAACACATCTTGATTGACCTCCAAACATTATGGTGACCGCACGTAATGATTTCTGAAAGATTAAAACAACCAAGCAATTGCATCAATGGACAATAAAATACTTTATTTTTTATGAAATAAACCTACTACATCAAATCTCCATTATCAAGAAATCATTTACCAGTTAAATAGTCAATCCATATGCAAAATTCTTAATGTTTATTTACAAATCGATAATAAAAAAAGACCAGAATCCCCACCATTACTACCTTGCCCAAGAGTACATAAATCCTAATCTTTTACAGTTCTCACTGTGCACAAAATATGGGGGTTGAAAAACTAATAAACTTAAAATTTGAGGTTTCCATGGAAAATTTGGTTTCCAGCTAAAAAAATCAATATGTTAAATGGATTTTTAACATATTCTTACACAATTGCCCAAGATATCAGGTGCTGCTCCACCTCTTCCCAATTATGAACCTTAGTGACTAGGCTGTAAGAATCTACAGAGTCATCCTTGCACCATGGATAGGAGTTGTGGTAATCAAAGAGGAGGACTCTAATGCCAGCCTCAGCACATTCCACAGCATATCTTGGGTTATCATCTATCAGTACCTTAGCACCAATGGATCTGCAATAAATAAAAGGATTAGAATATTTTATACAATTATTAAAAAATTAATGGGCTATTACATTTATAACTCCTTAAATTCATAACAAAATACCAAATTGTATAGTTTTGCTTTTGCTAAATTCCCATTGGTTTGATTATGATATGGTCAAATACATAGATTCAATTAAAAAAATGACATGAGCATTAATTTTATAAATAGTCAATTTCAAGTGTTATATACAGTAGCCTACCGATTAGGTACGCAATTTGAACCGAAAATTTTCGTGCGTACTTAATCGGTAGGCGTACTTAGGGTTTCCTTTCAATTCGCGACATCCAATTCGCAACTCACGCAGTTCGCAACCTCCAGTTCGCACTGAAGGCTCCGTTTGCGACCTCCAATTCGCAACCTCTAGTTCGCAACCTCGTTCGAATACAACAAATACTGTTGCATTTCAGGGCTTTGAGTCTCTCCATAATGAGGTTCTTAACTCAGAGGATCAACTGCTCTGCTCTAAGGTACAAGAGGAAGTTGGAGATACATTTGATGATCTTAGAAAATCTATTGAATTGTTTCAGAGAAATGTTTAGGCGGTCTCCCTCAATGTAAGACGTAAGAAATTGCATAACTTACGTCAAATGACCATTCATGACATGTTCAAGTTATAAATGTTGAACCCTATGTTTTTGTTCAGATTTCGCATAGTTAACCAGGATGCGTACTTAAACGGGAAACTATTATACATATATATATATATATATATATATATATATATATATATATATATATATATATATATATATAATTCTCCCAAGATTTAGAAGAATCTAATGCCGAATACTGCGTTATCTTTTAAAGGGAATTATGATTTTTTTTTTTTTTGGGTCAAGTACTGCATAAATTTTTAAGATGTTATTTGCAGAAAATGCTGAAAAAGTTGAAATACTCTTGATTCAACGATAATTGCGATAATTATGAAATATTTGATTATTTCTTTCCATTACTTCTCCCCAGTTAAAAGCACATCATATCATTCGACCAACTAACTTTCAATTCAACATTACGTGATATTGCTTCCTGGCCATTAGATTATGTCAGAAAAATTCACCAAGCTCTAACATTAAGTTTACATACACTAGTTTGTTTAATTAAGACTTCGTTTGAGATAACTTTCTAACTGCTTTATTTTTCAAACCACATCATATTTTTATTTGACCACTGCTTTTTTTCTGCTTCCAAAAAATTTTATACTAACAATTTATTTTCTACAATAACTTTAAAATGTACTTTCTCTACTGAAGCTTAACAAAGCAATAAGAAAACTGTCTCAAATGAAGCTTAAGTCTCCAAAAGTGAATTTAACGCTGTCTCACACAAATAGTTCCCTGCAATGCAGCATAAACTTGCATGCATAAGCATTGGCAGAAAACCTCTTGCACTTGTTTTGGATGAACAGTTATGGATATTTAGTTTATGCACCTCTGAAAATTCCAAAGAATTTGGAAGGCACAATAGAAGCGCAGCCAAAGAATTTAATGAATTTTACAAAGATTATTGAAAATTTCCTTAAAGGCCACCCGTTCCCACTGTCCTTAGTTAAATAGACAAAACACCCAGTTATCATATAGCATAAAACAAAAGAAATAGAACATTCGCAGGGGATACTGCAACATATGAAAAATGCTGGTAAAGCTAGTATAATTTACCTGCAAATCTCAGATTTTGGCCTTGATTTCCCATCCAACGCAAAATGATTTCCAAAGTGGATCTCCTTAAACAGGCCAGGAAAATGCCGCTCAATCCAATCGCATGTCTGATCTTTAATTACATTTTGCCGAGATCTGATTAGCAGAAAAAAGGTTCAATTAGAATGTACCAAAAAGTTGTGCAGTGGCAAACTTCGGCTTCGTTTGGGACGGCTTTCTTGTTGCTTCTTAAAGCAGCCTTCTAGTATAAATTTTTAAAGTTTTGTACTTAAAAACTGCTTAAGAAGCAACAAAAAGCCATCCCAAACGAAACCTTCAACATCAAAGTGCGGTATAATGTCAAAATGCTTACGTCACAACTGATAAGTTACAGAAAGCTGACAGATTACAAAGAGCAGTATGAGCACCAGGAATGGGATGAATACCAGACGTAAAATACTGGGTTTGAAAAAAATCGTGGACCCGTATTTCAGCTGCCAAATCGTTGAGCACAATTGAGCAAAGGAAGATAGAATTATAAAAACAAATAACTAGAGCATTATTCCTAAGTATTTCACCTCCCTTCTTTTTAGTGGAAAGAAAGATAAAATGAGTGCATAAAAGTGATATAATTGGTACCTTCAGCACGAGTGCAATTCCATATCTGTTCAGTAAGGGAGACAAAATAAATAGCAATAATGACTTTAAATAAGGAAAAGGTAAGCCCATCCTAGAAATATACTAGAAAAAGTTTGCACAGTTAAGCGCCAAAAACACAAATCTGAGGTCATGGGGCAATACCCTAAAGAACTCGTAGATATAATAGTCTGAAACAGTGTGATATGATGAGTACCGATCTGCAACAAATTTATTAAGCGCCGGGATAAAGCTGCCAAGAACTGCGAATTGAAAAGCAAGAATGCGTAAGAAAGTTTTACAAGAAACAATACACTGATAACAATAAATTTTACAAGAAAAAATACACATATAACGGTAATAACAATAGCTTCCTCTTATAAAGAGCAATTTGTTTGAAAAATATCAATCAAAATTCATCAGAGAACCTAAATTTTTTTTTTTTTTTTTTGAACAACATCATTGGCGAAGCAAAAAAAATTTCTATTGAGGCATAAATTAGAATTTTTTAATATTCCATTAGTTTTTTTATTCATGCTTGAGACCGTAATTTATTTCCATATAAAAATAAGACTTAAAAGGGGGATGAAAGTGAATCATCAATCGCCATTCGCCAATATATAATATAAATTTCCAAAGTAATGAAAAAAGGGAAAGAAAAAAATGAACACAGCTTTTGCCCGATGATCCTACCTACACAATATACACGATATTCAAACTTGAGTAAAAACTAATTAAAATTGAACACAAGGCATTTATCAATCGAACATTATAAATCATTTGAGCTGAGTAGGTCTAGCAGTAGCAACTCCAAATCCTCCCATAAATTCAACTAAAACTGAAAGATTTTCTTAACTTTTGGCCTCCCAAGCCAATTTTGCTTATTCCATGAAAAAAAGGGAGGAGAAACACTGGTAAAATAAAATATAAACAAAAAAGGATAAATTAGATGCAAAGTTGATATAAAAGATGAACTTCAAATTGATCTTTTTTTTTTTAATATTACAATTAGTGCATTTGGGACAGTTTTCTCAGCATTGCTTTCAAATCGCAACTATAGTTCCGTTTCATTACTATTTTTTCTACTTTCTCGATCTTTTCAGAAAATTCTAACGTAAGAAAAAGTTTTTTTTCTAACCAGAGTTGCCAATATATGGTATCTTTAAGAAAACAACTGTTTGAATTTTTTTTTTTAAAGAACATATTTATAACATCCACAACTTTTAAAAAAGTTATTTTTCCCACATGAACTTTACAACGCCTTTACAAAATGCTCCAATTGTCCCAAATAGAACCTTAGTTTGAAGATGTTCGCTCATATGAGTTTTCTATCTTAACCTTGATACCCATAACATATCAGTGTTAGCCAACTGATATTAATTCCAATCATGTGATATGGCTCGTGTAGGCTTGTATATATATATATATATATATATATATATATATATATATATATATATATATAGAGAGAGAGAGAGAGAGAGAGAGAGAGAGAGAGAGAGAGAGAGAGAGAGAGAGAGAGAGAGAGAGAGAGAGAGAGAGAGAGAGAGAGAGAGAGAGAGAGAGAGAGAGATTTGGAAGTATGCATCATCTAATTCTCATACAGTTATCCTACTTTTTGCTAAAGATGATAACAAAGGTGACAGAGAAAGGGAGTGATGCATGGGCTAATGGTAGAAAAAGAAATAGTTGAGAAAGAGGGGCTGGAATGTACTTAGGCTGTCTGAATCCCCTCACACCCCTTGACCCCCTCAAAGAAACTCCCTCTCTCAACTAGGGCTGCAAACGAACCTAGCCGAGCCGAGTATGTGAGTGTTCATGTTTGAGTTTGTTTATCATTAGCTTGTTCATGTTTGGTTCATGTTTGATTCGAGCTTTATTATTTGTGTTCATGTTTGGTTCGTTTAATTTAAGGGTGTTCATGTTTAGTTCATGTTCGTTTGTTTAGTGCTTATTGAGCTTTAAACAAACAAGCCTTAACGAGCTATGTTCGTGAATATATTTAGCAAACAATCTATTGAACAATCAAATCTTAAATTTGTTCATGAATATCCTAAACAAACAATCTAACAAACATGGACAAATATGAAATGTCTCTTGTTCATGAAATGAAATTTATAATAAAAGCAATTGTATATTTAAAATGAAAATATGATTAATTTATATGAATATATTTTCGAAAGAAGCTTACCTGTTGCATTTCTCTCCATTTTAGGGTTTAGTCAATTTGCCGCCAATGCCCCCTTTTTTTTCATGATTCCCTTCTCTTAATTAACATATTTAATATCAATTTTATAAAAATGTAAAATTTCTTTTATTGAACATATATTATAATATTTTATTACTTTAAAATTTATTAATAAAAAATAATTATATTATTATGTTATAATTAAAAAATTTATATTATGTATATTTATCAATTTTATAATTACACATTATTCAAGTTTTTATCGAGTGGTTTTAATAGAACCCGAATCGAGCTTGTTCATGAACATCAAATGATGTTGTTCGCGAACATAAATGACCTGAACGCATTAGTGTTTAAGCTTGTTTATTTAAGAATCGAGTATTTAAAATATTATTCAAGTTTGTTTGTTAGTTAATTAAACGATGACGAACGAGCTTTAATCGAACTGAACAATGAGTAGCTCGTCAAACGTTTGGTTCGCTTGCAGCCATACTCTCAACCTCATGTCATATATCTCCCTTGTGAAGTGGACAATCTCTCAAGTTCTCTTGAAAGAAAATGTCTCTGATTACTCAAGAACTCTGTCACTCAAGACATACGATGAGTTTATAAAATGAGCTCCTAAAAAATTCTAATTTTTAAATTTCAACCTTTGATCGCAAAATACGACTCAAAGATCATACAATATGAATAATTCAATTTCGTCGAAGATTGTCCTGTACGATGCACAGTCGTTAAGCACGATTAGTTCAATTCAATCACTAATCGTAATGTACAGTAGTACAGTATGATTAGTTCAATCGAATTACGGATCGTCCAACGAACTCTTGGGTGAATTGAACTATATGATATTTATATCATACAATATGATTATTATTGATGATTAAATCATGATTTGATTCCTTAATCTATGGGATTAAATTAGGTAATTTAAATTAATGTTTGTATAGTACGAACTAGGCAATACAATACGATTAGTTCAAATTTCAAAATTCAAAATTTCTTATTTTAGTTAACATAAATTTGACGATGGAGTTTTATCAAAATAATATATTATCCTATATGATTTAAGGTCAAACAGTATGATTATTTAACCCAATTCTAATTAATCTCATTTAATAAAACATTTGAATTAATTTTTTTATTTATATAGATCGTACAATATGTTTCTGATCGTACAGCACAAGTTCGATCGTACAACACGATTTTGATAGTACAATTTGACTACATAAAAATTCAAATACTCAATTTTACTCTCCATTGTGTGTGTGTGCACGATTGTCTAGTCAACAAACACTTAATACAAACAAAAAATAAAAATTATAGACTCTACCAAACATAGGCTGGCTTATACATTAACGGCTTAACGCTATATTGTTTTAAGTCTTGATTCTTCAATGTTTTTCGATGTACGTTGTACCCGAAATGATTATTGATACACGAGAAAAATATTCAATATATAAAGCAGGAATAACAAAATACTCATCTAATAATATTTGTAATCATCAAAACATAATATCTGACTCCCGGATTGTAACAATCTCCTTATTTTGGATGATGACAAACATTATTGGTTGGAATTTTAAATTTGTAAATTTCATATTCAATTCTCTGCTAAGTTCTTCACCTCGCTAAATGACTTATTTAAAAATATAGAGAACATTTGATTTTCAAATTTTGATGTTTTTTAACGCAACATTTTTATTTATTTTAAACATACTATTTTTAAAAAGAAATACAACAACACAAATACTGAAAAGGAAACAAATAGCATTAGTAAAAAAATAAATTGTAAAACCAAGTCTACTCTCTACTTCCCCTTTTGACATAACTAAAAAGATTAATTAAAAATAAACTACAATGCAAGTAAAAGAAACAATTAAAATATAAATACAATAAAGAAAAAATAAACAACAACCACTACTCATCAAATAGACCCTGATCAGGTGGTAGCGGTAGCTGTAAGTAGGGTTGCAAAGATGAAAATTGCTACTAAAATTAGGTGTGATCAACCTCGTGCTTCTGCTATAGTTGCTCCTATCGTGTTGTGTGTCTCCAATTGCAGTTCTAAGTGATCAAATCGCTCAATCAAGGAGTTAGGAGGTTGTGGCTAGAAGGCTGGTGCTATATATGTTCATGCCTCGAGGGATAGTGCTCCACCTTCCTCATTAGAATCATGTTCTTCTATAGGTGTTGCCCTATGATTGTCGCTATAGAGGATGTGGAAGGAGCCATCAATGAAGAAGGTAGGGAAGTTGTCTGCTAGGGTAAGATATATCAAGTTATATTTTGCATTTAATATATAAGCTATGATGTGTCCTAGTGTTAGGTTATATCTGCAGTGTGCCCTTGGATTCCTAATCATGGTCAAATTTTCAACGTAGTAGATAAGTATGTCCACAACATTATGGATAACAGAGGTGTAATATTGGCCATATTGCTAGTTTAAAAGATATTAAGGTTCTAAGGACGTGCTCGATAATACAAGCATCCAAGACTAAGGTGCTAACTAAAGGCTGATGATGGTTCATGGGAGTGTTTCTAATTGTAAGGTTAACCTGGGTCCAATCGTAATCTCCAATAGTGCAGATATCGTGTGGTTTTGCGCCCATGGTAGAAATATGTAGGAGTTCATGAAAATCTTGGAATGTAATTTATATGGGTCGTTTACAAATGTAAGATTGTGTAGCAGTGCATTCAGAGTTGACTCTAAGACTTGCAAAAAATTCAAAAAGCATTTCAGAGTGGAAAAAAATGCAAGGTTAAGAATGAATTGGAGTGTATTGCTAACAAATAGATCTAATACCTGATAAAAAAAGAGATATAGTACATGATATTGAATGATATCTTGGTTTAGGATCCTCAAAAAAGTTAATTGAGCGGGCCTATATCGATGATATGCAGCTTCATCGTCGGTCGTTTGTAATCAGTTGCCAACTTGGGATCGAGAGGAACTTCCTGGGAGAAGTCATGCTTTCTTTCCAGCCATCGAGAATGCTAAAGACAAGAACTTGAGAGAGGAAGGTTTGGAATAGAGAGGTACGTTTAAAATGAAAATGTTCCCATCTATATGAAGATTCAGCCTGATCGTACAGTATGATCAACATCATACTGTACGAACAGAATAATCCAAATCGTCTTGTCCGATTTGTCTTAAGAGTTGGTAAAATTGTCCAGTACGATCTTCGTTTTTTTTTTCGGTTCCCGAAGGGTCAACTGTACTACCATTGACTAAATGAATCATCCAGTACGAATAGGTGTTCTTACAGTACGAAATTTAATTAAGGATCATACTGACCAAATTAAAGTTGGTCCCATGGTTATTGTCAGGTAATTCATACAGTACGAATAGGACTTCGTACAATACGAACCTCAATAGTTGACTTAATATGAGCCGTTGGCTTAAATGAATGACTGATGCTATGCTGATAGACGTATATTGTACAGTATGAAGGTGATCATATAGTACAATGTGCAGTAAATTTTAGTGGTGTGTGTGATGATCATGGATAATTCTATAAGTATAGGCACACACAAAATATTTTGACACAATTTATAAAAAAATAACGATAATAATACAAACAAAAATATAAACATCAACCACAAGCAACAATTTTAGCATCCACTTACCTTAAAGTCTTAAGCACTTATATCAATAATATCAAGATAGTCCTACATGTGCTGAGCATATCATAATTTAGGGGCTTGTTAAATTTGTCTGCTAATTTATTTTCAATGTCTACATACTGCAATTCTACATCTCACTTGACTACGTGATCTCAAATGAAGTGATATCTAATGTTGATATGTTCAATACAAGAGTGTTGAATATGATATTTAGAGTGCATATCACACTCATGTTATCACACATGATAGATGGTTTCTACTGGTAGTCTAAAATCAAGAAGTTGTAACTTCAGCCAACGGACTTGGGCAACATAACTTCCTACATCTATATATTTAGCTTATGCGGTAAACAAAGCTATAGAATTTTGCTTACTACTAGACTAGTAAACTAGAGATGTCCTGTGAATTGACATGTTCCTAAGGTGTTCTTCCTATCTACTCTACATCCAACAAAATCTAAATTTGAGTATCCAACTAAGTCAAAAGTCACACTATTCCTAGGATACTTGATACCTAAGTTCTGAGTGTCTATTAGATACCTTCATATTCTTTTGGTGACGATCATATGGAATTCCTTAGGATCAACTTGAAATTTAGCACATAGACAAACACTAAACATAATATCAGATATGCTGGCAGTCAGGTAAAGTAAGGAACCTATAATCCCTTTTCGATTGATTTATTGTCATGATCTTTATCTAACTTGGTGGTCGGGCTCATCGGTGTATTCATACTTTCGCAACCTTCCATATCAAACATTTTTTAAAATTTCTTTATATATTTAATTTGACTTAAGAAGATTTCATCCTCTCTTTGCTTAATACAAAATCCAAGAAAATAAATTAACTCACCCATCATAATCATCTTGAATTCATTACTCATAGTGGAAGAAATTTTTTACATAAATCATCATTTGTGAATTCAAAAAGAATATCATCGACATAAATCTAAACTATCAGTATATCATCTCTAATATAATATATTTCAACCCTCCGATCCAAAGGAATTCATAAAAATCTCCTTAAAAGAAGACAACATAAAGAAGAAAGGCGAAAGGTGCAATTGTTGGAATGCCTCAAATTTTCCCAATAAGGTCCCCCAGAAAAGCTTATATAATAAAAGTATTTTATGAGGCGAGAATTATGCAATGTCATTCAATCTAAAGGATCTAATTGTAATATTTTAAAAAATATAGGCCAACGGAAAGTGGCGCTTATAGAACTTAAATATAATTTACCTGAGAAAATTTTCAATAACTAAAATTTAGAATCACATTGTAAGACAAGACAACTAAACTACTTATTTAAAAGATGTAAAAGAGAGATAAAAGAATTTAATATAGTTAATTAGATTTAATAAATGCGTCAAAGAGTAAAAATTTTATCCATCTTTGCCTTCCCACCCTTCTTATCAGAAATTTTATGTAAATAAAGCAAGTAATCATTCTTATAGCAAAGGAACTAAATAATATAGGTAAGATATCTTTATTTATATGCATACACGCAAATTATATATTTCATATAAATGCTCGTTTTGACCTTACTCAACCTATATTTGAGCGAGACATATCTATAGGTTAGGTGGATTTTAAAACTATTATTCTTCTAAACTTTTGAAGGCACAAGTATTAGATATTTCAACATAGGTAACATCTAAATAATATAATCAGGGATGACCAAAAAAAATGTTCAATATTCATATGGGTAAAATATCATACCAAATCTTATCGTTTTGTGAAACAACTTGAATCAACATTAAAATCATTATGTATTAAAGTTTCATATAACCTTGCAATTTTAACATATAGTTTTTCGTAAGCTTCTACTTTTAATTTAAATAGCCACAACGTCCACATAACTTTCACTATCAATTATAAATTTATATAGTTTATTATCATGCAAAAAATAAGTTTGAAATATAAAAATTTTATCCTAATCATATTCAATATTAGGTGCAGTAATAATACATCTCATAATATTTAAATAATGATCCAATAAAATGTCTTCATAATCATTTATCACTTGCTTAAATTCATGAGTATACATCCTTCATTTCCTTATCATCTTAATACTCTACATGAATATATAACTTCATGCTTGGACAGTCAATTGTATCATAGCTAACTTGATGATAATCAAAATATATTTTTACAAAATGTTTAAAACAAAATGCACTTCTAATGGATTTTTCTTTGTATATTTGCTAAGGGAGATATTACCACCCTTAAAAACAGAAGGAACAATACTTTAAGTTTTGTGACAATAAGGCAAATTAATGGTACATGTATTGCATCTTTTGGCAGACCAGGACTTCAATATTTATTCAAATTCTAATAAAGTTGAAATGCATGTTCAATCGATGAAATAATATAGGGTGTAACTCTCACTTAATATTAGCACAAAAAATTCTATCTAAATCTATAAAGCTTTCTTTTTCAGATAACCTGCTATTTAATAAATCTTCAAATATATTGATATAATCAATAAGATTTTTTGTTCCATAATTTAAAAAATTATAGTAACCAAGCAAATGTTCACAATATGACAATGGAAGATGCTTATCTTATAGCGTACCTTCTTTCTCAACCTAAGTTGATATATGCACTTTGCCAGAATTTTCTCTTTACTTTTTCATGCAAATCCAATATATTATAGTTTTGTCAATTTATTTTAACTTAACAAAGCTTATTTACCACTCACCAAACATATTTTGTTATTCCAATAATAATCCATATCCAAAACTCAATAAAAAAAAGTTCTGAAATCTATCCTCACATTAAATGTAAGGCTTCTTCTTCTTCTTTTTTTTTTAACTTTTTTAATTATTTCATCATCCAAATCATGCATATGACATATAATTTTTTCATATATCAAGTAGTCATTCTGATGAGGATATCAGCAGGAGATTCTGTCGCGTCTATCATAGGAGGAATCGACGATCGACGGCTACTATTAGGAGTCTCTATTAATGATGGATTTTATGTATTTCTCGTGCTTATGTTTTAGTTTTTACCATTGTACCGCTATGCAGAATTAATTTGTGTTGTAGCCCATAAGGCATTTTAGTCTTTGAGTCTCTTTTATTTTGAGGGCTATATATGGAGGCCTTCACTATTAAAGGAAGATGATGATTAATGAAAAATTTGTGCATTCTTGTTCTCATGAGTGTTTTTTTTTGTAATTCGTTCTCATGAGTGTTGAGAGCTCTAGAGAGAGAAAAAGTCCCTATTAGGTGAGGGCAAAAGCAACTCCCGCCAGCCACAGGAAGTGTTCGGGCTCTCGGGTTTTCCTTCACCTTCCTTTCCTCCCTCCCATTCTAGCTGAAACCACCCCTCTCCTCCTCCCTACCCCCCCCCCCCCCCCCCCCTCTCTCTGCCGACCAAGTCCCTTTCCCCACCTTGCCGCCGACCAATCTCCATCCCCCACCTTGCCTCCGGCCAACCCACCCAATCCCTTTGGGTCTAATTTCAATTTGGTCCATTATTACGTTCCTAATTTAATTCAAGGTATTTTGCGAAAACCTAAAATTTGAATTTCAAATTTCAAATTAATTTGAAATTCAAATTATCCCTCATATTTTGGATTAATTAAAAAGCTCCCTCCATTACTTTAATTTAAATTTTAAGTTTTGAAAGGCCCTTAAATACTTTCCTAATTTAAAGTTCCAATTATAGAAGTCAATCAATTCACCCAAATCAAGTCCCCCCCCCCCATCATTGGGCCGCCCCCTCTCTCCTAGTCTCTCTCTCCCACTTATAGCCCCTTCCTAATTGAAACCCAATCAAGACCCCCCCTTCTAAGGACCGGCCGCCCCTCCCTTCCTCTCTTTTTGGGAATTCAAATTTGAAATATCTCCTCTCTCTCATCTCATTAACTCCACTAATTAATTACCTCACTCCGGAATAATTGTGGGATTTAATTCTCATAGCCTCTTTTGAATCCCTCCTCTCCTCTTTCTCCATACAAGTCACCGGCCACCCTAGGCCCCTCCCGGAATTGGAAGAACTTTCACTCTCCATGGATGGCCGACTCCAACCACGATCATGGATTCGTATTTGACCCTCAAGGACGAGTGGATGTTCATCGGTCACCCTTCTTCGACATTAATTTTGAGATCGACCACTCTGTCGAAGACTACATCGATCAAATCTTCTTTTCCTTGACAACCGCCATCGACGAGCATCAACTTCCTGTTCAGTGGAAAATCCTCCAACATCCACCAGCTACCTCCTCTCTGAATAACTCTTCATTGAGCAATATCGTAAGTGCTTACTGTCTTGTGGTGGCATCATTAATATTGTATAAATTATTCTTCTGCAGAAAATGCTTGAGAGTATGAGTGAGGGAAACTCAAGTCGATCAATCTAATTGTTAACCAGCTGATTCTTGTGATTGACAAATTAAACATTTCATATTTTTTATCTTATTTTAATTTCTCCCTACTCTATATTATAACTGCATGCTATTATAAGATATTTAACTGAGAAATCCTAGAATCTATGCTTGTGAAACATTAAATTTTAATCAACAAGCTTAATAACTTTTTATAATTTCCACGCAATTCCTGCAACTACTTTATGTTTCACATCACATTCAATTCATAGAAAATAATATTTTAAGTATTTCCGCCAATATCTACCTAAGTTACATGCAAATTAACATATCCATTTATAGGATTAAAATAAACTTCTTATTGATTAGAACGTTGTTGGATTGAAATGAGCAATTTTCGAAGTATAATTCTTCCTCTAACTTTGTTTCATATCCTCCTCCCATTTGATCTCACTTCAATTAATTGTTCTTAGAAAATTTCTTATATTGCATATTTTTATTGATCTATAAAAGAAACCTAATAAGCCCCTTTCTAAAAAGCATGTGATACAACCAATAGTTTTGATGCCAAATTTGATGTAATACATAGGATACAGAATTTCTAATATAAATATAGCATCTGATGACCATAAAAAATGTTACAAACAGAAAAAAAAAAATATTTTTGAAAAGCCAAGTTATTAATCCATATCATTCATCTATTGACCATCTTTGATGATAAAAAATGATAGAATCAAATTTAGGCGAAAGACTTATAACCTTCTATTAGAAAAAAATTGACTTGAATAAAGGATCAAAAAAGCCACACACTTGATTAAAATTTCATGCAATTGAAATAAATCTAGACCAAATCTTATTATACATAATCTCACTTTCAACTATTAATGAAAAATATTTAAAAAATAAGAACGACAAAAGAAAAAAGAAGGGAAAGAAACTAGAAAAATAAAATAAACCTCTCGCTTATGCAAGGAGATAATCTCTCCTAAAATTCTTTAAGTCTCATATATAATTGAAGAATTGACTCTCAAGAAAAAAGATTTGCACAACCAAATAAAAATTTTACTAATAATACAATGTTTTAAGTACGTGTCATGTTCCACCATTTATAATCACAAAATAACTTAGAAATCAGCCATCATCAACTTCATATGAGATAGAGATGCGGTAAAACAATACCAAGAAGTTCCAAATGCTGATGAAAAAAATGCTAACAAAAGAAACCCAAGCCGCTCATGTCATAGTCTCACTAGGATCATTAACAGAAGCCTACATAAGAGCCTAGAGAGATAAAATCCATCTAAGAATTGGCTAGATGGGGATCAGTGTCAACAAATGCACAAAGGAGTTGCAAAAGCTGCAATCTTCAAAAGGTTGGAACAAAGGTTATGTTGAAAAGAAACAAAGCTGAAAATATACAAAAAAGATTCCTAGTGACATCCTTAATGATAGTATTTTTCATATTGAAGTTCCGCAACTGATCAACAGCCAATTTAACATTCCCAAAAAAATTAAACACAAAAGACATCTTACAGCTTCAGGTTCCCGCAGGAGGTGGTCCAACCATCCTGTGGCTCCAGGTTCCCACACAGAGTTGGCTAAATCAACCAGATCACAAACATTGTGTTGCTCAGAAGTGGAAATGCATACCTCGGAGCAATACAGCATCATCTCATCCAAGCCGCCGATTTGATCAGGTCAGCCCCATCTAGGCCACCAGCTATCTAAATCAAAGCAGAGGCGGGTGAATGGGGGGAATCGTAGGATGGTCAAGCCCTTACGTGCGGCTAAAGGAGACGAAGCTTTGGCCCTTCTCGTGCGGAACAAAGAGACGGGGCATTAGCACTTCTCGTTCGAATGAGGGAGACAGGGTGGTGGCCTGTGCAAAGTTGAACAATGGCGATGGAGCTGAATCCTCATGCCAAGCAACGAAGTCAAACGACAATGGAGATATAGAGAGGATGAAAAGAAAACCCTGGTATAGAACTGTGCCTCACGCAAAGCAGAAGGAAGAAACAAAGAAGTATTATCGTGCAACTCTCTCTCTCTCTCCCCCCCCCCCCTCTCTCTCCTGTTGAAATCCATTTTTGCTCGATTTGAGCAGATTTACTTTACCCGCAAAATGAACTATAGTAGGGAATTATAAATATATTAGGAATTTAGTTTACTTTACTCAAGTGTCCATACAAACATCAAAAAGTGAAAAAGCAAAGTATTCACTATACAATAGCCCCTAAGTGGATGTTAAAAAAGATTTATTTTAAGTACATCAAATGTCGATGGAAAATGTTAAAAAAAGAAAGCCAAACCGCTTATACCATAGTTTTGTTGGTATCATTAACAAAAGCCTTCAAAAAAGCCTAGAGAGATACAATGCAACAAAGAATTGGCTAGATAGGAATTACTATTAGAATATACACAAAAAAGCTGCAAAAACTACAATCTTGAAAATTAGGAACAAAGGATATGCTGAAAAGAAACAAAGTCGAAAATATAGAAACTATGAGTCCTATTGATAGGGTAACATCCTATGAATGTAAATAAAAACTACTCCTTACTTGACTACTATCCAAAAATCAAAATACAAAATATATAATTCAAAATTTAAAATTTGCAAAAGATGAAAATATCAATTGTCATAATAAAAATATATTGTATTTCGAGGGTTATAAACTTTAAGATTCACATCACTTATGAACTACAACCTATGCAATCTATCTATGAAAAAAATAAAGCTTGAAAGAAATTAAGTGGAGCTGAAAAGGATTGTTTTTAATGGGTGCTGCTTATAAGCAACATACTGATAAATTCTAGAGGTAAATGGTTCACCATCTAATGCATTGAGGTGCATCTATTGATTAGAAATCTGCATTGAGGTGCATCTATTGTTTAAGTGCACACCAAGCGAATAGTAACCAATCTAGGAAAGCTACAAAATTGGATTCATAAATTCTTTTAAACTTGTTAACATAGGTATTCATATTTCTAAATTTACACATGCATCATAATCATAACCTTATGATAAGTTTAGATATTTCTTTGTTAACTTTAATCATTGCTTTTATGAGATAGTATAAAAAATGATAATGATACAATATTCATTTTGAATGTTGCAAATGACCATAAAGGTCGAGCTACTCATATTGTTCATGCCCTAGTAATTTTACTTAAAGCACTTCAAAAGCCATCAAAAGGAAAAATCATACTAGCTCGCACATCACATTATCTTTTGATCTCACTAAAGAAAATATGTTTCAGATACATTTCTATTAATAATAATTCAACAGATAAAAGCAACAATTGTCCAAGTGTTCAAGCGATGGACTAAATGCTATTAATGGCATATTTCAAATTACATGCTCAAGGTAAATTTAGGGCATGTTAAGAATAGTTGCATTTACAATAAAATTAGTTGTGAAATTATTGTGGAAAAAATACAATTTTTGAAAGTTATGGTTGTATTACAAATTAAAAAAAAAATTACAACCATCATGCTTTAGCAAATTTGATATTGAAAATCTCTTTCTCATGATAAAATTTTTTAAAAGCAACAAGAAAGTTGTCTCCAAACAGATATATATCAACAATTTATAAAGTAAAGCTATAAAAAAAGTTATCCTAAATACATTTTTAGTGATCTTAATGTTCGATAAATTAGCTTGTAGTTTTCAGTGATACATTTATGAAGAACCCTCATTACTCATCAAAACATCCTAGACAAGTGCAATTCAAAAAATAATATGCCTCCAATGTGACCAAGAAGTACTCTATAACATATAGCATATTATTTGGGACATTTGTTATCTATTTGAATAAGATTATGATAGAATAGTTTTATGAATCTAACAATATTCATGATACATGGCTTAGTAATATTGAATACCTAGAATATGATACACAAGAAATGCATGTCATAACCGAGCTTTGTAAGCACTTGTATTGGCAGTATTGCTGACAATTCTTTAATACCTTCAATCTTGACATATCTTGTAGAAAAGTTCTAATAATGCCACTACTGATAATGAATCTCTGGCATATCCTATAGAATAGTTCGAATAAGGTCACTAATGATGATGATGATGATAAATATTAATATGTCCTCCGATCAACTTCAAGCACTTTCAAGGGTATCAATATTGTTTATGCCACTATAATGGTAGCAATATGGGGCATCATCCACCCTTATAGAAAATATAGCTAGGATAGCCATCAACATCATCTCCAATGACTATGTATGGTGCCCACCTATCATACAGCTCTTGGCTCCCCAATTTTAGCTTTTCGATGGCCTAAGATTGAACAAGACCTGACCATATAATTTGGCTCAATGCATTCTGAATCTCCAATCACCGTAAAAAATCATTGTCAGCATCTCAACATGCATGACAATGTAATGTGTTCACTATCAAGGCACATTATGCGGATC
This sequence comes from Dendrobium huoshanense, assembly GCA_016618105.1. Lineage (NCBI taxonomy): Eukaryota > Viridiplantae > Streptophyta > Magnoliopsida > Asparagales > Orchidaceae > Dendrobium > Dendrobium huoshanense. The sequence continues at coordinate 41,980,380 of CM028350.1, read as the reverse complement.
TTTTAACAATTGATCCATATTTCCCTCCACCTAAGGGTACCATTGGTCTTTGTTGCCACTTGAACAACTTCAGGGATTAGCATGACATGGTTATGCTCCATATGATCAAACAACTCACATAAAAGCTAAAAGATTTCTCAAGTTTGAAACAATTAAACCAATAACAATAATTATTTGAAATCCAACCTGAGTTTTGGATAGTATCTTTCTTACGGCTACTACACATTAGTAGATTTGATAGCAAAAAATAACTTTCCACCACAAAAATTTCTGGGAGCAATGAGAAAGTAGTAAAAAAATTGTAGTGAAATGGAATTGTGGATGCAATTTAAAAAACAAAGTCAAAAAGCTACCCCAAATAGGCCCTTAATAGGGTTTAGAGGTCAATGGTCTCAACTCTCATATTTTTCACTTTGATTTGCTACTTTAATTAGAATTTATGTAACCTTAAGTCATAATTTCTCTTCTAAAAGACAATTGTTCGAATATAAGCATTAGAAGGGCCTTTTTGGGGATAACTTAGAAAAAAAGCACCTTGATTTTCTTTGATTCGCTGCAGAAGATTAATCAAATCATACTGATTTGCTTGAAGGTATCTCCCAAACAAAGAAAATTTTGCGACATAATAATACAAATGCTAAAAGCTAAAATATAAAAACTACGATTTAGGATGAATATGGAGAAAAATAAACGATAGAAAAGTCCTTTGAAATATCTCTCAGTGTTAATGCCATGAGATTGCATAACATACAAAATAAGCAGAAATTCTATGATATCTAGTAATGATAGATTATTTACAGAAAAAGAATTTAATGTAATAAGTTTAGAGCTCTTGTTTATATTGTAAAAACTACACTACTGCATAATACCATAAAATACATAGGTAGCCAAAGTAATAACAGTGAAGATTCTGAAGACATCTAAAAAAGTCCCTATTTTTACTACATGTATTAATCAAAACTTCGCCAAGATTCAAAGGAACGAGCCACATAGTTTTTACGCTTCTTGTAACTACATATTTAATATAACGGATCGCTCATAAAACAGTTGAAAATACAGTTTCAATAATGATAAAAGTAAACTTACATCCACTGCATAGATTGGTAATGTCTTTTTATGCACATGAGAGCCAAATAGTAAACAAAAAATTTTATGGGGCACAAAGACAGCTTTGATAAAGGAAGAAGGAGAAATGTCAGAAAATTACCTTCATCAACATCAACAGCGACTGCTATTTTCTCACGCTTCCATTGTTGAGGATATTTAAGAGGCTTCCCAAATCCATTCACATATTGTGTCCCAACCTCATTCCCTAAAACTCTTGAATCACGAAATCTCCGCCGCAATGGAGCCATGGCATGAGCCCTAGACCTCTCATCATCTTGACTTCTAAAGGGAACATCACTTTGACCCAAGGAACCTTTCAATCTCAAACCATTAAAGGAATTGAGAGCTGACCCCCGACTCCATTCAGCCGAACCGATCCCCTTGATTCTGCTAGAATCATCAAGCTCCCTCAATCCGCACCGATAAAAGGCGCCGCAGGAAAACTGAAGCTTATTTAAGGCCATCAAACATCGAGAATTGGAGATAAATCCCAAGGCTTTCCTCTTTAACATAACGACATGCACAGTTCAGCAAAAATCAAATTCTAAATGACTTAACAAAACCATTTTCTAAACAAAAAAGCTTGCCGACCACTTTAATTCAGAAGCAGATAACGTCTACGATTTTACTTCTAGCCAATAGAATCCTTCTTCTTGATTCAGATCAGAGGACCGAAAGAAACAATAGCAATAGCCACAAAAGCTTGCTTAGAGACACTTCCAAGTAATTCTATGAACATCCATAGAAAAATCATCGAGGAGATGAGATCCGCGAGGGCTTACCAACGAGTAACCGATCTCAAACACATTGCAGGCGGCAACGATGATCTGTTTCAGGCGACAACAGGAGGAAAGAATAAACGGAAAATAATGCGGTGAAAAAGTTTCCGGCAAATTCCAATTTGAGCGGAAAGATTCGTGCAATCATTAATATAAAGCGGTTCTTCATGAAATTTATTCCATAAAATTTCGCCTTATCGCACGTTTTACGGTTTTAGGGCTTTTTAAACGGTTCGGTGTTTCCTTTTTATGCGGCATCGGCTTCTCTATTTCTATTAATTCTAAATTTTCTAAAATTTCAATTTTTTTTTATTTTATTGTTAAAAACTTAAAATTTCAAAACTTATTTTTTAAAACATAATACTAATTATATATTCTCAAGAACCATTTTCTCAACATAAAATTTTAAAAATAATAAAAATATTATCTAATAATTAAAATTTATATTTATTTATATATTATTTTAATGTTCAAATTATATCAAAATATATAATTGGTTTAAATAAATTAATATTAATGATATTTTTATGTAATATTTTCTATTATTATATTTTTAAATTAAAATTCTTTTATATATATATATATATATATATATATATATATATATATATATATATATATATATATATATATATATATATATATATATATATATATATATATATATATATATATGTTTGTTTTGATTCATGGAATCAGACCAAAATATTCCCTCATTCAATCCCTATAGTATGGATAGAGAGTAAAATATCTTATCTAAACTTGAATTTTATTTGAATATACTTTCTTAGGAACTAAAATATTTATAGTAATTTTAATTGTGTTTTAATTTTCTCTTATATTTATATTTATTTATTTATTTTCGTTTAAATTACAAACATATTTTAATATATATTTATTTTTATCTACATCATTACATGTGTATTTATTTTTATTTTTATAACGGCGATTTTGAAAACAAATGAAAAATTCTCAACATCTGTTTTTTAAATTTTTAGATATAAACTAATTTATATGTAAAATAAAATAAAATTTTGAAAAATTGATCATATAAATTTTAATATATGTAGTTGTTTTTGAAAAAAAAAACTAAATATTTTTTTTTTTTTGGAAAAATGGGGGAGAAAACTTACACCAATCTTTGGTGTGTATATTAATCACCAAAGATTACAGTAAAGAAAAATTACATGTATAGAAAAAACTATACCACCCAAAAAGGAACCAACAAAAGGAAAAAGAGAAACTCCCAAAGGACTCAGGTTAAAGGAATACATCTCAAAGGCAGCAATGCCAAAATCATACTAAAAAATCTCAAAAACCCACAAGGACACAGGTTGCCCATGCAGCACGGGCCATCACAGTGCCCCAAAAACGCATTCCTGGTTGCCGGAAGACCCTCCAAGGAAGCGTAAGAGATGTAGACCTTAGTCATCATAGTCCCAAAAAACTGCCAATAAACCTTCCAGCCAAACAGCAGCCGAACAAAATTGCCAGAAAGTATCAACCAACATAAGTAAGCCTTCAACACCTCAAAAATGGTCCGAGAGCAATCATCAGAATGTTCCAAAAAACCCCATCTGCTAAAGAGTAAAAAAACCAGAAAATACCATTTCCAGCCACCAAAAAGATAAACAATATCATCCCAGAATCTCAGAAAACTTGTGTTTAAGCCTATCGAAATGCTTCCAGTGAGAAACTTTAGCCTTGATAGCATGAATAATAGTAAATTTTAAATCAATTGGACTCCTCCATTTCCCAGTAAATCGTCTATTGTTTCTTTCCCGCCATATGAAGTAGACCAAAACAGCCAGAGAAAAATAGTAAAAGTTACGATCAGTTCTGCCATTGGATCTCAAATTCCCCAAGAAATCATATGCTTGTAACATATTTGGTCTAAGGTAAAATGTTGTCATCGAAGGGAATAAAGCCGTAAGAATAGAAAATGAGAAATCACATTCAAATAACACATGAGAATGCGATTCCAAATTATCAGTGCAAAAGGAGCAGTCATCCAGAACCAAGATACCCCTCGAAATAAGGTTATCTGCGGTTTTTAATTTCCCCAATAAAGCCATCCAAGCATAGCAGGCATAACGCAAAGCATACCCTTTGTGCCAAATAAACTTACTCCAAACAACATCCTCCAAATCATCATTCAACAACGACAGAAATTCCCTAGAAGAAGGATTCGAGGAGCCGTCCCAGTAAAGAACTGGTTGCTCCTCCCCAATAGCAGTTTTCATAATAATAGATTTAGCAGTATGAGGAACACATCAGGAAGTGTACAGTGATTTTGAGTAATGAATTCTTTAACCTTCAAATGCGCCAAACTGGGGGAGTAATAAAAATCAGCAACCGGTTTATTATCACACCAAGGATCCCATAAGACAGACAATTTGCAATTCCGGTGGACAGATAATGTGACATTACGGGGGAAGGTAGCATCCTTTCGGCAAACAAGTTTCCAAAATTTAGAAGCATATGTAGGGGGTAATTTCCAGATTGAGTCAAATTTTTCTCTATACCAATCACCAATCAAATTATTCTCATTGTACATTCTAAAGATAAAAGAGCAAGTCATATTATACTGAATAGAATCAAAGGAGGCCAAACCCAATCCACCTTTAGATTTAGGCAAAGTAACAGATTTCCAAGCAACCATATGTAATCTCTTCTCCCTAATGTTCCCAAAGAAGAGGAATTTGGAACATATACGAGAAATAAATTTGCAACAAGCCTTAGGTAAAATAGCCCCACGAATCCAATAAGCAATAGTGTTGGCTATAGTGAATTTCAAGTATTGAACTCTACCTGCAAAAGAGAGAAACTTAACTTTCCAACCCTCAAGTAGAATAGAAATTCTATTCAATAGGGGCTGGAAGTGAGAAAAATTGAGTCTGCAAGTAGAGATGGGAAGGCCCAAGTAGGTAAGAGTGCTTTCTTCAGAATTAGTACCAAGACAGTTAGATATTTGAAGCCCAGAAGAAAAGTCTCTAGAGAAGAGTAAAGAGCTCTTAGCCGGATTGATATGAAGACCCAAGGCATCGGCAAACATTTTAAGAGAGTCTTTCAAGTTATTTGCATTATCCACCGTAGCCCGGCCAAACACCAGCAAATCATCCGCATACATGAGATGGCTACAACTGAAGTGATTATGCTGCAAACCCATGAATGGTTTTTGCTCCTTAGAACCCAGACAATGAGAAAGGGCATCCATACAAATGCAAAAAAGCAATGGAGATAAGGGGCAACCTTGACGCAACCCAGAAGAGGAATTAAAAAACCCCTCCAAAACCCCATTAAGGTTAATGGAGAAATGCACATCAGAAATGCAACCTTGAATCTAAGAAATGAAAATATCAGGGAAGTCTTTCTGCTTAAGCCTGTTAAGCAAAAAGGAACGAGATACCGAATCAAAAGCTTTCTTTATGTCTAACTTGGCATAGAAAAAGGAGTTCCTTTTATTAAAATCTCTTAAGATTTCAACAGCAAGGATGATATTATCAATAGAGCATCTCTTAGCAATGAATCCCGACTGGCTCTCATGAATAATGGTGGGCAGAATAGGCTTCAACCTATTAGCTAAAATCTTAGCCACAATTTTATAGAAGACATTACATAATGAAATGGGCCGGTAGTCAGCAATAGAGTTGGCATGAGAGCCCTTAGGGATGAGAGTGATGGACGTTGCTTTAGCCCCTCTAGGCATCTTCCCCGAAATAAAGAAATATTTTACCGCTTTGCAAAGATGAAAACCAATAATGTGCCAAGTTTTTTGATATAAACCAAAGGAGAAGCCGTCGGGCCCAGGCGCGAATTTTGGGGTGCCAGAAAAAACAATCTTCTTGATTTCATCATTAGTGAGAGGCACAATTAAACCCACAATAAGGTGATTAGGAATCGAGTTTCCAACCGGAATATTGTAAGAGTTATCCAAAATGGGGTTAGGAGCATTGTAAAGTAACCTGAAATGATTGATCAATGCCTGGGCCATATCCTCATGAGAAGTAACCAAGCCATTGGTAGAGGAAATTTCTTTAATAACATTCATGTTTTTCCTAGACCGAATTTTAGCATAGAGAAAACCAAGGTCATCCTCCCCTTGGGACAACCAATGGGCTTTGGCTCTTTGGGAAATCCAAGAGAACCAAGCAGCTTGGTAAGAGGTTAAAAGATCAGTAGTATTTTTAAGAGCTTTGTTTAATTCCCAGTTCAAAGGGTCACCTTGAATATCTAACAAATATTGGGAGTATTGATGCTTTAACTCCAGGATGCCATTAGAAATAAAGTTGGAAGAAGCCCAATTTTTCTTGCGGATCACCTCTTTAAGGTGTTTTAAGCAATCATAAAAAAGGCAATGGGACTAGCACAAGGTCTTCTCTCAAAAACCAAAAGGATCTCAACCCAGAAATCATCCAACGTAGTCCAGAAGTCTTTAAACATAAATCTAGAAGCCAATCTCCTAGAGATAGAATCACAGAGAATCAAAGGAGAATGATCCAACCCATAGTGTGACTGAATTTTATAGTAAGCAGCAGGAAAAACCTCCAAGAAACTCTGATTGACCAGCATCCTATCGAGTTTGATATGAATAGGAGAATCCACCCTATGATTGTACCAAGTAAATTGAAGCCCCACAGAAGCAAGATCTTGAATCCCAGCATCGAAAATGAAGTTATTAATCTCCCCCACCCGGTCAGGGGACATGGAATTACCACCAGCTTTTTCATAGGCAAATCTGTAGCAATTAAAATCACCCATGATGATCCAAGGGGAATCAGTAGTAGAAGAAGTAAGCCTCAAGAGATCCTCCCAAAGAACCTTCCTATCCTCAAGACAATTAGCAGCATAGACCACCGAAAGGTAAAAAGGAGGAAGAGAACCAACATTAACCAAACCGTGAATTACTTGGGAAGAGAAGAAAGAAGGGGAAAAAGATAGCTGGGAGGAATCCCACTTAACCCAAATTCTGCCAGGAGAAGAAAGGTTAAAATTGTTACAACAAAGTTCATTCTCAAATAAACTATGAGTAAAATTAAACCAGGGGTCATTGACAGCAACAACATTAATTTTAGCTTACAAAATGCAAAAAAAGCTTTAAGTTGAAGGTTGCAATAAGATCTTTGCACAACTTGACTTCGACAGGGTTATTAAACCCACGCACATTCCAAGCAGCAATAGGAGGGAGGGACATGACTATTTGTGGGACTTTGCCTTTTTGGCCGTTTTCGATTTGGCTTTTTTAGGAGGAGTGGCAGACTTAGGGGAGGCAGACTTAGGAAGAGAATTTTTGGAAGATGAGGAGACAACATTAGATTTAGAGGAAGGAGGAGGAATATCCTCAACAGTTTTGGAAGAAGAAGAGAGATCTTCCTCCAAGAGGTTATCTTCAGGAATGACCGGATTATCCACCATAAGTGAATCAAAACTATTAGCAATCAAAACTTGAGATGGAAGCAAAATTTTGGGAGTGAAATGGGAATCAAAAGAAGAAGATTCAGCTTGAGGAAGGTTTAGTTTGGGAAGACGAGAATCCTTACCCTGGTTATTCACCATGTCATGAACCACCTCGGGTTGAGTAACCAAATCCAGATTCGAGTCAGTAGGACACTGAACAGGCAACACCTGAGTATTACTCACAACAAGCTGAAGATTTTCAGCCGGAGGATCATAAGAGGGTGGAGCAGCAAGAGGTTTGCTATTGGTTTGAGAGGGATTTCTGGCAGCACGAGCATCAGGATTCCTACTTTTGCTTCTTCCGCGGAAAGCAGGTTTCAGAGGAAGAGTCGGTTTAGGCGTAGGGTTTTTGGGACACAGTGCAAAAGAGTGAATAAGAGAGCCACATCCTTCACAACGAACCGGCTTCCAATCATAAACGACTTTAAGATTAATGTCCTCCCCGTCAATCTCAATCGGAATTTCATCAGCTAAAACCGAATTTTTATCAACTTGAACACATATCCTGGCAAAAGTAAGCCTAGTTCTCTTGGCAGTAAGAGTATCAACATAAAGCGGAACACCAATAAAACTAGCGATTTTTGAAATACCGTTTGGTGTCCAAAGCGCCAGGGGAAGATTAAGAACCTTAATCCAAATAGGAATAGCAGCCGATTCATCTCTCTTCGGCTGAAATTTCGGGTTCCATTTCTGAAGGATGAAAGGCTAGCCAAGCAAAAACCAAGGCCCGCCGGACCACACCATATCGTAGTCTTCCACGTTAGTAAACTTAAGAAGGAAGAAGTCATCAGCTAACGACAGAAGGGAAAGGGATCCCTTCAGTTTCCAAGCTTTTTCGATAGCAGCTCGCAATCTTTCGTAATAACGACGAGGGCCTAACGAATAGCCCACCAAGGAAAGATTCCAAAAAGATTTCCCTTCAGAGAGGTCATTACTCACAAACGAAAGCTTTTTAGCTGGTTTGACGAAGGACAACGGCCAATCATCCCGAGGAGGAGGAGGAGCCACCAGGTTTTTAGCATAGGAAGAGGAGGGAAGTTGTTGCGGATGAGGGATCCCTAACAGAGAGGAGCTCTGTAAAGGAGGAAAATCCTGAGCGGAGAGAGCCATCTCGGCCAGAAGGCCGGAGGCCGACACAAACCAACAGACCGGCACCGCCAAGGAAGAAAAAATCTAAAAACCCTAGCAGAGCCCCCGGAACCTAATGTACTTGCAAGTGAATAAAGAATCAAAAAAAAAAATAACTAAATATGATTAGATATATAAATAAACATGTTTTTATTGCAAAATTGGGTTAAGACATAACTCTAATGCTACAAAATAATATGAAAGATTTAATTAAAATGTGAGCATTTCAAAACCCTATTGCACATATTTAATAGCATTTTAAAATAGAAAAAAAAATAATTTTCAATATTGAGTCCCTAATTTGATCAAGTGTGGGGCCATCCTAACTTTGGTGTTATAGGATTCAATATTTTGAGAAATTATTTTGTGCGGTCAACAAACGGTGTCCAAAAGCGAATGAAAATGTGCCCCATCATTTTTTTTTTGTGTATTGATGTTGTGCAACACTCCATATCGGATAACTTGATATATTTTTACTCACTTCTGAACTGTTCGGTAACCGCACATAATAATTTCTTCAATATTTTTGATCCAGCATTGTTAGCATTGTCTTGCTTAACAAAATATCTTCTAATAAATGAACATAAAGCATCCCTTCCAATTTATACGCAATAATTAATTATGAACCAATTATTTGAAGACCTATCCTTTGAATTATAGCATCTTTCATCTTCAAATGGGAATGCCAATGATCAACTCAAAATTTATAAATGCTCACTCCATTTTTATTTATTTATTTTTGGCTTCTTACGAACTTTGGGACTTTTGGACTTGGTTGACTTTATTATCCTATACTTCTGAACGGAACAAAGCACAGCACCTGCAATGGGCTAAAACACTCTAAATCTTATCTCTTGCTCTTCTATTCTTCTTTCTTTTTTTTTTTTTTCTTTTTCTTTCTGTTGAGTTTCAATATTGGCCTCTTTTTAATCTTTTAAAATTATGTGTGGAGTATAACTTTGCCTTCTCAGGGGTTTGGGGGTGAAGCATCGGAAAATTTTTTTGTTCGTGCATTCGTACATTGTTGTGGTGCTGTATACTTGAGCATTGTGGCACTATAGTCTCTAATTGGAGTCAAAGAGTAGTACCGTGGAGTTGTACGCAACAATGCCACAATATTGCAGGGTAGACTCATAATTAGAGAGTGGAGGGCCACGTCACTCCATACCTCAGCATCGTGGCGCTGCGAGCTGGGTTGAGCATTTTTCTTCCCTCTTCTTCTTACTCGACTTGAAGAGTTGCATCCTTTAATGTAATACAAGTGCATCTCTTTGTCTATTATAACCAGAGAACTGCACGTGTGAGAAAAAAAATCAGTACAAATTCATCCAACTTTCACATAGTTATATTTAATTGTGAACACTTTCATTATAAAAGTAGACAATTATTGGCATCCAAAAACTTTCAACCCAAATCATTGACCTGAGAAACAGTAAGGTGCGAAAAGCTTACGACTTTGACAAATTCAAAAGTTTCCACATCAGAAAGAACGCCAACCACCAAACGGCCGACTGAAAATAGGTAACCAACTTGGAATCAAACACTGGCGATATATTAAACTCCAAAGTCAATACAGTGTAGTCCAGAAACTTAATTAACAAATAGTTTCTTGTAGAAGATAGACAAGTTTGGTTTGGAATCTGCATAAACTGTAGAAAACTTTCTTTGCCACTTTGCATAGAAGCCAAGCAGAGAGATTTTGCTTCAGCTTTTTCTAACGCAAAGTAGTTCAATAAGGGGGCAGTTTGTGGCAGTTTGGTTGCGTGTGCATGTATGGTTATAATGAAGCCATGTAAACCAACTATATTTTATTTGAAGTATTTCAGTGAATGAAATATGAAATCATTGAGATGATTTATTTTTAATGCATTTAGAGTATAATATTGAGAAATTAAACAAATTATATGGGACGTTAAAAAGTGGTGTAATGATAGAGGCAGAGTGAGGGCAACTAGGGGTGTAAATATTTGACACGACTTGAAAATCCATCTCGAAAATTTTAGGTTTGGGTCAACCCGAACCCAAACTAGGACGGCTTCGAGTTAGTGATTTAGACCCATTTGTAAAATCGGATCGGATTAGGGTTGACCCGAAAACCCGAAATCAACCATATTTGCTTCTTTTTAATTGATTTAGGGGGATTTTAGAAGATTTTAATGAAATAAGTAAATGCTATTTCCAAAAAATAATAAATCATGTTGTTCAAATTGAATTAAGCTTGTTTTATTTTAAATTGATTGAAACAAATCTTACCTTAATTCGATATAGGTTTAAAAAATCAAATTAAATAAAAAATATATTAATAAAATATAAAAGGAGTGGGTCTGGTGTGGGTTAACCCGAACCCGAAGTAGGTCGGATTCGGATCCGAAAAATACTATTTTTTAGAGAAACAAAAAAATTAAGTTTAAACGTTGTAGAAACGAGGATGCTCGTGTGAATGAGTGGCATTACTCTTTGAGACATTATGCGAAATGAGTATATACGTGAAAAGGTTGGAGTAGCATCAATGCTACATAATATTAGAGAGAGTCTAGTTAAATGATTTGGTCACATAAAACTTCAGCCTTTGAATGCATCGGTTAGGAGAGTAGATGTATTAGATTTGATCTATGTTAAAAACGTCATAAGTAGACTTAAAAAGATTTGGTTAAGAATATTTTCTTTCTCACACCAAATACTTAAAAAAGGTTAAAAAACATGCTGACCTTTCATTAACCAAAGAGTCCATAAATATTTTATTAGTTTGGATGATTAAGTATTAAGCTGGTAACATCAATTAAACAAAGTTTATACTCATAACAAATTGTCCCCAACACGAGTCATCAATACCAAATTATAAGAAATATAATAAAAGAAATCGTACGTACAAAAATGCTCCATCTGTCACTCTTCAATATAATATCAGAGAAATGCTTTCATTCTATAGATCCTCATCATGTCAAGTCGAACAGGTCCCATTAGCCCCATCACCATTATGAAATACAAATTATTAAGGAAAGCCTAACGCCATCCCACCAAACTTGACCTAACTTGAAACAGAACATAGTGCATTGCCTTTATATTAATAGTAGGTTTTGTTCAATTTAGGCTTCTTTGTTGCAAAATTTTCAAATATTTATGACCATATCGCTAGACCTTCTATCATGTAGATTTTGACCTTGTGGCCCTCCTCAAGACCTTTGATCATGTCCAAACCCTTGATCGTAATATCTTTAAAACAATTTTTCTAGTGCAAAAAATTTAAATTCAAGAAAATTTTAAGCTAAAAACTTGTTTTAAAACGCAAGAAGAAAACCGTCCCAAATAAAACTTTAGTCTTTTTTTTATATCAATTCAAGTTCAGTAGCATTAGCAACTGAATCAGACTGGAACAATTTTACATGAAAATTATTGCTCTTTTAGCTGGAAAAATGATCACAGCCTTAAATACAAACACAGAAGATGAATAAATTTCATAAATTAAATACACAAACAACGATTATCAATCACATTTTGATAGAAAGGAGAAAGACTTGTGCTTCTCCATTCCTTGAAAAATAAAAAAGAAATCTCTTTATACATCTTGTTTTACAGAAACAGAGCACAGAAAATGAATCGGTTCTGGTGATCGGCTAGAAGCCAATTCATCACAGAAGAAACTGAGTTAAGAACTGCACGGAGTTTTTGGAACATTTGAACTTCCTTCTCCATTTGAAATTCCAAATCCTAGCTCAATATCACCTCCCATGGGACTACTGCAAGATGAATCACTTGTTCTCTTTCCCCTGCTCCAAAGCCTTCTTAAAGATTTCAATTTTGAAGTTCCAGGTGATCTTGACTCCTCCGATGGCGATTTGATGTTCTCCAATGGAAACCTGCTTGATGGCAATGGAGACATCGGAGAAGGAAAACCCCCGGCAGTTCGATTCGGAAGTGTGATCACTAGATTTCTCGCAGAATTAGCCGAGGACCGTGAATTCACTTGATCCTGATTCCCCCAGAACAGGACATTAGTGGGGAAAACCGGAGATTCTGGTTGGGGCTCAGAGTCTCCGGCGCCTGCGGAAATCGGTTGAGGTATTTCGCCATCGCCAGCGGTGGCGGCAGTGTCTGAACCCACTGCGCAGCGGCAAAGCGGACAGGTCGAGTGAGAGTAGAACCACATATCGATGCATTGAAGGTGGAAGCCATGATTGCATTTAGGGAGTAATCGAGCCTTCTCTCCGTCGGAGAGCTCGCAGAGACAAACGGAGCATTCGAGCCCGTCCTTGAAATCACTCCGGTTATAGATAGTGACCGGAAGAGAACGGAGGACGGAGGCGTCGAGGCCGCGGCTTGGGACAGGAGCGTCACCGGCGGCGAAGATGAGCTGGGCTCGTCTACGGGCGCTGATGCTCGAGCCCCAATAGTTCTTGGCGTAGAGGTAAAGGAAGAAGACGAAGACGATGACCAGGAATAGAAAGATCACCGCGGCCACCATGACCTCGATGCTAATGTTGTTAATCATCCCAGAGTCATCGGATTCGAAGCCGCTGCCAGAGGTCGAATCTGATCTCCCCATCGCCTATTCCCTTCGTTTCTGAGATCTGGGCAGCACAAACAAAAATAAAAATCGGATTTTGGGGTCTTCGAAAGGATAAGAAACTAAGAAAGAGAGAAACTTTGAGAGAATGGAATGAAATCGCAGGTGATTTATAAAATTGGGAAAGACAAAGCAAGAAGCAAAGACCTAAAAGCTAGGTTTGGATAGGCCGAGGAGGAAGAGAAGGGAGGGGGCAGGCGCGAGGAAGTTGAGCTAACTGAGAGGGACAGCAAGAGTAAAGAGATCTATCTAGCGTTGTAAAAGGCCGCCATGAGGGAGGCGTAGAAGAAGACTAAAAAGATGAGAAATTCAACTGCGAATATCCAAGTAAGGCTGCTTTGACCACCAATGGCTGCCACGTTTCACAGTATTGAGCCGCCTTTTTCCACCTCTGTGTGATTGAAATTTGGAATTAAGCTTGAGTTTTCCCAACAAAGAATAAGTCTGCTTGAGTGGATTATTTGGACACGTCATTAGATAATATTTCAGTTTTAATTTTAATGGTTCACTATTTGGATGAAGAAAGTAGCTATCATATAACAATTTTTTTTTTAGAATGTGGTATCTACTCACTGACATTTCTTAGTAACGTAACTAATTCATCAACAAGCCTATCAGTAATCAACCTCACAGGTATAGGACCCCCAGTTATTTTCTTCCTGCTTAAGGGCCGCACCGCATGAGAGTTGAATTGATCTCAACCATGCTCGTCCACAAATCAGCCAAGCTCAGTGGGGGTTATCTTATAACAATTTAAAAATAACTTATGACAAGTTATAGTTAAAAGGAATGACATCGACAATTATTCAGGAACATTATTTATCAACATAGTTGTCCGAAGAAATATTTTATATGATCAGATGAATTTCAAGAAAGTATTTAAATATGAAATCTCTAAAATTAAATTTAGAATGATTTGAACTTTAATTTCAATAAATTTATAGTCGAATTAAACATCTTCACAAGATGAATTTAACAATAGTACAACACCAAAAGTGGTTCAATTTGACTCAAAATAAGTTTGAATCAACTACTTGAAACTATAATTAAAAACTTAAGATATTAGTGAAATGACCAAATGATCCTCAAATTTGACATACTTATAGTTGAATTGAGCAGCTCAACGAGACGAATCCGACGAGCTTAAGGTCACACAACTTTGACATCATTAATATATCAATAATGCACATAAATGTTGAACAAGCACTTTATGATTAATAGAATCAATATGAACCGTACAATAGAGTGTTTTGGATTACAGTTTAAATTACCAAAATGTCTATCCCCAAAAGCATATGAATAGAACATTATTTTTCACATGAAATAGGAGAAAGAGTGAAGAGAACTAGAGAGCTCACTTGCATTTTCTAACTACCTCCGCTGAAAATTACCACCATCATCTCTAGACCTCTAACAAAATTTAATCTTATTATTGGGTATTAGTTGTTTGCCTGTGGACATCAGGCTTTTGTAATCCTTACAGGGAAATTCAAACGTTTGTATTCAAATAATTCTTCCTTTTTTCAATTTTGAAGTAGTGATGATTCTTGTATCTTCTATTACATAGTAAAATTTTCAACTAGGCATGTTCCATTGTTTTTTTTTTTTTCCATTTTTCACATTAAAGTTTTTCGTCTTACCACTTTTTCTATGTGTGCTGGATTTTTGTCAAAAACTAAAATATACAATATATACTTTACTGACGTAAATTTTCTAGTAACAATTATTATTTGATGCATTCATAAAAAATTTACATGAATGACACAAATCTCAAGATTATATGTAAATTGAAAATTTTTCCAAATTAAATTTAAGGAACTTTTTATAGTCAAATTGAATGTATCAATGAATGGATGATGAATCCATAATTTTTCTCTTTTTTGAGTTTTTCACATAAAAAATTTATTATCTAACAACTTTTATTTGTGTATACTTAATTTTTCTTTAAAAGTAAGATATAAAACACAGTCTACTACCGCAAAGTTTCTAATGCATAAAATTATTTATTGACTTGAAACATATAGTTTCTTTAGAAGAGAAATCAAAGTATCAAAATAAGATTCAAAATTATTTAAATATGAAACAAATTCATCCAAACAAACACACCCAGCTTTTGTTTAGAGGAAAATTGGATCTCCACTGCAGGCAGTAAAGACCTATCTGATTGTGGTATTAATTTTTTCAATGGAGACAATCAGCTTATTTTAAGAGAAGACTAGAACTATATTAATTGTAGAATTAAGAACCTCTCTAAGCTTGGAATTAACCCGTTTAAATGGAGACAGTCAGTTCATTCTTAGAAATTGAGAACCTTAGGTACATCAACTTCAATCCATTAAACTAAACACAGTCACTTTTTAAAGGAGATGATTGGAGCTCCATTATAGGACGTTTAAGTGTTTGTATGTGATTTATCTCATCCATTGATGATATTTACACTTGACATAAGCTCTACTAGACTGCCATTGTCTAATCACATTTGCAAAACTACCATCACCTATCTTGAGTCTATTCTTCATCACCAAGATTAGATGTTATGACCACTATCTTTTAATTTTTGTTGCATGAATATCATCGCTTAGCTTCTATCAATTGGTTGATGTCATCTAATGCCTTAACTCGTCTATCATTGTTTGTCCATCATCTCTCAACCGCCATAGTCCAACCTTAATTCCTCGATGTCGACCACCTTCTTTGTACTACTGTCATCACTATCCACTACTTCTCTACCAGTCTTTATTATTATTATTATATATAAGCAAGTTTTTTTCCAATATAGCTGTTAGGATCATGTGTGGAATTTGATTGTGTCGATTAATTGGGTTATATTGTTGACTCACAACTCAATTTCGTCAGTCGAGCTAGCCGGGGGTTGCAGGGGGCTTCCCCTACTTGGGGTTTGAGGGCGTTGTTCAATACAATGCTACAACATTGTACACTTTAGGCAATGTAGCAGCATAGGTTGTAGCATAGCGGCGCTGCATCCTCAAGTTGAAGATAGAACGCTGAGTGTTGCAATGCTCTAAGTTGGGATGGAGACAGAGAGTGGAGAATCGAGGCGCTCCAAACACCGGTGTCGTGCCACTACAAGTTGGGCTGGATAGTTTTCTTTCTCATTTTTCATGTTAAATCGAAGGGTTAGCCCCTTCATGCAGTAGAATTGTATCTCTTTATTAGTTCTAAGATAGAATGGTGTGAAGAAGTGAACTGACTAAAAGAGAGTAAGAGAAATTGAGATTTATGCAATTTCTCTCAATTTCATAGTTAATTTTTTGGTGTGGTGTGGTTCTATAGTTTTTCCATGATTTTTAGTTTTTCATGTTAAATACTAGAGTTTATTTTCATTAATTTTATTTTCTTTTATTGTTTGTTTCATTATGTGATTACTTCCCAACAATTGTAAATGAGAGAGTTATGATGATTTATGGAAGAAAGTTACATAAATTTATGAAAAAAGTTACATAAATTTATAGAAAAAAGTTGCATAAATTTATGGAAGAAAGTTACATGAATTCATAGAGGTAGAGATGTTAATATTGGATACGACCTAAAAATTCGACTCGAACTTAACATGGAAATTTTGGGTTCAAGTTGCCCGAACTGGGTCTGGTTTGGGTTAGAGATTTTGACCCGTTTACAAAAACAGGTCAAGTTCAAGTTAACTCGGAAACTTAAAATCAACTCGGTTTGACATGAACAATCTGTTTCCCGCTCTTTGTCCATCCCGTCGCGTCCATCCAGACGTCGGGTCAAGCAGTCACATCCGCGTCAGCTGTCGTGTCCATCTAGCCGTCCTCTTAGGCAGTCTCGCATCCCGCTCATGTGCTCATAGGGCATAACCATAGCCCGTATAGTAGTATAGGATTGTGAGGTCATTAGGTCAAGCAATCGGGTTCAGACCGTCCAGTGTCTCAGCTTCTCATTCCTAATCTCTCATGCACTGCGAGACTGCGACACCGATCCGCTCATAAGGTCGTCGGTCGTCCTTCGTCGCTGCCTTAGCCATTTGCCGACAGGAAAACGTCTGCATCCAGTCGGGTCCGAATCACCATCGCTAACTTCGCACGCTCTTCGGACAAATCTCATAACATCCACATCAGGTCGGGTTGATCTGAACCCGAAGTGGGTTGGGTTTGGGTCCCAAAAATTGACCCATTTGCAAAAAATGAGTTGGATTGACCCGAGCCCGAATAGTGCCAGGTCAGTTCCGGATTCGACTCGAACCCGACCTATGACCCAAAATTGACACCCCTTACATGGAGTGAGTTACAAGATTTCAAATAAAACAAAAATATAAAAATACATGATTTAAAATATATTTTCAGACATAATGAGCTTTGACATCAAAAAATAGGGGGGGGGCAAATGATACGTCACCAAAAATCACATTGATCTAGCACGAATCTCAAGGCATTTTTTGAATTGAAAACTGTCAAAATTTAATTTGCAACAATTCAAGGACCGATCTCAACAAACTTATAATCAAACTAAACGTTTTGACAAGACAAACCAGATGACACCAAAATACATCCAATCCGAGTTCAAATGGGATCAAATCAAAGGATTAAAACTTATTTGAAATTAGCTTAAAAGCATTAATGTGATGACAAATTAATTTGCAAATATGACATTCATATAGTTGAATTGAGCGGCTCAACGAGGAAAATCCAATGAGCCCGAGATCGCTAAATTCTGACATCACACTTAAATGCTTAATGAAATCTCTATAATCAAAGGAATCAATAGATACTATTGGATAGAGCATTCCTAATTTACCTTAGATTTTATCCATATTTGAGGAGTATGACACCCTCAAAAACCTATAAATAGGCCCTCATTTCCCACATGAAAGGGGGAGAGAAAGAGGAAAAAAGGAGAGTTCTCTGGCATTTTCTAACTATCTCCACAGCCGACAACCACCAGTTATTGATGCCAATGACCACCAGCTATTGTCGCTGGCAACCACTAGTTACTATCACCGACAACCATCATCATCTCCATAATATTATCAAGAATTGACCCTGTTGTTGGGTACATTTTGTAATAACTCAAGTATGTAGAATAAATTTATTTGAAAAATATGAAAATTCCGAAGTTGAGCGCTTTGGCGCTCATGATCTGGTGAACACTTTGAATCTAGTCTATGAATAATATATATATATATATATATATATATATATATATATATATATATATATATATATATATATATATATATATATATATATATATATATATATATATATATATATATATATATATATATATATATATATATATATATATATATATATATATCATTGCCTCACCCTATCGACTCCTTCATTTTATTGCTTGACTAGGAAGAAATTGAAATAAGGGAAGAAGAGAGGAGAGAGAAAGATTTTTGGATCATATTTATCCCTCGTTTTACATATTTTATTCTATTCGTTATAATTAACTAATATCTTATTTTTGTTTTCAATGATTTTGATTTCTATGAATTTTATCTCTCATAAATCGATCTGTCAAAAATATATAATATCCTGATTTCATAAGCTTTCATTGTGTTTATTTAGATATGTTATAGCTTTTATCATTCTGAATGATTTGATATGATTTTATTATATTTTAGATGAAATATTGAATGATATCAGATATATAATATGATAACTCCAAGTGATATCTTTCTGATCAACGTGATTCACTAATTGGGAGTCATAAGGAGCTGAGAATTGATTGAGAGTAATAAAAAGTCAAAGCGGTTGAATCCTGTGATTCAAAAAGAGTTATAAGAAGTACATTGATTGAGAGTTATAAAGGATGACTGATTGAGAGTCATAAGTGCAAGATCAATATACACTTAAGATACACAAATTGAATATCTAAATACTGATACTAATACTGTTACGAACATTGTATTGATATTATGACTGACAATAATATTGTTACTGTCATTAACACTATTTAACATTATTGATCATGAAACTAATATTATTACTAGCATTAGTATTATTGATTAGTATTGATATTGTGAATGATGATGTAATTGATCGAGCTATGATGAACTATAGAAGGATAAAGTGATAAAAATAATTAATATAGACTTTGATACATATATTTCTTTATATGATTTATAGCATATTGTTCTCTTTTATCTTGCATTGATTCAGTTACATAAAATTTTTAGTTACTTTCTGGGCTATATTCTCATTATGTGGTTTTACATATTTTGTAAGAAAGAGTAAGGATCCAATGAAATGAGGCTCTAGACAAGACAAATATGTAATCATGTTTCTTTCCGTTGTTCATTGGTAAGCTTTAATTAAATAGTTAAAATGAAAGACAACTATTTAGTACAAAATTCTTCCAATATAGATCCTGATGTGTGACACATTTGTCTGCCTATAGACTCTTACTTTCTAAAATTATTCCTTAGAAGATTAAGCCCTATTGTTGCGTATAAATATTCGATCTTTGTACTCTTCCTTTCCTTTAATAGTGAAGAAGAGAAGATCTTTATATCACTTACTACATAGTGGATTTTGCAACTACGCTAGGCCCCACAATTTTTTCCCTTTTTAGGTTTTCCAAGTAAAAAGCTCTTTGGTCTTATCATTTTTATTTGTTCGTGCTGAATGTTTATACACGCTAAGATGAAAAACATAAACTCTGCCGACACAAATTTAGCATGCAATAGTAATCTTATTCATATAAAATTGTGCTTGTTTTGTATGGTTTTTTTCCCTTATTATTTTTTTTTTATAAAAACTTTTGTGTTTTATAAAAATTCATTTTAATCTATATATGTGAAGGATCTTCATCCAAGTCAAAAACATTAATCTCAAACTTATTTCATATACTACTTTCTGAAGCATTTTTTTAGTGCAACATTTCCTTTTACAAAATTTTTTTGTACGAAGCTGATGGTTTATAAAGCAATACAAAAGTTGTCCCTAACAAAACCTAAAGAGTAAAATGATATACAAAGCAAAATGAATGTAATACATTTAAAATACTTGAAATGATTTGAATGAATATAAATTAAATGCTAGTGACTATTATTATTTTTCTTTGACTCGTAAAGAAATGAATGTAGTGTAAGATTCATAGACGGTGGTCGGTGGTAGACGAAAGGCAGTGGACAACAGTGGGCAGCAACAATGACAACCGACGATGGCAGAATCATGGAGGTGGCGGCAGCAGCGGTGGCGGGTTGTAGCTCTCAATGACAATGGCAAAAAATTTACTGTGTATGTGAAAATCCCTCGTATGTGAAAATACTTCAAATCTAATGATTTTCAAATACATTAATATTGCGCGAGATGCGCAGAAGTTATCAGCGAGAGTGAGAGTTTTGAAAAGGATTTAAAATTATATTTGCACCTATCAACAACAAATAATTATCTTCTGCAAAATACTTAATTAATAGGATGAGGAAGTTGTTAGAGATGTAAGAATATATTAATTTCACCTACTTAACTGTTTATCTTTCCAAACAACAGCAACAACAAAAAAAAAAAACAATTATTACTGCGTTGGTCATATCCTTGAAGGTTTCATTTGTGACGGCTTTCTTACTACTTTTCAAAACAGTTTTTTTATGCAAAAAAATTTTCGAATTAGAAATTTTCGTACTAAAAATTGCTTTTGAAAGCAGTAAGAAAGTTATCCCAAACGAAGCTGAAATCTATGATGAAGAATTTTTCTTGTTGATATTCAAATTGGCTTTGACTATCAACCAAGAGGTCTTGGTTTCAAGTCTATATTATGGGTGTGTGAGTTTATCTTAGAATTTGTTTGGGATAGCTTTCTTACTGCTTTCTAAAGCAATTTTTTGTTTAAAATTTTATAATTCAAACATTTTTTTTTACAAAAAGACTGCTTTAAAATGCAGTAAGGAAGATGTCTCAAATGAAACCTAAGTGACCCAAAAATAATAAATTTTTTTTAAATTATGATCGCATTAATTGAGTAAAAAGAGACTAATTTTAAACAAATATATTCTGTAACATAAAATAATTGAAGGTAGAAACAAATAAAGTGCTTTCTAAATAATCACTTACCTGTTTAAACGGAAAAGCTTAATATAAAATTAGGTACTGTGATGTCTCCGATGAAGTTCATTAAGCTACTGTAATGTCTTAAAATATATGATAATTAGAAAGAATCTTTTTTAACTCTATGATAAAGTATATAAGATTAGAGAGAGTCGCCTTAGATGGTTTGGTCACATAAAACAGCGGCCTTCCGATGACCCGGTTAGGAGAGTAGAGGTATTAGATTTGACTTATGTTAAGAAAGGTAGGGGTAGACCTAAAAAGACTTGGTTAGAAAATATTAGGAATGACCTTTCTTTATTAGATTTAAACGAGAATTTGACTTTTAATAGGACACAATGGAGAAAAAGGATTCATGTAGCCGACCCCACGTAGTAGGATAAAGGCTTGATGTTGTTGATGTTGTATAAAGTATATAAGATTCATATAAAAATAATTAGAATATTAATTAAAATTTTGATAAATAAACTTATCTTCTTATACATATAAAGTGAGTCTTTGATGGGAACTTTTATTTGGTCCGGTCACAGGACGTAGCTCTACGTTCGGCCACCAGTAGAATCGCGCCACGCGTTCTTACTATTTACCGCGCGCCCCGACAACCCGACCCGAAACGGACCTAAGATTGCTCGGTATTTCTCGATTTTGCTAGGTATATATTACTCGGTATTGCTATGTATTGATCGATTTTGCTCGGCAATAACCAATACCGAGCAAATACCGAGTAATACTGAGCAATACCGAGTTGTACAGAGTTTTTCTAGAAAAACTCTGTACAACTCGGTATTGCTCGGTATTGGTCTTCACAGAGCGGTATTTCTCGTTATAGCCAAGCAATACCTAGCAATACCGAGTAATACCTCGCAATACGCGAACATAGCATTCCCGGGTTCCGGTCCGGGTCAAGTCGTCTCGTCGGGTCGCGCAGTAAAGAGTAAGAACACATGGCGACATGTTATTGATGGCTGAACGTAGCTCTACGTCCGATCAGAGGACGTAATAATTGTTCCCTTTGATGGAGAGCAAAATTTTGACCTAGATTATTCCAAAGCTCCAATCACAATCACTATGTATGCACGAAAATGTTGAAAAACATTAAAAAAAATCGATAACATTAAAATAAAAAGATTTTCTTAAAAAATATAAAATCATTTTGGATTTTCTAGAAAACTCTAAATGATTTTAGGATTTCCAAGAAAACCCAAAATGATTTTAGGTTTTCTTAAGAAAACTTTTTAATTTACCTAAAACAAAAACTTTAAAAATATTTATGTTATTAAAATCTCTTATAAATATTTGTGCAATAATAATTTAAAGTAAATTTTTTTTTATAAAATTAAATTTTATTTTGCTAATAATTCTTTATTGAAAGATATAATTTCAAATATATTTAATACAAATTAAATTTCATTAAGAAATAATTAAATTAAAGTAAAAGTTTTATATATTAGTTTAATATTAATTAAAATTTTTATTTCTCCTTATTTTTAAAGCAAAAATATTTTAATTATTCAAATAATTTTTTAATAAAAAGCAAGAAAAGTTATTTTTTAATGACGTTAGAAATCAATAAGTCACATAATAACAAGGCCATTTTTGTTAAGGCTGGCATTTGTTAATACTCATAAAAACCTCTAATTGGAGTTAAATGGGCCTATGTGTAATTCGGCCCAATCCACAGTAGTCATGATAATATATATGTAAGAAAACAATTTTATTTTTATGAAAAAATAAGAAGAGTATCTTAATGATCTTTCTGAATAATTGATTCATAAATATAAAATTTTCACTACTCTTAAGAAAATAATATTTTTATTATTGTATAATTGATTCATAAAAAAATAAATAAACATATTGATATATATGTTTCATTTACATAGAAAAATAAATCATCAAAATTGGCCTCAAAAGCACGAACTTTTATTTGGTCTGGTCACCTGACGTATCCCTACGTTCGGACGCCAGTAAAATAGTGCCACGTGTTCTCACTATTTACCGCGCGGCCCGACAACCCCGACCCAGAACGGAGACAGGATTGCTATGTTTGCGTGTTGCTAGGTATTGTTCGGTATTTGCTCGGTATTGGTCGATTTTGCTCGGCAATAAGGAGAAATACCATTCTGTGAAGATCAATATCGAGTTGTATTGCTCGATATTGGTCTTCACAAAGCGATATTTTTTATTAGTGCCAAGCAATACCTAGAAATACGCGAACATAACAATTCCGGGTCAAGTCGTCGGGCCGCATTGTATTGAGTAATACCACGTGGCGACTTGTTATTGGCGTCCGAACGTAGAGCTACGTCAGGTCACCTGACCTAATAATTGTTCCAAAAGCACGTGCCTCCACTGACCTATCAATTAAAAAGTCTATATCAATTTATTTTAAATATAAATACTACCTATAAATAAATAAAAATTATTATTTTGTCTAAGATTTGAACCTGCCTCTTAACTTCCACATCCCTGAAGCTTATCCATCAAGCTAGAGTTAATTCATGTTTTAAATAAATAAATATAAAAATAAAAATAAAAAAGAGAAATTTTAGTATAAATGTTCGTATGTGATAAAAATTTACGAGTAATAAATTGCATTCTTGAAAGCTAAAAATATTAATTTATTATAAATTATTAAATAAAAAGGCAAAAGAAATCACCCAAAAAAAGGAGTATGCTAAAAATTATCAATTTGTGTTCTCATTAATAAAAATTTCTGGTTCTGCCCTAAATTTTAAATTTTTTATAATGAACCAATTGAACCAAATAGAATAAGCTAAGACTAAACAATCCACATGATGGAGCTCGTCTTGATCTATTGATTGAGAGCTTTCGCATTCAATTAAGAGGAATTGAATTCGTGTCTTGCGTATGTGATGTGTGTGTAAATTTGACTTAATCGACCTAAATGTCTAAAAAAAATAGTCCACATGATATGACTACCAACTGATCATATGACTATATATCCATCTACTTTGGCTTCATTATGCTAAAGAAGGACAATAAAAAGTTAGTGGCACAATGAATGCTCATCATCACATAGACTTTGTTTGTGATAACGTTTTAATGCTTCTTAAAATAATTTTTTAGTACAAAAATTAAAAAGTTGCTTCAGGAAGAAGCAAAAAAGCCATCCCAAATAAAGCCTCATCGTTCCTCATCCCATTCTCCTAACGGTTGCGGTAAGCAAATCATAATTCGATTAAGCTTTTGAATAACATTAACTGAACTAGTTAAAACACAAGAAAATGTATTGGTTTAATATTTGGTTTCGAATATTAGAAAATAATTATGATTTACATCTTTTTTAATTTTTTTGAAAATTTAATTTTAAGGGTCTTAACTCTTAACAGTGATCATATTGTAGAAGTCTAAGGAAATCTCCTTAAAGTGATGGTTTGGTATCGTTCTTCATAAAATTAATTTTTTGACCTTCTTTAAGGCTTTTTTTCAGACTCCTAGGTGCTGTTTGGTTGCAGGATTTAACCCAAATTCTGTCAAATAGTCAAAATGATAACTTTAAATCCTGAATCTTTAAGCCTCATGACGTCGGAGCTGAGCCGCTTATTCATGATAACTTCAGGCTAGTTTTATTTCATTTGATAGTTTATATATCTACATAGGATTAATGCTCTCTTATTTTGTGTATAGCTTATTATGGACTACATTTGTCTATAAATAGGTAGCCTGAGATTAGATTTGGAGATTAATAAAATTAGAGTTTTATTCTGTTGTGATTTCGTGTATCCTAAGATTTGTTATTAGGTGGTGGGTTCTTGCTCCAAGGAGTTCTTGGCGTGGTGTCCAACAACTGTCACCAGATTTTGTCCTTTACAAGATCAAACATAAGCTTTTGTCCTTTACAAGAAAGACATGAGTTACATACTAAAGGTAAAGAAGTAATGTTTAACAGGGGATTAGTATGAGAAATTTGTTGTAATATGCGATGATGAGGATGGCCAAGCCGACGGTGCCACAGTTCTTTTGATGCCGAGGTAGCAGAGAGAGCAGTGGATGGGTCTGACGGTTGCCGTACGTGCTGCAAGCTTGTATAGGCCGTCTTTACAGGGTCCTCGGAGGAGGATTTGCTTGGTCACACGATCCTTAAATACAAAACCATTATTGTCAAATGTTATGGTAATGGGGTTATCTTTAACCAATTTAGAGATAGATAACAAATTGTATGATAATGAAGGAACATGAAGTAAACGAGATAGAAACAACTTACTGTTGGGGGTAGGAAGGAGTCCCGAACCCGTGTGGGCGATTGGGATGGACCTTCCGTCCTCAATGGTTACCGAGTCACTGCCGGAATATTCGCTGTAATCGTCCAATCTGGATACTTTATTGGTCATATGAGAAGAAGCTCCAGAGTCGATATACCAGTCGTCCGATGAGGTGCTTGTGTTATTAATAAGAAGAGCATTGGTATTCTTGATGGGTGCCGAGGTCGGAGTGTAGTTGATGTTTAACCGGTGCCAGCAGGAATCTGCCGTGTGCCATTTCTTTTTGCAAATTTGGCAGATGGCGATCGTGCTCGTTGGCTGTTTACTCGGCTGAGCAGGGTCGAAAGGTGGACGAGTTCGACTGCGTCTGCCTTGTCTGCGACCTGCATAGAGAGCGGCATTTGAGTCTGGGACGGTGGGAAATTTTAATGCCGCAGCTTTGAGGTGGATCTCTTCACTAATAAGAAGAGCATAGAGGTTATCGAGAGATAGAGAGTTTTGCATAGTACGTATGGTAGTGGTGAAGGATTGATATGCCGGCGGAAGCCCGTTCAGGATGTAGATCATAACGTCCTCGGGATCAACTGAAGAACCAGGGGATGAAATCTGATCCACGATCTTCTTGATCTCGGTGAGATATTGAGACATGGACAGATTTTGCATGGATATATTGTGTAGTTCATGCTTGAGCTGGATAACCTTCGATCGATTTTGAGGACTGAAATCTTGTATGAAGAGTCAACCATATCTCGTAAGTGGATTCGAGTTGAATCACGTAGGGAAGAACCGGAGGTGAGATCGTAGAGCACATCGCTGTGGCAAGATTTTGATCCGTAATCAACCAAGAAATAGGATCTTGATTCGGATCATTGTTTTCAGCAGAGGATTTGGGTTCAAGAAACCGAGCAAAACCATTTGCTTTGAATAGTTTTGCGATTTGGGTACTCCAAATCGGAAAATTATCCGGTGTGTGCGAATGAGGAACGAGGAGTTTGAGATTGGATATTACGAATTTGAGAGACGGGGAGATGCCAGGCATGGAGACCACTGCTCCGGTGGTGTCGCCGACCGCCGAGGTGGAGATAGAAGCGGAATTGGCCATTGTTAGGCGCTGGTCGCAGAATCAAGAGACTCTTGATACCATGAAGAAGATGAGAGTGTACAGAGAGAAGTAGAAAGAAAACAAATTGTATTATCTTGTTGTCCGCCGAGTACAGGGATCAGAATATATATAGCTAATACAATGAAGTTAATACCGGTAAACCCGTAGATAAACTAATACGGAATTAAGTAATTATTTATTATAAGTATACTATGCTAACAGTTAATTCGTCGAGCCCCTCAGGTCTGGTGTCATCCCCTTTCTCCATCTTTCCTTACATGGTGGATTTAATCACACCAGACTTTGGCCCGATTTAACTGAAATCCGCATGCAAGCCTAAAAAAAAAAGTCTTCTTCATCGAGAATATAGAATATTTCAAAGACAAATTACCATCAAAAGCAACAAATAAGAAGTCTCAATCAAAGGATACATATATTATTCCTGCATGCCATGTAAAACACCATACGAGCAAAGTCCTTAGCTACTTCAATTCACTTTAAGATAAGGAGGCAAAGCCCCTAACGCTTAGCAATCTACAACAAGCACCAACATACATAAAAAAGTTTCCAACTTTATAGATAGATTCAGATCAAACCATAAACTTCTGAGCCATCTTTGCTAGTCTTCCTCCATTGACATAGTCTCTTGGGCTGTGGGAGGCAATGCCAGGTATTATTAGCCCAAGGCATCTGTAGAGTATTGAGATGGTTCCTTCTTTGTATTCCTTCCCTTGCGTCCATCTGATGAATAGAGCTTTCAGAAGGTCACCCCAAGCACTTAGGTACATTGAAACCACGAACAGAGGATCAAAGTAGTTCGGATTAGGAGCATCGTCCATTATCTGTTCATTTCATACGTAACAGAACAAAATTCATTCATGTCAGGATTTACTGAAAGGGAAATCCATCTGCGCAAACTTATTTGTTAGAAAATTTATATAGTTTTGTCAAAAGCATGCATGCATGCACTGTTCTTTTGTATATAAATATCAATAATTATTAAATGAGCATATACTTGAAAAGGTTGGTGTAGCTTCAGTGGAAGATAAGATTAGAGAGAGTTTTGGTCAAATTAAACGGAGGCCTTTCAATGACCCAGTTACAAAAGTTGAGGTATTAAAAATGATCATTCTTTATTAGATTTAAATGAGAATTTGACTTTTAACAAGACACAATGATGAAAAGAGATCCATGTAGTCGAACCCACGTAATGGGACAAAGACTTGATGTTGTTTGTTTATCAAATATATATGAATAATCACGTACCTCTGCCTTATACCAACTCTTGTAGTAAACGCAAGTACCAAAATGCTTGAACAAAGCAACCGGTGGGGCGTCGAATGGAATCCTAGGAACCACATCATACCTATAAACCATTCTGTAAGACTTAGCCTTGATTATAGCTTTCACATAAGCTACAAAAATCTGATCCCCCACTCTTGGCTGCCCGTAAGTGAACGTGCCATACAACGAGCTCAAAATATTGCTTTGATTGTGATAACTCAACAAAGCAGGAAAAAGAGCTGCCAGTGCACCCCCCAGGCTGTGCCCAGTCACAACGATCTTTGCGTTCTTGTGAACTTTGAGCAAGCTTGCGAGCTGCTCTCTAATGGTGTAATAGGCGATTGGTTTGTCTGTTGTGCTATTGAAGTTTGTTGGAAAACCAAGAAGGAAGCTTTTCTCATTTTGGAGGCCGAGAGCTTTCAGAAAACCTAAATGGATGTTTCCCAGTTTATTGGCTAAGAGCCAGGAGAGGTCAACGTCAGTGGACCAGTCGTTGGCATTGAAGGGCTCGGTTCCTCGGAAGGCAAGAACAATCAAGTCAGCGTCGGTTTCTTTGTTGCAGAATATGAAAGCTTGTGTTGTGTGATCGTTCAAGAATTCTGCAAGGATGGATAATATTGCAACTATTTATGTTCAAATCAAACAATAATATTCATCTTATATTTTTATACAAAATTAGTCTGAGATATATATTGATGTACTTACTGTTCCAGCAATTGTAGAACCCGACAAAGTGCATCTGCATCCATAGAAATAAAATCAAGCAAACTATCAGTACAAAAATAAAAATATATAATTTGGAGAGGCTTTATAGAGATTCATTAGAATACATGCTTGCTACAATTAACAAATTATGCAAAATAAACTTAATTAATCATTAGCAAATCTATATGTGTATTAATAAGAGTATATGCTTTATATATTTTGGATCTATTGTTAAATTCAGAGTGATGGTGAAATAGATGAGGATATTATCAGCAGAATTCAAGTTGGATGGTTGAAGTGAAGTAATGCATCGGGCTTGTTCTGTGATAAAAAAGTTTCTGTCAAACTTAAGGGTAAATTTTATAAGATGGTGGTGAGACCTGCAATGCTTTATGATGCCGAATGTTAGTCATTAAAAGAGAAACATAATACTAAGTTAAGCGTTGCAGAGATGAGGATGCTTATGTGGATTAGTGACTTTACCCTTAGTGATAGGATACAAAATGAGTATGTACGTGGAAAAGTTGGAGTAGTGCTAGTGGATGATAAGATTAAAGAGAGTCGTCTTAGATGGTTTGGTCACATAAAATGACGGCCTTCTGATCGATGACCCAGTTAGGAAAGTAGATGTATTAGATTTGACTTATGTTAAGAAAGTTAGAGGTTGCCGTAAAAATACTTGGATAGAAAATATTAAAAATGTTCTTTTTTTAATAGATTTAAACGAGAATTTGACTTTTAGCAGAAAATAATGGAGAAAAAGGATTCATGTAACCGATCGAACGTAGTGGGACAAAGGCTTGATGTTATATTAATCTTCATTACTAGCACTAATTAAGAACTTGATTATAACTAAAATTTATTGGAATCTTATGATCCCATATGGTAAATTAAATAATTAAGAAGTATTGAATATAGAGATTAGATGCACATAGAAATGAATACCTTCCAAACATTATTGACAACATTCTTGATAAAAGCAGCATTTTCATAGGCTATCTTGGAAGACATCATGGTGAGATCCAGCAAATTTAAGTCGCTAAGATCAGAGAAAGCTTCCATAAAGGGATAATATTGGATCAAGGCGTTGCTCTTGTAAAGATTGGTTCTGCCATCAATTTGACCAATTAAAGTCCTGAAATTTGCATCTTCACGCTTTGGGATTACCACTGACACTGTTCAACAAAGAACACAGATAAGGAAGATCACTTTAGCCTCTAGGAAAAAAAAAAAAGAAAAGACTGAAGATGTTAAGAATAAAATAAGTTTCAAATTATAAAATTTACACTGAGATAAAACTTAATGTAATGACATATCTAATTTATTAATTTTTATTCATTGTATTTATCTCAAAATAAATTCAATACTTAAAAGCTCATTTGCTTTCTTGAAATTAGGGAAAAATATTTTAGAACTAGAATAATCCTTTTATTTTAGTTTATTTAAGGAGAGAAAATAGTTCAGAATATAACGATTAAATTTTAGTCTTGATAGATTTTAGAACCCCCAAATTTGCTTTGAGACAAGTTCACTATATGTATAATCAATTGATCAACTCTCATATTACACACATCACAAAGTAAAACATTATATTTTAAAGTTAGGAAAAAATTTTATGTCATTCTCCCCATATATATATATATATATATAATTTCTGAAATTCATTGATAAAATTTTTTTGAGATGAGTGTCATACATGAGAAATCAATAAAAATTTATGTTATGCTCAGTACTTAAATTAAATCCAATAGTATTTAGACACAGATTGCAAAAAAAAAAAAAAAAAAAACAATATCATTAGCCATTTTTTCTCCTTAAATCTTAGAAGAAGAGGTTTAGAAAAAAAGCAAAAATGCAGTAAAAATAGGTAACTAATTTCTAAACAAGAAAATCCAACTTAACTAAGATTTGAACAGGATCATAGATGGACAAATTTATGCTTAAACTACAGAAGCTATATATGCATCATAACTTTTTTAAACATGATTATAAAGTAAATGTTTCATTTGAGACCGTTTCTTATTACTTTATGAAACAACTTCTTAGTAAATTTTTTTTTGAAACTACAAACTATAAATTTTCGTATTAAAAAGTTGCTTTAAAAAACAATAAAAAAACCGTTCAAAATGAAGTCAAAATCTCTCTCTTTTTTGAAGACTTTATTTGAAAACTTTTAACGATGATAAATTAAAAGTTGGGCTGATCTTAATGAAGTAGTATTCTAAAAATGAATAGAATATAAAACAAATAATAAAGCAACCTGCTAAAAAAACAAGAAAGGGAGAAGTTGGCGATGAGAACTATGCGCAAACCGAGCAAAACAAGAGATTCAGGAAAGAAGTATGCTTTTCTATTAAGATAATTCAGTTTGCTTACTGAGTGCGGTATAGAAAAGTTCGGATATTTGATAGTTGCAAATTTTATGATTAAGAAAGATGAAAAATATATAATGATATGGGTATGAATGATCTCTCCTTATCTCTTGTAATTATCAGATAGTTATAATTAGCTACTATTATGTGCAGCAATTAATGGAGTCTGAGTTAAGTTAGAGGTGGCTCTCACTCCTTTTTAAGATTGAAGCTTTTTTAAAACAATTTTTTATAATCAAATCTGCTAAAATATCTGATTTTAATGAGGGAAAAAACAAATATGATGGTTTTAAAAGTATAAAAAATAAATTTATAAAGAATAATGTTACTTTGAGAGAATTTCAGCAAATTAGTCTTTGAAAGTAATAATAATTATTTTATAAAAAGGAATAATTTCAAAATCTAATATTAATAATTATAAGATATTCTTACTTTTATTAATACTTCAAATTAAAAAAAAAACATAATATCATTATTAATATTCATAATCTTATTTTAAAAAGAAAATCCTTTCATCATTTCTAGATAAAAAAATGAAATTTACTAAAGAATAAAGTTCTTTTTTATATATAATTAATTACTATGATGTTAATATTAATATCAATTTTCTTATTATTAATACCCTAAACCCTAAAAATCAAAATAAATATATATATTTTTTTAATAAAAACCTATCTTAATCTGTCTTCTAGATAACCAACAGTACTCCCATTTACGTCTCTGTATGCCTCATTTAATAATTTTACTTCCCCCTTTCAGGATTCAGCTCTCCCTTATTTAATTTCTTTTACCAACTCCCCAAACATATTTATTTCACTTCCACTTAGATCTCCCACAACATTTTCTGCAACAACGTACGATCCCGCACCATCTGTAGTTGGGTCTGTTTAAGAAATTAAAACTAAAAGTAAAAATTTTATAGTTGTTTCGACGAATTAATTTTTATTGCTTCCTCCCACCTGACGTAGAGATACGTCCTCTTAGAGCTAAAATCACGCTAAAAATGAGAAATATCGAGCAAATATTGAGCAATACCAAACAATAACGAGGAATATCATCATGTGAAGATCAATACCGAGTTATACCGAGCTATACCGAGCAATACAAAAAATACCGAGTTTTTCTAGGAAAAACTAGGTATTTTTTGTATTGCTCGGTATAGCTCGGAATAACTCGGTATTGGTCTTCACATGATGATATTTCTCATTATTATCAAATAATACCTAGCAATATCGAGCAAAAATTGATTTTTTTGACGGTGGGAGGACGTATCTCTACGTCAGGTGGGAGGACGCAATAAAAATTCTGTTTTGACAGAACGTTGCAGCAATCTCCAAAAGTAAAAATTATTATGTGCGGATATTGGATATCGGATGGTGTGCAGAAATTAATCAGAGTACGTCACTTTATTTATTTTTTGTTTGGTACCGATAGTCGGCTCAGCTGTGTACTGGATAACGTGGCGTGTTTTGCACAATAATTTCTCCTCCAATAGACTGGAGTTTTTCTTTTAGTATTTTTATTATATTATAGTAGTAGTTTTGCTTGAAAAAATATATTATAAGGGTATTCTCATTGTAATTTTGATGAGAATAAGCTTTAAAAAGTCTTTGAATGTCTTAAAATGAGTATAATAAACAAATAAATAAAATTATACTCATTCTGAAATAGATTTAAGAGCTTTGAAAGCATCATGATTAATTTTTTATAAATATTTTGATATAAAAGTTATTTATTTTGTTCTCTTAAATTTTGGATAAGTTTTTTTCTATCTCGCTTGGTTTGAGATAATTTTTTACTGCTTCTCAAATTAAAATTTTAGTAAAAAATTAAAAATTTGTATTAAAAATTTATTTTTAAAAGCAGTAAGAAAGTCATCCCAAACATAACTAGAGAGATTATTCTGTGCAATATCCGAATTTGTCCAGAGGCCAATCCGTTCGCGCCATATCGCCAAATGCACCGGATTGAACGACGGATGCGTTCGGACACCGCACATAATAGTTTTTCCCCCAAACTAAGCTTTAGTTGAAATCCTAAATTTGCTGCTCCCTTCATTTATTTTTTATTTTTTATTTTATTTTATTTTATTTTTATTTTTGCTGCTCCCTTCATGTGTGCGCGTGCGCCCTTGCTTAGGTTTGTGAAGAAGTGATATATATATATATATATATACACACAAATAAAAAATAGGAACAATAAGAAGTTACATAGGAAGACGACAAATAATTAGCCGAAGTCAGCAGCATCAGCAGCAGTAATATAAGTAAGTATACAAGACAATAAGAACGATGAAGAAACAAGCAGCTTGAAGCAAAATATTAGGACAGCAGCAGCAGCAGCAGCAGCAGCAGAAAGAAGAAGAAAAATAAGAAGAAGAAGAAGAAGAAGAAGAAAGAAAGGTTAATATTCATCAGTATTGCTGAAACAACCATGAAACTGAAAAAGGAAAAAGGTAAAACAAAAAAGAAGAAGAAGAAGATCATCAGTGACATAAAAGAAAAATATTTATCAGCATTTATGAAATAAACCAAGTATTTAAAAAACTAAAAAAGAAAAAAATGGTATGATTCAGTCAACACAGCCTAATTCACCAAGTTATTTAGAAGTTACAGTAAAAACTAATTAGCCAAGTTAATTAATTAGAGGTTAAATTTAATTAGAAAAGTTTGTTTTTAACCTGTGATAATGCGCTTGATAAGTCCTAGTATTCCACCATTAAGTGATATGAAGTTCAGCAAGAACTCAACTATAAGTCCTGTAACCTTCATTGGTCCGCTAATTGATGCAAGTAATTTTTGGATAAATAGAGTAATCACAGTGATAATATCAGTAGGAATGCCTTCCCCGACCGAGTCTGTCTCCAGAAACTTATAGCTCGTAAGGTTTCTTCTAAAAATCAAGAGGCTTAATAGATGAAACCATCCTATCTTCTCAGGCCTTACTATAAGATATTCTCTTTTAGTAGGGCTGGGTTTCTCATAAGCGGCCATTGGAGAGGATGAGCAAGCAGAGAGGAAGAAACAGAGAGCAGAAGGAAGTAGGAGGAATGAAAAAGAAGAAGAAGATAGCTTGATGGAGAAGTGCAAGATTGCTCTAAGTTTGAGCCCCTATAAATAGCTAAGATCCGAGTGAGTGTTAGCACATATGTCTATCTACAAATACAGTGAACTAGTGAAGCACACTTTAATTGTGCGAGCAATTTCAGAACAATTTATGATTGCCAACTGCCATTGGTCTTTTCCACAAAGTTTTTTTTTCTTTATTTTATTTTTCCTACGTACGATTGCTAAGTTATATTTTTTTATCATTTTTTCAAAATTTTGTGATGAAAAATAAGTTATAAAAATTTATTATATGTTTTTTTTAAAGGACAACAATATTTTAATATTTTTAATTGTTTTTTTTTTTGTTGTTGTGAGAAAATTACAATGCAGAAACCTGATTACATGAAAATACAAAAAAGTATTATGTTTATATTGGGCAGATTTTGGATATTGCAATTTTAACAAGTGGTTCCCATTGTCCATGCGCAATTAAGTTAAATGCTGTAAAGTGCTAATGTGTTTTGGAAGTTTTATTTGTCTTATTTTGTATTTGAGATGCCCTCTTGATTGAAATTGTTCGTGAATACCATGTTTATATTGGGACCATTTTAATAATGGTATGATTTGAATTTTATTAGTGGCTAATATAGTTCATTAAATGTTGATTTTCAAGAATTCCTCAAAGATAAGTCTATGTGACACTGAACCGGAGGGGGCTCTACTTCCGGCGACCGCGTCCGAACCAACTCCAAGATCTCCTTTTTGGGAAAAAGAATCCATCACTTGAGAACAATCTCAGGATGCAGGAATGACACAACACACAACTCAAAATTTATTAATCTGTAAAATCTATCTATTACAACTGCTGACTATGTATTTATAGCCAAATGACATAACATAAAATGCTACGTGCCACTATAAGAAACACTATATCTATATAGCTATACTAATAACTAAATGAAATTTAACTATCCTGAAGTTAATATGATTAAGCGGCTCAGCTTCGGCGTCACTAGGATTTATCAATTAGTTGTATAGTTATACATGTGTGCTAGCTTTCCTTCTTTGAATCCTAACTTACGTAGTTTTGACGAGTATGCGATTTTATCAGTCTTCTTAGTGAGTCTCAATTGGAGTACTGAGGATTGAGAAGATTTAATTTCTTGAGTGACCTGGATGTGTTGTAGCTTTAGGTGACAAAATATTTTGGGCAACTTGAAATTAGGCAAATATTGAGTTAAATGTCTTCTAAGCATATTCAAAATCAACAGCTTTCTAATCCCAATACAGACCATTACACTGAGATATAATACAATTAATCTAATTAATATAAATATATGTGTAAATGTTCTTATATAAAAGATAGAGAAAAACTGATTATTCTTATTAAAATAATTAGAAATATAAAGGCTGAGTCGTCCCATGCGACATCACTGTCTGTCTGAGGTTGAAATCATGAAAACTTAACATACCTGCTCTTTAACTTATTACAATTACCTCGCATGCATTGCATGTTTTAGCATATTTTATGAGTTAATGTTAGGTATATTAAGGAAAAGTCCTCATTTTTCTTGACACCGGCCAGGTAGGGGGCTCGACGAATCCACGTCGACAATCCGGTGTCGCGACCAAGAACTCCTTCTTGGGAGAGGGATCACCACCTGAAATCCTTCAGAATACAGAACCCCAAAAAGAGTAAAATTACTCAATTCTTATTCATATAAAAATCTATCTCTATTACAAGTAAAGGCTCCTATTTATAGACAAATGTAACCCATAATAGGCTACACTCAAAACAAGAGAGCGCTAATTCTATGTAGCCATATACGCTGTC
The DNA here is from genome assembly GCA_016618105.1 of Dendrobium huoshanense. Classification (NCBI taxonomy): domain Eukaryota; kingdom Viridiplantae; phylum Streptophyta; class Magnoliopsida; order Asparagales; family Orchidaceae; genus Dendrobium; species Dendrobium huoshanense. The sequence goes on along the minus strand of CM028350.1, from coordinate 41,944,739 downwards.
AAAAGAAATAAAACTAGACTGAAGTTTAATCGGTTAAATCAGCTCAGCTCCGGCGTCATTTTCTTTAACCTAAACAATCTATTTTATGGGCTGATCAATTTTCTATATAGATTGTTTGGGAATAATTTTTTTATTGATTTTGAAAATAGATTTTTAGTACAAAATTTTCTTAAATACAGCGAAAAAATAGTGACAAAAAACTGACAACTTTCTTATTGCTTTCTAAAACAATATTCTCTTACAAAAATTTTTTGAAAGCAGCGAAAAAGGAGCAAACAAAAGTTGTTCTAAATGAAGCATAAGGCTTTGCTTGGGACGACTTTCTTTTTGCTTCTTAAAGCAGCTTTTCAGTAAAAATTAATATTTTTTTACTAAAAAACTGTTTTAAGAAGCAATAATAAAACCGTCCCAAATGAAACCAACGTCTAAGAACGAAAATTATTTAAAGTTAAAAACAATTAAAAAAGAAAGAGTTTTATCATTTAATTGGGTATAGTTATATGATATTAACTTGATTTATTAAAGGATCACAAATCTATTCAAAAGTCTTTGAAATTATTGTAATGATTTCGATTTCACGTGCAAAATAAATGAAAATGATTCTTCAAAATTTAAATATATTTTATTTATTAAAATATAAATTATTAAGCCACTAAGTGACTTTGATTAATTGAAGCATTCCTTCATATCTTATTCGGATCAAGAGATCTGCAATTGCCAACTGGTGTGGAATATATTAATTCAAATTTAATATTCTTGATGTGTTCATGAATGAAGAAAAGTCATATAGGGAATCCATAAACCCCTTTTTTTTATCTATAAATTGGTATTTCAATTAAGCTTAAAAACTATCTATAATGATTTTAATTTTTTTTTATTTAGAAAATTTAGGACAATTAAGTCAAATACACATACATCACATACGGAAGCTTCGAACCCAAGATCTCTTGCTTAATAGCTAAAACTCTCAACCAACAAATCAAGATGTATGCATACTGGTTTAAACTTGAGCTGGAATTTGTTTTCATATACTTAGGCTTCATTTGCGACGGCTTTCTTGCTGCTTCTTAAAATAGCTTTATAGTACAAAATTTAAATTTTTTATACTAAAAATTTGCTTTAAGAAGCAGTAAGAAAGTTGTCCCAAATGAAGCCTTTCAGATAATTTTCTTACTGCTTTTAAACCAATTTTTAGTACAAAAATAAAAATCTTTTGTACTAAAAAGTTGCTTTAAGAAGCATTAAGAAGACCGTCTCAAACGAAACCTTAGTCTTCATTTGGGACGGCTTTCCTGCTACTTTCTGAAGCAGTAAGTAGCAAGAAAGCCGTCCCAAATGAAGCTTTAGTAATTAAGTCCATCTAAAATAGTTCTCATTTTGTATTTAATTTCTTGAAATAAGAAAATATAGACCTAGAAATACAGATAGTTATAAACATATATAATATGTTGCATGTAGAAGAAATTTTATTTGTAGTTTGTTTTTGTGCTCCTTGGTCCAACTTTGTGGTACTCTAAGGCCTGGCTTTATTTGGGATGACTTTCTTACTATTTTTAAAAATAAATTTTTAGAGCAAATATTTTAATTTTTATACTAAAAAACTATTTTAAGAAACAATAATTTGAGATGAATTTTTTAGAGCTTTATTCTATAGATTATTATCCCACTGAAATTTGGAGATAAATTTCTTGTTCTCTATATTAATAAGTTTCTATGGTGAGAAAAACTTTTCATAATGAACGTGGAACTTTTATTTGGTCCGGTGATCGAAAGTAGAGCTGCGTTCGGTCGGCACTGAGATCGCGCCACGTAGCATGCACAAAATCACGTATTTGTCAATTTTGCTCGGCAATAATGAGAAATACCATTATGTGAAGACAAATACCGAGCAATATCGAGTAGTACCGAGCAATACAAAGCAATACCGAGTTTTTTTTAGAAAAACTCGGTATTGCTCGGTATTGCTCGGTATTACTCGGTATTGGTCTTCACAGAGCGGTATTTCTCGGTATTGCCAAATAATACCTAGCAATACCGAGCAAAAACCGAGTAACTTAGTGGTGACCGGACGTAGAGCTACGTCCGATCACCGGACGTAATAATTGTTCATGAACGTGATAGTGATAAGAAAGCCTCTATTTGATTTTCTTACAAAGAAGTATATAAAAACTTACAAAATTTGTAAAATTTTTATTTTTCTTCTATTATATCCTTAACTAAGTTTAAATGACTAAAATTATCCTGAACACTTGACTTACAAGCTATTAAAACATTACTGCTAACAACTCATCTTACTGCTCGACTTGAAAGTTTCACACCCAATGCTTTTATTCAATATTCTGCAACTCACACACCTGCCACCCACACCATCTGATGTCCCGAAATTATAAGAATAATCAAGCTAATGAATTTCTATATTAATTTGACTTAAATTGTATTTATTGGTCATAGAGTGTTTAATGAGGCTTTTAAGTGGCCAAGGGTTGGGTTGAAGAAGTGAAAATGCAAGTTGGGTAATTTGCTTTGCGGACTTTGTGGTGTCGGAATTGGCAGTGCCGTGGCATTAAAATTTCTAGAAAATGGAAGAAAAATGGGATTTTGGGGATGCACCGCCATGGTGTTGGGCACGAATCTCAAAGCAAATTTGGAAGATTTTCAGGGGTTGTTGTCTGGCTGAGAAAGTGAGCATTACGATGCTAGGTCAAATTAGTTGTTTCTAAATAATAAGATATATAAAACCATTGCCAATTTCATTTCACCCAGCCACCTTGCTGGAGAAGAGAGGAGAAGGGGAGGAAAGAAGAGGGAAGAGAAAAAGAAGCAGAGATTTTGGTGTTCCAAAGCTCGGGTTTTGTTCATCGTGCCATTTAGAGAAATTATAGAGCACGGAGATAGACTTCTAAACCTTTATATTTAATTTTAATTCTCAGTGTTTTACAAAAAGTTATAGGTTAAAATGTGTTTTTCTCGGATTTCATAAAGTTTTCACTGCATAATTTTTTATATGTTGTTGTTTGCTCTGCTTTGAACGTTTTGACTATAAGAAATCAAATTTTTATGTGTCAAGTATATATTTTGTTATTTCCCATATGCTTAGAGCGGATGTGGGAGGAATTCTGGCGCCGCTTGCCAAAAGTACTGTGAGAGATTATTTTGAATATTAATATCTTTGTGGGTCAGGATAAGAAGTCTACCGAGCTCATTCTTTTTCTTTTAATGTTTGAAGAAAAAGGAAAGTGATCAGCTAAGTAGAAGGGTGTCTGAGCAGGCTTTTGAGTTTTAGAGTTTGAGGTACTGATTTTTGAAATGCAGTTTTACTGTTTTGATGTATACATGTTCTTGATCTTGATTAATGTAATTATGTTTTGATAAAATAGAATTTGGTTATACCATTTTTTATAATTTGGAGAATGTAGTAGCTTTTGCTGTGTCATAATTCAGAATCAAATTTAAAAGAATTGTCTATTTATTATTTAATAATATATCAGAGCTTCTATAAATCATCAGTATAATCATATATCTAAGAAAAACAATTAAAATCATATACATCAAAATATTTCACTATTTTCATTCACCGAAATTTTATGTACACTGGTGTACATAGGTGTACAAAAAATTTCGATAAATGAAAATAGTGAAATATTTAGTTATATTAATGACTTATAGATTCATCAAATCTTATGTCCTGCTAGATTGGAGCAGTTCATTAAGTACTCTTTCTAGGGAAATTTCTTCACCCAGGATGATCATGAACAAGATCTTAGGAGTAAACCTCATTTAGGAGACTTGCTCCTTGTCTTGAAATATTAGGATAAAGAATGATATATTTTTACAAATTACAACCAATTGATCCTTCTTCGATCAAGTACTATCAACTCTTAAGCTAATAAAAAATATTTTTTTGGGACTTTAGAAATTTGTGTTTCTTGATTATAAACTTAAAAAAAAATTATTCAGAAGGAAGTGAAAGTATAGCGACAGACAACATAAACAGATAAAGAAACAAAATCAGAGAAAAGGCAAGCCAACAGACAGACTCAGGAAATGCTACAAACAACATTCCCCAATCATCTAGGCTAGGGCCATCCATTGGTGAGACAAGCCAAAGTGCCAACCAATCCGTCATGGCACCAAGGTTACCAGCAAGCCATAATCAACATGAGGAAGCCAAATGCAGCCTCATTATTGTCCAAGCACAAGACCAAACAAACAATATCCAAAACATAATCACCACCATAAAAGCAATAGACACCAACAATAACACCCAAAACTTTAATCTAACCCGCAACCCCCAACAATACACAATCGACAACTAACCAAAAAAGCAATCCAAAAACTACCATTTGGACTTCCTCCTGCCACGTTTACCCCTCCCACACGAGGAATCATTAGCAACAGAGTCACCAACCTTCAAAACATACATCTCATTTAAATCAACCCCTGGATGACCATTATCCTCACCATACGAGGAAGCAGAATCCTCCAACCAATCATTTTGATCCAAAATGCTACCCTTCACATTATCCTTCAAATGAACTTTTAATTGTTCATTGGAGATAAGCGAGACCGAAATTTCAATAAAGGGTTCTCCATTCATAGGGCTGCAAGCGAACCAAACGTTCGATGAACTACTCGTTGTTCGGTTCGATTAAAGCTCGTTAGTGATCGTTTAATTAACTAACAAACAAACTTGAACAATATTTTAAATACTCGATTCTTAGATAAACAAGCTTGAACACTAATGTGTTCAGCTCGTTTATGTTCGCGAACAACATCAATTGATGTTCATGAACAAGCTCGATAAAAAGCTCGATTCGGGTTCGATTAAAACCTCTCGATAAAAACTTAAATAATATGTTATTATAAAATTGATAAATATAAATAATATAAAAACTTTAATTATAACATAATAATATAATTATTTTTTATTAATAACAAGAAACATTTCATATTTGTTCATGTTTGTTAGATTGTCGTTTGTTTAGGATGTTCATGAACAAATTTAAGATTTGCTTGTTCAATAGATTGTTTGCGAAATATGTTCACAAACATTGCTTGTTTAAAGCTCGATAAGCACTAAACAAACGAACATGAACACCCTTAAATTAAACGAACCAAACATGAACACAAATAATAAAGCTCGAATCAAACACGAACCAAACATGAACAAGCTAATGTTAAACAAACACAAACATGAACACTCACATACTCGAATCAAACACGAACCAAACATGAACAAGCTAATGTTAAACAAACACAAACATGAACACTCACATACTCGGCTCGGCTCGGTTCGTTTGCAGCCCTATCCATTAAGTTGCAAAGGAAGAGAAGCCCGAGCAGAATAAGAAGTAAGCAAAAGAGAGGTAGCATTAGTTTCATTAGGTGAAACATCCAACAAAACCTTATTCACAAGGCACTGATCATTCTCCTCATTCACAATTGCCTCAGCTAGAGGAGGCACAACACGAAAGGTCTCCAAATCATGCACAGAAGCATCCAAATCCACAATAACACTAGCAACCGAAGGATGAGCCCCCACCGCAGTAGCATTGTCCACACGAAGAAGAAGTCCAAAAAGAGAACCAAGCCCATCTAAAATACGCGCGGGGGGGGGGGGGGGGGGGGGGGGGGGGGGTGGGTGGGTAAGAAATGAGGCAGCAAGTTGGCGAAAGAGACCAAAACAGGAAAAATTGGGGTTTTTATTATTTATCCATTTATAATGCTAGGAGCACATCCAAGTCCCCATTACAATAGAATTTAGGGGTGTCAATTGTGGGTCACGGTTCGGGTTCGGTTTGAACCCGAAATTGATTCGACACTTTTCGGGTCAACCCGAATCCGACCCGTTTTTGTAAACGGGTCGATTTTCCTTTCCCGAACCCGACCCGCTTTGTATCGAGGTCAACCCAATACGACCCGAATGACCAAGGTCGTGAAAAAAATTGCTAGTTTTTGGATTAAAAAATGGGTCAATCTCAACTTTCCCGGTAAAAAAATGGGCCAATCTCAGGTTTCCTGGTAAAAAACGAGCTTTCAGGTAAAAAATAGGTCAATTTTGAGTCAAAGAGTCAACTTGAACCCGGCCCGTTTTTTGAAGTTTATCGAATTGTTGAACCCGAACCCGACTCATTTAGGGCCCGGGTAAACCTAACCCTGAATTTTCGTGTCGGGTACGAGTCAGATTTTTAGATCGTGTCAAATATTGACACTCTTACAAGGAATATGAATATAATAATAAAAATAATTTATGAAGAGACAAACTCCTGTGTTACACATTGACTCTAGCCACTTAGTAACTCATCAACACTTATGACTTAAATTGATATGTTGGAGCCTCTTGAACTCATCATGGTTAAGGATTGGTTGCAGAAGAGCATTCTTCTTGAAGAACTGATCATCTCTAATCCTATTCTTCTTAATCATCCAAAAGATGATAGTTGAAGAATTGAAACTATAATGTTGTTAAATATTGGAAAGAGAATAGATAATATTTTTACATAGGAGAACCTCACACATATATCAATTGGTGGTTTGAGTAGAAATATCACCTTTCAAATTTTTATCACATCACTGTCTTTTCTGTCACGACCCGACCCGACGGGGACGGATCCCGCCCGAGCCGGATCGCGGCGAGCGCACACTTACTAGCTTATCCAGGATCTGGCTTTGGATTAGGTTGCTGAACTGATCTTCCCAAATACATAACTCAACAGAAAACACACAGAACAACAGAGCTACTAAAAACATCAAATGCAGCGGAACAAAACATCTATCTTTTCATTTCCTCAAAATAATCATTTACAGAACAGTACATGGCTTTCAACAGAAAGAAAGACAGAACAGGAAAGCCATGACTGTACAAAAATCAACAAGTACAAAAGTACCTAATCGGATCAGACTCTGAAACTAATCCTGGACCTCCTTGCCCTTCCCAGAACCTGAAAACCACCAGAAAGCAAGGGTGAGCTCAACAGCTCAGCAAAGCAACAAACCACCAATCTAAATTCTCAGAAACCAAAACCAAATTCATCAGACAGAAGTCAGATCAGAAATCGGAACAGAATCGGAAATCAGAACGTATACGGACAGATATCAAATCAGAATCGGAATCGTACAGATCATATCAGAACAAATCAATAGAGTCAGAATCAGAAATCAGAATCGTACGGAGCATATCATATCAGAATCATAATTTCGTACAGAACAGAACAGAAAACAGAACAGATACATATAGCTAAAATGCCCTGACACTGACGGAATCTCTACGGATTCCGGCCCCTTATGCCTCCCTTCCCAGACACTGACTGAATCTCATAGGATCCAGGCCCCTTATGTCTCCCTTTGTGCTCACGGCACCAAAACAGATGTGCTTATAGCACCAGAACAGAATTCATCGGATCCGGAACGAAACAGATATCAGATTTCAGATTTGAGCTCATTTCAGATTTCCCCTTTCACTAACTGAATCTCATAGGATTCAGGCCCCTTATAACTCCCTTTTTATAGCTTAATCACATAGCATTTCAATTCAGAAGAAATCCGGACATTTCAGAAATTACCCAAAAATCGGGCAGCACAACGGCAGTATATAGAATTTACACAAAAATTCCTGCAAAGAAAATTTACCGAATTCGCACAGAACATAGATAATCACATTCCAGAACATTTATTCTACTGAACAGATAATTTCCAATTTCACAGAAAATTCAGGTCGACTAAAAACACAGTCGAATCAAAAATACCCGGACGAAAATCTTCAAAATATAATCAAAACGTGCACACCCGGCACGGCAACGATATACGAAAAGTTACGCGGTAAAAACTGAACCAATCAAAAGATACGGACGAAAAACCGTAACGAAAACTAAATCCGGACAGAAAAATACCGCCAACCGCGACGGAACTGAAAATTGAGAAAGACGGAATGTGCCTTACCTCGAGCACAGCAAATTCCTCAACAGTCACTTCGCTCGAAAACGGCTCCGCGTCTTCCCGAAATCAACTTTTCCAAATTGCTCTTTTTCTCTCTCCTCAGACGAAAAAATCAGATATTTATTTTTTTAACTTTTCTCTCTCTTCAAATCGTCTGAATCCCTTAAATCCTCTTCAGATCGGCCTGGCCGATCGTCCAGATCGTCCTGGACGATCAGACCAAACCACAGATCGCCTGGCCGATACTCCAGGGCGATGATCAGGCCGATCCTTATGAACAGTGTCAATCGGCCTGGCCGATCGTCCCGATCGTCCTGGACGATCAGACCAAAACCCATCGTCCTGGGACGATTTTTCAGGACGATGTTTACTATTCATAGGCGATAAAAACCTCTACTCACTGACTTGTGCCATCCACTGATCGTCCCGGGACGATGCCTCGATCGGCCTGGACGATCCCTACAGGAAATCATTTAGAGCAAATTCTGGGCAAAACCTGGAGCTGAAATGCACAGATCGTCCCAGGACGATCCCAGATCGGCCTGGACGATACTGGAGCAGTTTGAAATATTACAATCTCCCCAACTCAGAAAAATGTCGTCCTCGACATTATCCAATCCAAACTCAGTCAAAACAAGTACGGGTACGACCGTCTCATATCAGACTCCTTTTCCCAAGTTGCTTCCCGTGCAGTCCGGTGTTTCCACTGGACTTTAACCATCGGAATCTCTTTATTTCTTAACTTGCGGACGTCGTACGCTAAAATCAATTCTGGCTCTTCCTTGTACGCCAGATTCTCCTGAATCTCAACCTCTTCAGCTGATATCTTCTTCCCAGAGTCGGATACCCACTTCCTCAGAGTGGATACATGAAACACATTATGCACATCAGGCATAGAATCAGAAAGCAATAGGCGATAAGCAGCTTTTCCAATTCTTTCCAAAATCTCAAATGGTCCAACATACCTTGGACTAAGCTTGCTTACCTGACCAAATCTGCTCACACCTTTCATCGGGCTGACTTTGACATACACAAAGTCACCAACCTGAAACTCAACAAATCTGTGTTTCTGATTATAATACTTCTGCTGACGATCTTGAGCGGCTTTCAATCTTTCTCTTATCAAATGAATCTTCTGAGCAGTTTCATCAGCAAAAGTGGCACCCAAAGTCTGTCTATCTCCGACCTCCGTCAGAGTCAAAGGAGTACGGCACTTCCTGCCATACAGAGCCTCGTACGGTGCCATACCGATACTGGACTGAAAACTGTTGTTATAAGCAAACTCAATCAGCGGAATATGATCTTCCCAGCTTCCGCTAAAGTCCAGAACACAAAGCCTCAACAGATCTTCCAGTACCTGAATAGTCCTCTCAGACTGTCCGTTGGTCTGAGGATGAAAGGCTGTACTGAAATGCAATTTCGTACCCAAGCCTTGCTGAATGCCTTTCCAAAGTCTGGAAGTAAAACGTCCATCTCGATCAGATACAATCACGCGAGGCACTCCGTGTAATCTGACTATCTCTTTCACATATATCTGTGCCAAGCGTTCAACTGAATCCGTCTGTCTGATCGGAAGAAAATGGGCTGACTTCGTCAATCGATCCACAACTACCCAAATAGCATCGTGTCCTTGTCGTGATCGAGGAAAACCCATAGCAAAATCCATTGTTACCTCCTCCCATTTCCACTCAGGGATAGGCAACGACTGCAACAGTCCGCCTGGTCGCTGATGCTCTGCCTTCCCCAACTGACAGGCTTCGCATCTCGACACAAACTCCGCCACATCCTTCTTCATCCCAGGCCACCAGAACAAAAGCTTCATATCAACGTACATCTTACCACTGCCTGGATGAACAGTGTAGCCTGAATGATGAGATTCATACAGAATCTCCCGCCTCAAATCTCCAAACACAGGTACCCACAACCTGTTCTTACAGAAAATAGCACCAGAATCAGAAATTCGAAGTTCAGGAGTCTTACCAGATCTAATCTGAGCTAGCAACTTCGAATAATCAGAATCTGACTTCTGGGCTTCTTGAATCCTTGCTTCCAAAGAAAACTGAATACTCATCTGAGCCAACTCCAAATCATTGAAGGAAATCACCTCCAACTGCAATCTCTCCAAATCACGAATCAGAAAGTCATCACAAGTAAGCTGAATACCTGAGAATCCAGAAGACTTCCTGCTCAAAGCATCTGCTACCACATTCGCCTTCCCAGGCTGATACTGAATAGTCAGGTCATAGTCCTTGATCAACTCGAGCCACCTCCTCTGTCTCAGATTCAAATCCTTCTGAGTAAAAATGTACTTCAGGCTCTTATGATCAGTAAACATCTCACATGTGACGCCATACAGGTAATGACGCCAAATCTTCAAAGCAAAAACAACAGCAGCTAACTCCAAATCATGAGTCGGGTAATTCTTCTCATGTGGTTTCAACTGTCTCGAAGCATAAGCAATTACCTGACCATGCTGCATCAGAACACAACCCAGTCCTTTCAGTGAAGCATCACTGAACACCTGAAAACCTTCCGTACCTGACGGAAGCGCCAACACTGGAGCTGAAGTCAAACAATCCTTCAATCTCTGAAAACTAGCTTCACACTCCGGTGTCCAAACAAAAGGAACTGACTTCTGAGTCAGTCTCGTCAGAGGAGTCGAAATCTGTGAAAATCCTTTCACAAACTTCCTATAATACCCGGCCATGCCTAAGAAACTACGTACCTCAAATACCGTAGTCGGCCTTGGCCAATCAGCAACCGCCTGAATCTTCTGGGGATCCACAGAAATACCTTCTCCGCTAATCACGTGCCCCAGAAATGAAATGCTCTTCAGCCAGAATTCACACTTGGAGAACTTGGCATACAGCTGATGCCTCCTCAGAGTCTCCAATACAATCCTCAAATGTCTGGCATGCTCATCCTCAGAAGCAGAATATACCAGAATATCGTCAATGAAGACGATCACAAACTGATCCAAATACTCCCTGAATACTCGGTTCATCAAATCCATGAAAATCGCAGGCGCATTGGTTACCCCAAAAGGCATAACCAAGAACTCGTAGTGCCCGTACCGAGTACTGAAAGCAGTCTTCACCACATCAGATTCCTTCACCTTCACCTGATAATATCCGGATCTCAAATCAATCTTCGAAAATACCGAAGATCCGGAAAGCTGATCAAACAAGTCGTCTATCCGAGGCAAAGGATACTTGTTCTTGATCGTGGCCTTGTTCAAATCTCTGTAATCAATACACATACGGAGTGTACCGTCCTTCTTCTTCACAAACAGAACAGGTGCTCCCCAAGGAGAAACACTAGGACGTACAAATCCTCTGTCAACCAACTCCTGAAGCTGAACTTTCAACTCAGAAAGTTCTTTCGGTGCCATCCTGTACGGAGCTTTCGATATCGGAGCGGTACCCGGAAAAACATCGATAGAGAACTCCACATCTCTATCCGGAGGTAAACCAACCAACTCCTCAGGAAAAACATCAGTAAACTCCCGTACCACAGGGATCTCAGAAACAGAACCAACCTCCAGGTTCAGATCCCGCACCGAAGCCAAAAATACTGGATATCCTTTCTTCCACATTCTGCTCACCTCTAACGCAGAAATCAGACTGGAGAGAACACCTCGTAATCCCTGAAATACAACTCTCTCTCCAGCCACAAGCAAACTCACTTGCTTCTTCAGACAGTCAATCTGAGCCTCATACTGACTCAACCAATCCATTCCCAAAATCACATCATACGAAGAAATCGGCAATCGAATCAAACTAGATTTCCATTTCTTGCCAGAAATCTCGATCTCACACAAACAAAACTGTCGAGCAATCAATGGATTCCCAGCCGGTAAAATCACGGACAAAGAAACCGGTAAAACCATCGAATCCAAATGTAAAAGCTCAAAACAATGCTCGGACAGAAAAGAATGACTCGCTCCAGAGTCAAACAAAACACGACAGGGCTGATCAGAAATATAAACCGTACCTGTCACAACATCCGGAGCATCTCGAGCCTCCTGCTGACTCAAGCTGTAAACTCGTGGCTGAACTGGAGCAGGAGCTGAAGCAACAGAACTACTCTGCTCCCTCTGGATCGTAGGTGGTCTCCGTGGTGCAGAACTAGAACCACTACCTCTACCAGCAAATCCCTCAGAACGTGGAGGAACAGTCCTCGGTCTTCCTGCTGCTGAACCAACAGGTCTGACTAAACCCTCAGATCGCTGATCATATCCCATCTGTGGACATTCTGCAATCCTATGTCCCGGCTGACCACACCTGAAACAAAGACCAGCTATCCTGTAGCACTGGCCATGGTGTCGCCGTCCACAACTCTGGCACACAGGTGCCGAACTGACAGATCCAGAACCAGTCGTACTGGTAACAGTACCAGACGATCCTCCGCTCCTTCTGGAATCTCCAGATCCAGAACCAGGAACAAATCTCCTCTTCCCAGAGGAACCACTGCCAGAAGTATCACCTCCAAACCTCTTCCTACTCGCAGACCACCGCTGCTGAGTAGTCGTCATGTCGTTCTCAATCAGACGAGCTCGCTCCACAAGCTCAGAGAAATCAGAAATCCGGAACGGTATCAAAGGCTGCCTCAAAGTGTCTCGTAAGCCTCTCAGAAATCGGTAACACCTCTCAGCAGAAGTGCTAACCAGCTGCGGAGCGTACCTGGCTAATGCAGTAAACTCAGCCTCGTACTGCATCACCGTCTTGCTCCCCTGAACCAGCCTCAGAAAACTCTCCTGCATCTGCTGTCGTGCAGAAGGGGGAACAAACCAATCTCTGAACACTTCAGTGAACTCTTCCCAAGTGATCAAAGAGTTCAATCTGCCCTGAAATCTGGCTGCCTGCTGGCCATCCCACCAGTGCTCAGCCTCTCCATCTAACAGAAAAACAGCCAACGGAACCTTCCTGTCTGCAGGACACTGCATCCCGTCAAAAGTCTTCTCTAATCTCCTCAGCCACTCCTCGGCTGCTCTGGGCTCAACAGCGCCCTCAAACCTCGGAGGCTTCAACCTCAAAAACAACTGCAGGTGTCGATCGATGTCCTCAGATCTAACAGTAGAAGCTCTGCTCTGAGTCTCGCTCATCATCTGAGCAACCAACGAAGCAAACTGGGACAGTGTGTCAGCACCGACCACTGGGGCTGTACTCCCCACTGGTGCTGCCTGATCGGCACTCTGACCGTCTGTCATGTCTGGGTCTGGCTGATCCATACAGAAAAATCCAGAAAATCCGGAAAACTATCACAAAAACAACACAAAAACAACACAATAAAAAGCCAAACGACCCAAAACTACCTCCCAGACAGACTTACTGATCACTTCCTAAAGCTCTGTTTTACAATCCAACCTGTTTCCAAAACCAGTGCTCTGATACCACAAAAGCTTGTCACGACCCGACCCGACGGGGACGGATCCCGCCCGAGCCGGATCGCGGCGAGCGCACACTTACTAGCTTATCCAGGATCTGGCTTTGGATTAGGTTGCTGAACTGATCTTCCCAAATACATAACTCAACAGAAAACACACAGAACAACAGAGCTACTAAAAACATCAAATGCAGCGGAACAAAACATCTATCTTTTCATTTCCTCAAAATAATCATTTACAGAACAGTACATGGCTTTCAACAGAAAGAAAGACAGAACAGGAAAGCCATGACTGTACAAAAATCAACAAGTACAAAAGTACCTAATCGGATCAGACTCTGAAACTAATCCTGGACCTCCTTGCCCTTCCCAGAACCTGAAAACCACCAGAAAGCAAGGGTGAGCTCAACAGCTCAGCAAAGCAACAAACCACCAATCTAAATTCTCAGAAACCAAAACCAAATTCATCAGACAGAAGTCAGATCAGAAATCGGAACAGAATCGGAAATCAGAACGTATACGGACAGATATCAAATCAGAATCGGAATCGTACAGATCATATCAGAACAAATCAATAGAGTCAGAATCAGAAATCAGAATCGTACGGAGCATATCATATCAGAATCATAATTTCGTACAGAACAGAACAGAAAACAGAACAGATACATATAGCTAAAATGCCCTGACACTGACGGAATCTCTACGGATTCCGGCCCCTTATGCCTCCCTTCCCAGACACTGACTGAATCTCATAGGATCCAGGCCCCTTATGTCTCCCTTTGTGCTCACGGCACCAAAACAGATGTGCTTATAGCACCAGAACAGAATTCATCGGATCCGGAACGAAACAGATATCAGATTTCAGATTTGAGCTCATTTCAGATTTCCCCTTTCACTAACTGAATCTCATAGGATTCAGGCCCCTTATAACTCCCTTTTTATAGCTTAATCACATAGCATTTCAATTCAGAAGAAATCCGGACATTTCAGAAATTACCCAAAAATCGGGCAGCACAACGGCAGTATATAGAATTTACACAAAAATTCCTGCAAAGAAAATTTACCGAATTCGCACAGAACATAGATAATCACATTCCAGAACATTTATTCTACTGAACAGATAATTTCCAATTTCACAGAAAATTCAGGTCGACTAAAAACACAGTCGAATCAAAAATACCCGGACGAAAATCTTCAAAATATAATCAAAACGTGCACACCCGGCACGGCAACGATATACGAAAAGTTACGCGGTAAAAACTGAACCAATCAAAAGATACGGACGAAAAACCGTAACGAAAACTAAATCCGGACAGAAAAATACCGCCAACCGCGACGGAACTGAAAATTGAGAAAGACGGAATGTGCCTTACCTCGAGCACAGCAAATTCCTCAACAGTCACTTCGCTCGAAAACGGCTCCGCGTCTTCCCGAAATCAACTTTTCCAAATTGCTCTTTTTCTCTCTCCTCAGACGAAAAAATCAGATATTTATTTTTTTAACTTTTCTCTCTCTTCAAATCGTCTGAATCCCTTAAATCCTCTTCAGATCGGCCTGGCCGATCGTCCAGATCGTCCTGGACGATCAGACCAAACCACAGATCGCCTGGCCGATACTCCAGGGCGATGATCAGGCCGATCCTTATGAACAGTGTCAATCGGCCTGGCCGATCGTCCCGATCGTCCTGGACGATCAGACCAAAACCCATCGTCCTGGGACGATTTTTCAGGACGATGTTTACTATTCATAGGCGATAAAAACCTCTACTCACTGACTTGTGCCATCCACTGATCGTCCCGGGACGATGCCTCGATCGGCCTGGACGATCCCTACAGGAAATCATTTAGAGCAAATTCTGGGCAAAACCTGGAGCTGAAATGCACAGATCGTCCCAGGACGATCCCAGATCGGCCTGGACGATACTGGAGCAGTTTGAAATATTACAATTTCATTGTCAAATTTTCGTGTGGGACAACTTTTTTGCTGTTTTTTCTTAATAAAAAGGTTTTTGAATCTGAAATTTTTGTATTAGAAAATTGTTTTATAAAGTAATAAGAAAGCTGTCTCAAATGAAACGAAGCTTAATGGTTCGTTTGGAATAATTTTTTTACTAAGGTTTAGTATTTTTTTTTTTTTTTGAAAGTTGGGAGAAAATAAATGAAATCTAAGTCAATAATATGTGACAGTGATCTGAATTATTTAGCAATTAGGCAGCCCCAATAAATAATGATTTGTGTGCATTAATGTGCATTAAGTATAGATTTTATTATATGAAATCTGTCTATCATATTCAAATTGATTGCCAGGCACAAAACAGGACCTGCAAGTGAGCCCACCTCAATAATATTACCCCCCGACAAAAAAAAAAAAAAAAAAAAAAAAAAAAAAATGGAAATTTGGAATGAATAATGTAAACGTTTTAAACATGCTGCAAAGAGCAGTCCATCTCATGATAGTAACACTGAGAAAATTATTCAAAATCATAAAATTAATGAAAAAATTTCTGCAAAGTAATTGAACTTATGTCATTTTAATAAATTTTTGAGTTATTTTATTTTAATTATTTTTATTAATCAATAATGTATTTTGGAAAATTGAAGTCTCCGATGAAAAGGAAGAGATTAGATAAGGCTATCTTGGATTAGTTTTTTCGAGCCGAAGCTGGTATAGACGATCAAATGATGTTGACACCTACATCGAAGATAAAATACTATGTTGCTGACAGTGGACATACGTTTGTTGATAAGGGTGAAATCAGCTTTACTTTTGAGAATGGATAAAGATGGTAGCAAGCGTCCCAAGAAGCGCAGGTGACAAGGGCTTTCAGTAGTTCACAAGTGAGACAAAGTCCGAGCAACAATTTGATAAGCATGAACAAGATATGAGAAATAGTGCACATGAGATATAATGAGTGATTGAGCCTGTGTGAATTGGAATTAACCACTCCGGGTTTGAAATTGCCTCTTATAAATAAAACTCAGTTTTCAGAGAGAGAGAAAGAGAGAGAGAGAAATGGAAAAGGCAGTTATCTATATGGTATATCAATATAGGTTTTAATTTAAAATATTTAGTTTTATTTTTTGTTTTTTATTATTTTTAGAATACTAATAATTAAAGTTAATATAACTTTTAATTTTAAAATTACTATCATAACAATTAAATGTAGGAAACAAAAGTTTTTGTTTTTTCAAATAAACAATCACAATTATATAGTACTCTTCAATAAAATTAGATTTTTAATCTAAAAAAATAATATAATTAAAAAAAAAGATTAAGCAAGATTATTAACATTAATAGTAATCATGATAGTATTTCTTAAACAAATTATTATAATTTTTTATTAATTGAAGCATTAAACAAAATCTTACTATTATTAATAGATTTTAAGAATATTCCTTTGCTTATCAAAGATAGAGAAAATCATGCCTCTTAATATGTGAAACCATCTTGCTAATCAATAGCTAGTAAGACTGTCAATGATTTTCTCTCAAGGAAGCCTCTAACTATCATCAAAGAAATATGTGATGCCATTCAAGGTCATCTCCTCCTTACACGTAGCTTAATCATGTGATATAATCACTTTTTGCAATCATTAAAATCATCTTTGCTGTCAAGAATAAGGCATCGAGGCCATTTCTTATGAAATCACAAGGGACATCAATGAGGCTAGCTAGATTAATTCAAGTTCATCTAGGTTGTTGAAAGATTATATGGTAGATGACCATCAAAAGAAAGGCATGTTGAATTAGCAGCGTTACGGAGATGCTAATGATGCTATGGTTGAGGTACTTCAACATGACGGTATGAGTGTCCTACACGAGTGTCCTCAAATTTAACTTGTTAATTTTGTGGAGGATCGAAGAACTCTATCATGCTATGATGATATTCTTATGATCTAGTATTCTCTAACAATGAAATGATTTAAGCTGGTTGTCATAGACGGTGCCAAATAATTTTAAGATTGAATATTTATGATGGAACAATGAAAAATTAATGTCTTGATGAAGCCATAGTTCAGATTATTTATAATGATATTCTTTTAGTGTCATTATTGTTAGAACCTTACACGTGGACGGTTCAGATTTAATATCAAATGTGTACTTTCTTTAAATTGTACTTTCTTTCTAACGGTTTTACAAAGCCGCTCTATATATTCCCTCATGTACTCAGAATTAAGACGATGGAAATTATTACTTTCTTCTCTCTATCTTACTTCGTTTAGCTTTTCCCTGGTTCTTGATATACCAAGTTTATCAACATGGTATCAGAAGTCTCCGTTTGATCCAACTCCATGACAGACTCTACAACGCAAACATCTCCTACTCAGACGACCTCCACAGATGAGTTCTTCTCTTCCCAAATCCCCTCGTCTCTCAAATTCCTAATGAGCAATGTCAAACATGTCATTGCTCAACCACTCACCGCAGATAATCATGCTCTCTGGCGATCCCAAGTCCTAAAGCTCTTTCGCGCAAATGGCTACGAAGGTTTTTTGACTGGCACCGCAAAATGCCCATCTCAAGAATCTTCAACTGCCAACTCTCAATCTCCATTCCATACCTGGACCTTGATAGATCAAAACCTCGCTGTCGCGCTTTACTCTGTCATTACAAACACAATCCTCCCTTATGTACTCACGGCGGACCATTGCCACGAGATCTGGTCAATTCTTGATCATCGTCTTCAATCATCCACCCGGTCCAGAATTAGCCAATTAAGGAACGAACTACATTTTCTTTCCATGAAAGATAAAACCATGAGCCAATATCTCCTCGAGGTAAAATCCAAGGTCGATGCTCTCTCCGCCGCCGGATCTCAACTAGCAGCTGAAGACGTCATTCACTATACATTGAACGGTCTACCTAACACCTATCAAGCGTTCAAGACGGCAATTCGTACAAATTTACGACCGGTAACTCTCGACGAACTCTACACCCTGCTCTGCAGCGAAGAGCTAAATCTTGCTCACGACACTGCAAAAGATCTTCAGTCTTTACAAATCTCTGGACATTCCACGGCTCTCACCGCCACTCGCGGCCGTGGCCGTGGACGCAACAACAACAGTCGCAGCAATCCTGACAACCGATCCTCCCAGCCGCACACCCGGAATAGCAAATACAACCGACCGTCTATCACATGCCAAATCTGCGGCAAATTTGGTCACTCCGCGATTAAGTGCTGGCACCGCCACGACGATCAATACAACATCGATCCACCTTCCGCATTGTTCACATCTCCAACTTCAGCTTCATCCTCTCCGTGGTTCTTGGATAGCGGTGCTTCGTCACACCTTACCTCCGACCCAACGCACATACAACAACCACAACCTTATAACGGCAATACTCAAGTAACGCTTGGCAACGGGAATCAAATTCCCATTCACACCACGGGCAAGGGTATCCTCCCTACGCCCGCAGGTAGCCTAACTCTCTCCAAATTAAATCTCGTTCCTAATCTTGCATTTAATTTACTTTCTGTTCATAAATTAACTACGGATAACAATTGCGATATCACCTTCTTTTCTTCTGGTTACGCCATTAAGGATCGGAAGACCCACCGCCTTCTTCTCACGGGTCCGTGTATTAACGGGTTATATCCGCTCTAACACACCGGTCCCTCGCAAATTCAAAATCAACAGCTGGCTCTCATTTCCATTCAGCATGTACCGGCACTCTGGCACCGCAGATTGGGTCACCCGTCCAACTACACTCTCGTCAAAATTGCTCGCTCAAACCGGGACATCAAAACCGACCTAAAACATCATTTCTGTAACACATGTAAAATGGCCAAAAGCCACCTGTTACCTACACACACTTCACATTCTATTACTACTGTACCTCTCTTTCTTGTTCATGCCGATGTATGGGGCCCCTTTCAAACACCCTCTACAAACGGTTATAGGTATTACGTCTCTTTTATTGACGATTTCACAAAATATACATGGGTGTATCCACTTACTTGCAAATCTGAAGTTTTCGATAACTTTCTTCAATTTCAAAAACTTACTGAAAGGCAATTTCATCATAAAATCCACATTCTCCGCACCGACAACGGGGGAGAATTTATAAACAACAAATTCAAAAATTTTTGCAAGCAAACCGGGATCATCCATCAATCTTCATGTCCATATACTCCGTCTCAAAACGGCGTAGCGGAACGTAAGCACCGTCACCTCACCGAGACTACCCGCACCTTACTACTCGAAGCATCCATACCTCACACACTCTGGGTTGATACTCTCCTCACAGCCGCCTATCTCATTAACCGGCTACCTTCACCTAACACCCAACATAAATCTCCCTATGAACTTCTCTATAACACACCACCGAACTACAACGACCTTCGAGTTTTCGGATGTCTTTGTTACCCTTGGCTCAAACCTTACTCGGCCACAAAACTATCTCAGCTCTCTACACCTTGCATCTTCATTGGCTATCCTCCCAACCAAAAAGGCTACCGTTGTCTCGATCCGGCAACCTATAAGGTGTATACTTCCTACCACGTCGTCTTTAATGAGAACGTTTTTCCCTTTTCTCATCAACCCACGCCTCGGCACACTACCTACAACACTGCTTCCCCCACACCACCTCTTCTTTTGGTTCCCGCATCTCAAATCCCCTGCCCACTCGCAACATACCAAATCACGTCCACCAACGACCATCAGCCCTTTGTCCCATCACAGCAACCCAATCAAACACCTTCTCACATTGATCCCGGCTAACTCCCTGGCATACCGACGACATCGCCTCCCACTGATCCGACCACTTCACAGCAGTCTATTGCCACTGCACCACCAAAACCAACTCATCACATGACTACTAGGCTTAAAAGTGGGATATCCACACTGAGACAGATATTCAACATGTTTCACACAATTAATACAGATGAGCCTACCACTTACACACAGGCAGTTAAAAATGAACATTGGCGACTGGCAATGTCGCAAGAATTTCAGGCTTTGCAGGAACAAGGGACCTGGGAACTAGTACAACCCGATCCGTCTCAAAACACTCTAGGTTGCAAGTGGACGTTTCGCACCAAATACAACTCGGACGGCACTATCGCTCGCTACAAGGCACGTCTCGTCGCCAAAGGCTACGATCAAGAACACGGCATCGACTATACAGAGACATTCAGCCCCGTAGCCAAGATGCCGACCATACGGGTCCTAATTCTCCTCGCACTTCACCACAAGTGGAATATTCATCAGCTCGATGTCTCGAACGCGTTTCTCCATGGTAATCTCTCCGAAACAGTGTACATGCAACAACCTCAAGGATTCAAAGATACTCTCTATCCCAACCATGTTTGCAAATTAAAGAAAGCACTCTACGGACTAAAGCAGTCACCTCGCGAATGGTACTCCACGTTATCCACTCATCTTCTTCAGTACGGCTTCAAGATCAGCAACTCCGATCACTCCTTATTCACATACAAAGCTGGCAACACACAACTTTACATTCTCGTCTATGTGGACGACATTCTTCTCACAGGTAATTCTCCGAACGAAATTTCTAAATTACTCTCTAATCTTCAGTCTACTTTTCAGATGCGCCACCTGGGAAACCTCTCGCAATTCCTCGGCATTCAAACAATTCCCACAAAGACCGGCCTGCTTCTACATCAGCAACCATACGCTCGCCGTATCATCGAGCGGGCTGGAATGACAAACTCAAAACCTGTATCCACACCAACCGCCTGCAAGCACACCATTCGGGAAAACTCCAGCACCGAATTCAGTAACCCCAATCTGTACAGACAACTCATCGGCTCTCTACAATACCTCACACTCACTCGGCCGGACATCCAGTTCTCAGTACAGCAGCTATCTCAGCATATGCAAAGACCGCTCAACGCGCACCACGAATCCCTTAAGCGCCTACTCAGATACATCCATGGTACTTCTAATACAGGAATCAACCTCAACCGAACAAATCTTCTCCTCCGAGGCTACGTCGACGCGGATTGGGCCAGCGACACCTTAGATCGTAAGTCCACATCCGGCTTCTGCAACTTTCTAGGGGACTCGATCATCTCCTGGCAAGTCAAGAAGCAAAACACCATCGCCCGTTCATCAACAGAAGCAGAATACCGGGCTCTCGCAACAGAAACATCGGAAATAATTTGGCTACGCCGACTGTTGGAAGATTTTAACATACCTCAACAGTCGCCGACGATCATCTATTGCGACAATACATCAGCAATCGCTCTAGCTAACAATCCAATTTTCCATGCTAGAACGAAACATATAGACGTCGATTGTCATTTCATACGCGACTGTATCATCAAAAAGCAGCTCACCGTTCATCATATCTGCACCAACGATCAAATCGCTGATCTGTTTACCAAACCACTCACGTCACTACGGTTTCACAACCTCTCCAGCAAACTCATTTCTACATGGTAGACATTAGTTTGAGGGGGGGTGTTAGAACCTTACACGTGGACGGTTCAGATTTAATATCAAATGTGTACTTTCTTTAAATTGTACTTTCTTTCTAACGGTTTTACAAAGCCGCTCTATATATTCCCTCATGTACTCAGAATTAAGACGATGGAAATTATTACTTTCTTCTCTCTATCTTACTTCGTTTAGCTTTTCCCTGGTTCTTGATATACCAAGTTTATCAACAATTATATTCGTCTCGTCATAACATTCAATTCTAGTGTAAGGCTACTGAAACTGGAGTTCAGATTATCTCGCATTTAATACAAAAAATATCCAACTCAATAACTCCATCGAGATTCATATTCGATCAATTTGATTATTTGGTGATGTATCTACCACATAATTATTAATAAAAACAAAATAAAAAGCTTAAATGTTTAAAAATATGAAAAACAAAAATTTAAACATATTTAGGAATAATTGAACAAATTACCTCTTTTAATTAATCACACCATCATATCATTGTGTCCTTAATTTAAACCTCATGTTAAACGTGGAGTTAAATTATTAGATTGGTCAACCGTGTGACCATAGTTAGAAAACGAAGGAAAGCTGCATTTAACCCAACCTTTCCTTTCTGACCCCTCCTTTTCAAAGAACTCTGAAAGCTTCCAAAATATATAGAAATACCAAATAAATATTTTTCAGTCTTTTTTTTTTTTTTTTTTTTTTTTTTTTTAATGAAATTAGGCAATTAGCATAAGATCATTATCCCCTTAGGTGGATAATAACTAATTTCTATTTAAATTTTGATGATATAATTGTGAAGTATAAAATTGAAATTAATCATTCTTCCTTATATTATTAAATCCAGTGGAATAAATAAATTTAAGAAAATTTAAAATTATTTTGTTATTTGATAAAAATTTGTTAAATGTATAGTACATGTTTTATATTTTAGTTTTGGGAAAAAATTTAGTACACCGAGAAATAATATTGTCAGTGATTGAAATTTTTTACATGAAAAGTTCAAAAAATAGAAAAATTACAGAGACTGACATAATTACAATAATTCACTATATATCTATTTAGAAGATACAAAATTTCTTCCTTCCTCCCAATTGAAGAATGTAGGATTATACATTGTAGAGTATAATTATTTAACTTTCATAGTAGGAATTACAAAAATAAGATATATTAACAAGCGAATAGTTAAAACCCTACGAAAGTATTCTATATTAATAATCAAACAACAATAGACATATGATAGAAATTTAGTGATGAAATGTTAATTGCATAAGGTGGTCATCAATGGTGATTACTGAAAAATGCAATAGAGTTTTTTTAATTTCCCTTTCACATAGAGAATAATGCCTTATTTATAGCCTTTTTTGAGATATGAATTTTAATAAATTTGTCCAAAATTCAAAACACTCTATCATAAAATCCATTTTGATCCCTTAATCATAGAACGTATGTCATAATCGAATGATCTTGGTTTCATGAGATTCGTCTCGTCACGGCACTTTTTTTTTAAACACAAAATATATTAATGCCAAAAAAGGAGTACAAGATGCAAAGAAATGCAACGAAACAAAAGGCTACAGAAGATAGAAGAGGGTTGCAACCCATCGGGCTCAGTAATTGACAAAGGCTTCCATCTACTCTGAAGCCAAGCACAGGCCGTACAGTTTGGATCAGAGAGCAGTAACAGCCATCCCACAAAGGTTGTCACAAGCCACGGCTCCAGAAAATAGAGCCCGAGCCACATCATTGCCCAAAAAATTAAAATGTATAACTGAAAATAATAGATGAAGCACCAATGAACTGACAAATAGCAATAGCCAACCAAACCCAAAATGTCACCTCCACAAGGAAACCCAAAACCATAGAGAAACATCTGCACAATGCCAAATTACTTCCTTCCACGTTTACCCCTCCCACGGGAGGAAACAACAACCACAGGACGGTCATTCTTCAAAGGAAAATCAACCCCAGGATCATCATCCCCGCTAGTGTCCGAAGAGGAATCAAATGAGCAATGAAGCCAATTGAGATGCAACTTGACACTTGCCCCCAAATTTGCACCCACCTGAGAGACCAAAGCCTTAGGCGATTTACTTGAATAGTAGGTGTAACTGGGGAAGTAAAGCTAGGAACAACAACACTAGTAGAACCCTCACTCACCACACCCAAAGGTGTATCTGAGAAAACCTCATCCAAAATAGAAGGGGTAGGAACAGACCCATCAGAGAATTCCACAACCACACGAGGCATCGATTTACCAGACAAGAAGCATGGGACAGACACAACACCCACCTTCGACAACATGGGACAAGAATTTTTAGCACAACCCAAATGACCACAAACACTAGTACAAGCCCGAGGATCTAAATAGAAGGTAAGACCCCAGCCACAACATCCTCAAAAACGTTCACAGAAGACTCAACGACACCAACCTCATCAACATAATTTAAACCGTTCAACGAATTAACAGGCAAATGGGCAGGAGAAATAGGATTCAGAGAACCCAAGTTAATAACATGTGGTACAAAAGGTAAAGCATCAGGGGACAAAATAGCAGCAGCATCAACAAGATTACCAACATCACAAAATGAAACCTGCTCAACATTCTTCATCACAGAAGGGATTAGAACCACATTCTCAACAGATTGGGGGACTAAATTAGAGGTTAAGTTAAGAGTAGCATTAGAGCCTACATTAATCATATTCATCCCAGACATCACACACGGAGCAGCCACTGGTTTAGGCACATTTTTAGATGAGGATGCAAAATACGACAATCATCCTTCAAATGACCTAACGAATTACATTGCAAACAGAAATGGGGATATCATCAAAAATAAAAGTTTGAAAATATCCCGTATTATTTAAACCTACCCAAATCTTATCAGGGTATTGTTTGGTGATATCCAATTAAATGAGAATGCGAGCCACCGAAGGACGGGAACCCGAAGCAGTAGTTGTGTCCGATTTCAGCGTTCGACCAAAGAGAGAACCCATCCCAAAAAGGATAATAGGAGAGAAGAGATAGGGTCTAAGATAAGGAAACAAAACACAGATAGGAACAATCGAGGAATCAACCTCAACATCCAAATTAGGGGACCTTTTCACCACTTTCATATAGCAATTATTCATGAAATAAGATCCATGAGAGAAGATCTGATAGTAATCAAAGTCATTCACGAGCTTTATCAAAACATTCCTAGGGTTAATAACCGTGACCGAACAATCTTCTATAAGTTTCAAATTAAAGAAAAATTTTTGGATGGCATCGATAGAAGGTCGCTTTCGAAGAAATCGACCAACCAAAGAAAATTCAAAAGGTGCAGCATGCGAACAAACTTCTTCCTTAGAAATCAACAACGCCGGTAAACCCCAGTGAGAATAAATATGCAAATCAGGAAAATGAACCGAAGACGAAAAAGCCCCAGATAAGGCATCCTTAAACGAAAGAGCCGATGAAGCTCCATTGAGAAAACCCGGGTTACAAAACCGGGCATTCACCATAAAGTCCGAAAAAAGAAAACCAAAGCACGGAAAGAACAGGGGAACTAGAGAGGAGAAGCTTCCCTGAGGCAGGAACCATCCTCGCAGCGAAAGGCCGAGAAGGGTAAAAACCCTAGCAGAGCGAGCATCGGGCTAATTTTTTCAAGGTCAACGTTCTGTCTCTTCAAGGCACTTGATTTGATTGTAAGCATGCCAAATTAGAGTGAGTTTGGTTCTTCAATTAATATTCATAAGCTTATGCTTTACTTGCTTATTTTGAGCTCATTCGGAGTCAAATTGGATCAGTTGCAGTGTTGATGGGTTCGCCTCATCACACGTTCAGTTCACCCACAAGTTTGCTGGAATCAGAGTGGGTGACCCTGAATTTCAATTTAAAAAAAAAAATCAATTCAAATATTGCCTGGAGGAATGGTTTTGCCTATTGTGCTATATTTTTCTCATATAATCTACAAATTCCCAAATCATACACAGCTTTTCACATAACTCTCACTCAAAAGAAGAGGGGCCACACAATAGTGGTGTAAGGTCGGAGGGCTAATTGGTAAATTACTAATGTGAATTTTATTAAAAAATCGATAGATTATTCATCATGATATGTTAATTTTATTATAATCCAATGGAGCATATGATAAATTTAAGCCATTGAAGTATGTCCATTCGTTGTGGATAATCTGCTGAAATTTTTAACAAAATATATTTGTTAAATTTTTTTTTCTATTGTTTGACCATCTTGATAGTGTTAATAATGGGAGTTTTTATGTAAAGACCAATAACTTGAGGGGCTTCAAGAACATAATGATTTTGTGCTAGTTAAGTAACATAAATTTTCAACCAAAATTTTTAGAGAGGTGGATCCCCTTTTTCTCCTTAGCAATTCTTAGATACTTTTCCATCTTTAATTCCTTGATAACTTAGTTAGCACAATCTTCTTGAGTGATGACGACGTATTATTCTTCTCAGTTCTTTTGGAAAATATGAGTATGATGTTTATCATCGTGAAAGTTTTGATTATTCATTTTTGAGCTATTTGAATTTTGTAGATTGTTTCCTATCAAAAGTTAGTTATCTACATACAAGTGTATAATAATTTATCCTCTTTGAACTTTGATATATGAAGTATATAATAATTTTTCTAGTAATTAGTACATGCAAATTTGGATATTAAAAACCCCTTGGCGCTTGTTTTAACTTACAAAAGGCCTTCTTCAACTTTAAGACACCATCTTCTTTCTCTTTCACTTCATACCCTAAACTTTGCATAATGTTGGTGAAGTGGGGAGAAAACATTGAAGAAGAAAAAACTAAAGAGCAAAATATCTCAATTCTCAAAGCACCAAATCATATCATCTTCAGATCCTCCTCACTATCTACTACAACTTGTATGTAGCTAAACAAAAGGAGTTTCTAGAAGATTCTAGAAAAACATATATAAACTTTGTTATGTTTTGTCCAAGATTTATCTTTGTCCTTTCTTTAATTAGTTTTCTTTATAGCTTTTATGTAGCTTTGCTTGGGTTCTAATGTAGCCTTTTATGCTACCATTCAGTGTCTTTATAAAGACACTATGTTTGTAATTAGTATATACAAAATAAGCCAAGCAATAAAAATCTGATTTGGCTCTCTCTCTCCCTCCTCTCTCTAGAAGCTCAAGAGGAAGAACTCTTTCCTCTCATCCAAGTTTCTATCAGTGGTATCAGAGCCACCTTGAGGTAGATGATGAGGTTTCTTGTCTAAAGAAATTGATTTAGAGAGGGAGTTTGGGCAGGGCCCGATCGGGAATGGACGGGAGTCGCACATGGAGGAGCTCGGTAGGGCATCGGGTTCACTGCATTCAGGTCGGCCGACAACGTGTTAGCGACGAGTCAAGTCAGAGATGGATTGGTGCCTCGCATAAGGTGGAGTCGAGCTCAGTCGCTGGACCTGGAGATGGATCCGGTGCAGACGTGGTCGCTGGATCTGTGCGGAAGTCCGGCATGAAGTCAATATCGATCGTGTTTCTTGCAGTCGGACTTGGCTTGCCTGCGCATAGGAGGTGTAGGTTGATTGGACGAACGCTGCCAGAGCGTGGAGTGCATTAGGGAGCAAGAGAGCCTGATGGGAGCATGTTATGCGAGATGGGCAGGCTAGCCAGAGCTTGTGGTCGCACTGGAGTAACACGAGACAACATGTTGCATGGGTTGTGTTCTTGCGCAGAGTTGGGTTCGAAGGTCGTACAGGTGGAGACTGTGCAGGGTTCACGGTAAATTGCTCAATGCACATACGAAAGCGTGTAAGTAGGATGCATGGTGATGTTGACTGCATGGGTCACAATGAGGTAGGAGAAGCCGAAGGTGAACTAAGGTGGAGTTGCGACAACTCAAGTGTAGTTCTTTCAGTCCTTTGGACGAATTCTTATTTCAGATTCTTTGAACATGTCTATGCAAAGGTTTGAAATCGATAAGTTTACTGGAGATAATGACTTTGGATTATGGATAATCAAGATGAAGACCCTTTTTGTGTATCAAGGAACATCTGAGGAAATTTCCAAGGAAGATTTTGCTGCCATAATTGAACAAGCAAGGGCAAGGCAAATGCAGTTGAAGGCACATAGTGCTATCTTATTATCACTCGGTAATGAAGTCATGAGAGAAGTTGCTGAAGAAGGTTCTGCCATAGAAGTATGGGAGCAATTGGAGTCATTATACTTGAAAAGATCGTTGGCCAACCGATTATATCAAAAGAAGGCTCTATACCCATTGCATATGGAAGAAGGTAAAGACTTATAGAAACACATTGATGAATTTAACAAACTCATCCCTAATCTTAAGAATGTAGATGTAAGGATTGAGGAGGAAGATCAAGGTATTATTTTTCTGAGTTCTTTGTCAAAGTTATACGAAATTATAGTGGACACATTACTATATGGCAAGCAAACATTGACCATGACTAATGTAAAATTAGTACTGATGTCCAAACAATTGCAGCATAGGAATGATGACAAAGATGAAAGTGTTGGCAACATTTTTGTAGCAATGGGAAGATGTGAGTTCAATAGGAGATGCTTCCATGGTCAGAAGGAAGGGCACTTCAAAAGAAATTGCCCAAATCTGCTGAAGCGAAAAGAGGTTAGACCCAAGGATGATGCCAACATTGTTGAGACTGCATATGAGCACTTAGATGTTTTGTAAATCTTGGATTAAAGCGGAGTTTGTTATGTTTGGTCCATGATTTATATTTGTCCTTTCCTTAGTTTTCTTTGTAACTTTTATGTTGCTTTGCTTAGGTTCTTATTTAGACTTTTATGCTACCATTTAGTGTCTTTATATAGACACAATATGTTTGTAATTCGTATATACAAAATAAGCCAAGCAATAAAAATCTGATTTGGCTCTCTCTCTCCCTCCTCTCTCTAGAAGCTCAAGAGGAAGAACTCTTTCCTCTAATCCAAGTTTCTACAAACTTGATATAATAATCCTATGTTATCCTATAACTAAAGTCTAAAAATGCATTGCATTAGTAGGCTTTAACTCAAGAAAGAAAGAATCATATTTATTTGATAAATCTATCATCTATAACAAGTTGCCAAATAAATAACCAGTCAAATAATTTTAAAATAAGGCAACAATAACAAATACCTCATCATAATCAATTTTGGATCTTTGATTATATCTTTTATCTTGTAATATCGCCTTTTATTGCCTCCTTTAGAATTCATCATAGTTTTGCATGCTCATTAGATAGTTCATCTTCTAAGGCTGTTGGAATGCAATTCACATTGAACCTTAAATAACCATAGAAAATTATCATACTAAGCTTTATTAAATCTTAAATAAAAACAGGACATGAACTCTTGATAAAAGCTGCATTTACTGATTAAGATAAGTAGGGATTGATGACTGCATTGCCATCATATCAGACAATAATTCTATGAATTGCGTCATGAGCTAAGATGATATTTTGCCTGACATTAACAAGCTTCATTCCTCTTTGTTGCTGATCTTCTGAGCTATTATTTTCGCCATAGTTCCTCCATTCACATAATCTCTTGGACTGTGAGACGCCAGGCCAGGTATGAAGAGTCCCGAAGCACGATACATGAGGGACACAAAGCCCTCGTCAAAATCGTTTTGAAGATAGGCCAACAAGAAAGCTTTCGTTAAGTCCCCCACTGCGTTCAAGTACATGGAGAACACGAAAAATGGATGAAAATAGTTCGGGTTCGGCGATTCCTCCACCACCTGCCATTAATTCAAGATAAAGTCGATGACATGCTAATCAACATAACAATGAAAGTCTGCTTTGTAACTTCTTTAAGACAGCATAGAATGATAAGCTAAAAGGGGGAAGAAGAAGCTAGCAAACGCACCTTGCCCTCATACCAACTTGTGAAGTAAATGCAGGTGCCAAAGTGCTTGAACAGAGCAACGGGGGGCTTGTCAAATGGAACCCGAGGGACTATATCGTACCTGTAAACCATCCTATGATACTTGGATTTCAAAACAGCTTGCACGTTGCGTCCAAACACCGCATCTCCAACCCTCGGCTGGCCATAAGTCATCACGCCATGGATTCTGTCTATGATGTCGTGCCGCTCGTGCATGGCTAATATCGCCGGAAAAAGAATCGCCAGTGCTCCTCCGAGACTGTGACCAGTTATGATGATCTTGGCTCGTTTGTGCTTCTCCAGCAATTGTTCCAGTTCCTCCCGAATGGCGTAGTAAGCCAGCAATTTGCCTTCGTTATGGCCCTCGTGCTCACGGGGGAAGCCTATCTCAACATCTTTCTCGTCTTGGAGGCCGAGTGCTCTCATGAAACCAAGATGAGCTTTGCCAAATTTTCCCATGGAAAGCCAGGAGAGATCGACGTCCGTAATCCAGTCGTAAGCGTTGAAGGGCTCAGTCCCGCGGAAGGCCAATACAATGACATTGGCGTCCTCCTCTTTGTCGCAGCAGATGAAGGCTTGGGTTCCTCTGTTCTTCAAGTATTCTGAAAAAGGGAAAATCTTGCGCATTTAAAGTTAAATTAACTACTAGGCGCGGTGGATTGCGCCAATTAATCTAAGCAGCTTTTGGTTCACACTATTGATTATTTGATGAGTATAGCATTATTACGTCATGGGAAACTCTCACACAAATTGGAACAATTATTACGCCCTCCAACCGGACGTTCCGGTCGGAGGCTAAATCGCGTCAAAAAACGAGAAATGCCGAGCAAATACCTAGCAATACCAAACAATAACGAGGAATACCATCACATGAAGATCCAATACCTAGTTATACAAAAGTTGTACCGAGTTTTTCCTAGAAAAAACTTGGTACAACTCGGTATTGCTCGGTATAGCTCGGTATAACTCGGTATTGATATTCACAGAGCGGTATTCCTTGTTATTATCAAATAATAACTAGTAATACCGAGCAAATACCGAGTTTTTTGACGGGATTTTGCTTCCGACCAGACGTTCCTCTACGTCCTTACACCGGACCTAACAAAAGTTCCACAAATTGGGCTGTTTGATTTACTAAAAACGTTACAATAAAATAAATATAATAATGTATTTGGAATAATTAAAAATTATTTAATTAAGTATAAATTGAATCCAGTATACTCTTATTTCTTAGGTGTTTGATTTGAAATAAATTAAATTTAATATAAAGCCAAACAATAGCAATTGATGATACGGCAATGTGGGATAGTCATAATAGACACAACAATTCATAGCAGCACCGATCATAAATGATGGCGATGGGCATTAGTTAAGTAGCCAAAAATATTGGTGGTTGCTTTTTTTTTTTCTTTTTAACAAGCTCAATCAGTCTATTGTAATTTTTGTTTTGTCCTTTGTTA
This sequence comes from Dendrobium huoshanense, assembly GCA_016618105.1. Taxonomy (NCBI): domain Eukaryota; kingdom Viridiplantae; phylum Streptophyta; class Magnoliopsida; order Asparagales; family Orchidaceae; genus Dendrobium; species Dendrobium huoshanense. The sequence continues at coordinate 41,913,676 of CM028350.1, read as the reverse complement.
GTCTTATTTGTTTCCTTCTTTTATTAATGGAATTTTATCCCTTTTGGTTAAACAAAAAAAAGGACCTTGGCCCATATAATAAACAGGTCATAACAATGGACTCAAATCGGACTTGAAAACCAATTTTAATAATATTTTTTATAACATGTTAGCTATAAATTTTAGGTAACTTGATCCTAAAATAAATATGTTATACTAACAAGTAAAAGAATTTTAGGAAAAAAATTAAACATGTCACTTTTAGATCAAAATTGAGTTTGCGAGTTACCCTAAATCCCACCCATTTAATAAACGAGTCAATATTTTGGATCCAAATCCAATTCGCTAATTAATTACGGCAACCCAAATTAAATTTTTTTTTTTAAATTAGGTCTAATAGTGATGCGGACTAGAATATACGCAGCGGTAGAGTAAAAATATAACGTCTTAACAATATACGTATATCCAGCACACCAACAGATAATTAAGAGAGAGAAACACCAGAAACTTTTTTACGTGGAAAACCCGAAAAGGGAAAAACCACGGGGCCTGACCCAGATGAGAAATTTCCACTATATCAGGATTGGTTACAACGTTTGATTCGCTCCTTTACTTGGAGATGCTAGAATCACAGTAAGTTAATAACAGATAAAAAATCTGATGATGATTAATGGATCGACCAAAATAAGGTAGTGATTGGGAAAAGCTCCAGCGACGGTCAGTAGAAAAACTCAAGCGATAGTTGGCAGGAAAACTGGCAGTGGTTGGCAAGAAAACCCGGCGGTGGTCGGCAGGAACTCCGGCGATGGTCAATAAGGAAACCCGGCGGTGGTTGGCAGGAACTCCGGCGGTGATCGGCAGGAACCCTGGCAGTGGTCGGCAGGAACCCCGGCAGTGGTCGGCAGGAATTCCGGCGATGGTCGGCAGGAACTCCGGCGGTGATCGGCAGGAACTCCGGCGATGGTCAATAAGGAAACCCGGCGGTGGTTGGCAGGAATACGGCGGTAATCGGCAGGAAACCCGGCGATGGTCGGCAGGAACCCCGGCAGTGGTCGGCAGGAACTCCGGCGATGGTCGGCAGGAACTCCGGCGGTGGTCGGCAGGAACCCCGGCGGTGGTCGGTGGCAAGAGAGCTCCCAAATTCCTCCCTTCCTTCTTCTCTTCCTCCTCTTCACTTGAGCCCTCTTGTGAAGAATGAGGGCTCTATTTATAGTTTTTCTGGAGTGGCATGGCTTGTAAATAGGTGTGAGATCAAGGGCGAATCGGGAGTGGTTTGAATGGACGGTCGATATTGGATCTCTTGATCGTGGACCGTTCGTTGGATATTTGAAGGCCTTGATGACGTCGGAATTTGGCGATCTTAGGCTCGTTGGATTCGTCTCGTCAAGACGTTCGATTCGAGTATAAGCTCGTGAAAATCGGAGACCGTTTGGTAACTCAAATTGTGGTTCGAATCTCCCAACAGCACTTTGGGTCTTTGATTCAGACTTATTTGGGCTCGGATTGGGTTGAGTTTGGTGTTATTGGGTTCGTGTTTCCGAGACACTCAGTTTGACTATAAGCTTGCTGAAATTGGAATCCATATGCTCCTGAATTTAATCTTTGAAGTTTCCAACTCAATTTTGCTTCAAGATTTGTGCATGATCAAGTTAATTTTCTTATGATGTATCAGTTGCCCCCCTATTTTCGGATGTCGAAGCTTACAAAGTCCGAAAATATATATTTGCACCTTTCATAGTTGCTTGTGGCTGATAAATCTTAAAATAAATTGGACTTTTACCTTGTTTTTGCTTAATGGGTTATTATTATACTCCTATTGAATAAATTATATATATATATATATATATATATATATATATATATATATATATATATATATATATATATATATATATATATATATATATATATATATATATATATATATATATATATAGAATAAACTGATTTATAAAATAAGTTGATATTCAATGATATCACCTGAATCAACATAAATACTAGGCATAATTTATAATATTATTTATATATTTGTACTATTAAAGATTTCCTGCTTATTATAACTTTTGAGAAGTTAATCATTAATGTTAAATTGTTTTAGACCAATCCAATACTAGATTGAGATAACGTGTATAGTAATGAATAACTATAACGTGTATAGTAATGAATAACTATAACGTGTATAGTAATTGTTTTAAACCAACCGTTCAAGTCATTTTTAAAGTTTCGGCACAGTGCCGTCTCGATGCATTGAATATATAATTGTAATTATTATTATTTCATTTTACATTTAATTTTAACCTTTCAAATTCTAATAAAATTTTTAAGAATTTTATGGAATGACTTTTCATCTACCCCACCTTTCTTCCTATAAATACCTCTTTAGGAGGTGGAGGAAATCACAATCTCTTGTGTCATTCCAAGCCCTCCTTTTGGATTGATAGCTCGGAGATTGTCAGCGGCGATCGAAACCTTACTCTCTTGTGCCGGTCCAAGCATTCCTCTGGATTGGTAGCTCGGGGAGTGTAGGTAGCGATCAAAGCGAACATTGGTGGCGAACATAGCCAAGCTCTCTTGTGCCGGTCCAAAATTTTCTTTGGATTGGTAGCTCGGGGAGTTTTGGCATTTGTTAGTCTTTTTCAAATTTGGAGATAAATATGGCCGACAATCCCATATTTAACAATCAACGAAGATCCTTGGATATCGCATCAAAAAGGCCTCCTTCCAAAAATCTGGAGAATACTTCTGGTAATAATATTTTGATTTTCTTTACACAAGAGTTTTGATATCTTATCAAAAGCTAAATTTCTTTAGGTGGAGGATTGACGGATGCCTCGAGAATTATTCATTCTGCTAATGATGGTGATAGGAGGAGATCTGATGATGTCGCATCCATCATCACGTCCGATAGCTTAGCAGCAATTCGCAAGAAATTTCACGTGCCGAATGATGTGTTAATTATTGCTCCAAAGAAGACCGATAGGGCACATGCTCCTCCACAAGGATTTGTAGCCGTATATGAGATGACGCTACGTGCTGGTTTGAGGTTTCCTCCAGCACCCGAGTTACTCGAAATTTTCAAAGCATGTGATGTTGCATTACCCCAATTTTTATGTAGAGCAATGACAATTATAATGGGCTTGATAGTATTTTTTTAGGGAACGTAAAGCAACACTAACCGTAGAATATTTATCCAAAATGTGTAAATTTACAAGTGATTCTTATGGTCGGATTTCATGTCGAGCCAATAAGAAATGGTTGGATTTTGTAATGAGGGACCCTTCAAAGAATTGATGTAACTCCTTCTTTTTTGTGAAGAATGAGTGGGGCCTTCCTGAAAAATGGGATAAATTGAAAGAGTTGCCAAGCTCTTTACATGTAGGAGAGGAAGATATTTTGAGAATTTTGAATTTTCCTGATACGGAAAGTCTTCAACAGGAACTACGCTATATTAGTCGATGTGTGACAGAGGAATCTCTTTTTAAAGTTGGCCTTTCCATTCAGGCAGGAAGATCCCATGCAATTCGGTTGAAAAAATCTGAGAAGGTTCGTGAAATAACTTCTACCGCTCTTAAGCGTCCAGCAAGCCAACCTTCAGAAAGTCAAAGAGTAACTGACTCTTCCCACCTAAAGAAGAGGAAAATAAATGATAAAGCGATCCCACCGAGAGATGATGTGGGAAGTAAGGAAGCAACACGTCTCCCGACCATTGATGCAATTTCTCTTGATTCAGATATTGAAACTCGATCCTCAAGAATACATATACCAGAAGATGTATTGAAGCATACTTGTAGCGGGCGACGTCATGCCAACGAAATTGTGAGTAATTTCAATCTCTTTCCTTTTTTATATTTGCCCAATCATCACTTTTTTTTTTTTTTAGCATAATTAAATTTCTTATTGCAGATGATTCAAAAGATGGATATGGAATCTCGATTTGAATCAATTTTGGATAATTGGAATGATGAATTTGTAAAAGTTAAATATTTACAAGGAGAGTATAAACGAAGATTGGATGCAAAGATTAAAGAAATATCATCCTTGGAGAGCCAATTGACAGAATGTAGAACTGAATTAGCAACAATATCCACATCTCTCTCTTTTCAAAATCGAGAAGCTGACCTTTCTCGCCACGAGTTGATTGAGGCTCATGCAGAAATTAACCAACAAAAAGAAGCTTTGAAAATACTTGCATTAGAGAAGAAAGCTCTTGAGAAAGAGAATAAGCAGTTACAAGATCATCTTCAACAAAAAGAAACGATCACTTTGGATATTGAAGCCACATCATTGAAGGCCATTGAGGAATTCAAGAAGTCTGCAATTTATCATCAAGAGATTCAAAGTCGTGCTCAAGAGGCTTATGAAAAATTATTCGATATTGAAGTAAAAGATCTGGAGCGTCAGAATCTCGAAGAAGGCTTTACTCGTGGTTTCCTGAAAGGTGTTCGGTTGGTTAACCGTAAGACTGGGGTTGATATTGAAGGGCTTAACCCAAGTCAAGCATCTGAGGATTCTTCTCCAGACTCAAGCGATGAAGATATTGAAAGTGAACTAGAAAAGGTTCTTTTCAGCGATGATGATGATATTGCATAAGATGTTTATTACTGGTTGTATTTCATCTATTTTCTTAGAGATTTTTATATATCCATTTTGTGTTTGGAGATATATCCTTATATTTATTGGATTAAAGAAATGTTGAACTTTCTTAGTAATTTATGTTTTTTATCGATAGAAAGATTTTTTTATGGAGTTAACTTATTTATGAGAATTGAAAGACATCAATCCCTTTTGGATTGTTCTCATCTATCCAAGGTTGTGTTGTCAAAAGACTGCTTGATGACATTAATCTTGGTGGGAGAAGTTGGATCGAATCCCTTAGGAATGATCATAAAAATTTAGAAGTGATGATATACATCTTCTCAGGATGCCAAACCTATCCAAAGTTGTGTTGTCAAAGCATTGCTTGATGACATTAACTTGTGTGGATGAGGTTGGATTGAATCCCCCTGGGATTGATCGTCAAAATTTGAAAATGATGATATATATCCTCTTAGGATATTAAACCTATCCAAAGTTGTGTTGTCAAAGCATCGCTTAATGACATTAACTTGCGTGGATGAGGTTGGATCAAATCCCCCTGGGATTGATCGTCAGAATTTGAAAATGATGATATATATCCTCTTAGGATATTAAACCTATCCCAAGTTGTGTTGTCAAAGCATCGCTTAATGACATTAACTTGTGTGGATGAGGTTGGATCGAATCCCCCTGGGATTGATCGTCTGTGGATTGAGATACAACGAATATTGTGTTTTTCTCAAATCAATGCTATGCTTAATGTTTTATTTTAGGACCACTTATATTCTTCTGTTTAAAGAAGATGTCATAAATGATAATGATCAAGATAAGTTTTACTATATAAAACACAGTACAAAATTTCATGATGGAAATAGAAAGGCTACATAATAGTTCAATTTGAAAATAGTTTTACTGATAATATTTGCGGAGATTTCCAATATTCCAAGTACGGGGCAGCATTTTTCCGTCGCCATCTTTTAACTTGAATGTTCCAGGTTTGACCATGGATGCCACCATATAAGGGCCTTCCCATAATGGTGATAGCTTGTTACGTTGGGGGCCCTTTCCAGCTGCTTCAAGACTTCGCAGAACTAGGTCTCCAACTGAGATGCATCGGGGTTTCACCTTTCGATTGTAGTGGCGAGCTATTCGTTGATGATATGCCGCAATTTTAAGGGATGCCATGTCTCTTGTCTCGGGAAGAAAATCCAAATTGTCTCGGAGTTTTTCTTCGTTATTGTTAAAGTTGAAAGTCTGAACCCTGAGGCTTGGGACTCCAATATCAACCGGGATTATTGCTTCCGTGCCAAAGCAGAGGTTATATGGAGTTTCTCCTGTTGGAGTTCTAGCAGTAGTGCGATAAGCCCAAAGAACATTTGGGAGCTCATCAGCCCATTGCCCCCCAGCCTTCTCAAGACGTGTTTTTAGTCCTTTAAGTATAGTCCGATTTGTAACCTCCGTCTGTCCATTTGCTTGAGGATGAGCCACAGCTGTATGCACCAGCTGTATATGGAGGTCTTTGCAAAATGCTGTAAAGATTTTTCCAGTGAATTGGGTTCCATTGTCAGTGATGATTTTTGCCGGAATACCAAAACGACAAATAATATTCTTCCATACAAATTGTTTTACATTTACTTCTGTAATTTTTGCAAGTGCTTCGGCCTCCACCCACTTGGTGAAGTAGTCCACTGCCAAGATGATAAATTTTCGCTGTCCGGTGGCTATTGGAAATTGTCCCATTATATCAATTCCCCATTGGGCGAAAGGCCAAGGGCTCTGAAATGACGAAAGTTCAGTGGCTGGTAAATGTGTGAGATTGGAGTGTAATTGACAATTGTTACACTTCTGAGTGAACTCCAGTGCATCCTGCTTTATTGTCGGCCAGTAGAATCCTTGTCTTAGGATTTTGTTGGCCAATGCTCTTCCTCCAAGATGTTCCCCGCATATACCTGAATGAACTTCTCGTAATGCATAATCGGCCTTTGAAGGCGGAAGGCATTTAAGATATGGTCCGCTGAAGGCTCGTTTATATAATTCTCCACCAATGACAGTAAAGTTAGCTGCTTGCCTTCGGAGTCGTATTGCAGTTGTTGGATCTTCAGGTAGCACTCCTTCTTGTAGGAAAGATAATATAGGATCAATCCAAGAAAGCTCCTTTGGCTTGTCGATTGATTGTATAATCCATGGTCCTTCGATGCTAGGAAAGTGTACTTCTTCGATATATTTTCTCTTGAAAAGATCACCGTTTAGTGATGTGGCGAGTTTCGAAAGAGTATCTGCACGAGTGTTTTGTTCCCGAGGTATATGAATAATTTCAAATTTCTCTATGTGGTTGAGAAGCGACTTCACCATATCACAATATCGTGCTAATTGTTGATTTTGAGCTTCAAATTCTCCTCTTACTTGAGAGACTACAAGTTGCGAGTCAGAATGTACTATTAAATTTTGCACTTCACATTCTATAGCTAGCCTCAGTCCGGCAATAAGAGCTTCATACTCAGCGACATTATTAGTTGCAGGAAATTTTAGACACAGCCCATATTCAATAGTGGTATGATGAGGAGAAATTAACAAAATTCCAGCCCCAGCCCCAGAGCTTCCAGAAGCTCCATCAACATATAATGTCCAACAAGGAGAAGAGAAAAGCTGGATTGGTGCTTCATCGGAGATCGGAACAGTACATTCGACCACAAAATCTGCCAAGACTTGTGATTTGATATCTGGTCTAGGTAAGAAGTGGATGTCAAACTCTCCCAGTTCTATTGACCATTTAATTAACCTTCCTGAAGCTTCGGGTTTTTGAAGGATACTCCGTAACGGAAGATTTGTGTAAACCCCAATTGTATGAGCTTGAAAATATGGCCTTAATTTTCTAGCAGAAAATACTAACGCCAAAGCTGTTTTGTCGGCTAATGGGTAGCGTCCCTCAGTCTCAGAAAGAATTTTACTAACATAGTATACTGGTCGTTGAATAGTATTTTCTTCTCGGACTAACACTGAGCTTATGGCATTTAAAGAGACAGCCAGATATAAATATAACCTTTCTCCTTGAATTGGTTTTGACAGAAGAGGGGGCGAAGCCAAATAAGTTCGAAGTTGTTCAAAAGCTGCTTGACATTCATCTGTCCATTGAAATCCTTTATTTCGGGCATTTCTTAGTATTTTGAAGAAAGACAAATATTTATCTCCTGAACGGGCCAAGAAACGAGATAAGGCAGCTATTCTTCCATTCAGACGTTGAACTTCTTTTATATTCCTTGGGGGCACCATATCTCTCAAAGCTTTGATTTTTTCAGGGTTAGCTTCTATACCTCTATGAGTAACCATGAATCCCAAGAATTTTCCAGATGTGACTCCAAAAGCACATTTTGTAGGGTTGAGTCGTATATTGTAATGTCGAAGGAGGCTAAAGCATTGCTCCAGATCAAAAATATGTTTTGTCCTTTCAAGAGTTTTAACCAACATATCATCTATATATACCTCCATTGAACGACCTATGAGGTCTTTAAAAACTTTATTCATGAGGCGTTGATAAGTCGCCCCAGCATTCTTGAGCCCAAAAGGCATGACCTTATAGCAATATAGCCCCTTATCAGTTTGAAAAGCAGTCGCTTCCTCATCTGCAGGATCCATTCTTATCTGATTATATCCAGAGTATGCATCCATGAAACTTAACATTTGATGTCCAGACGTTGCATCAACTAATTGATCAATACGAGGAAGCGGGAAACTATCCTTTGGGCAAGCCTTATTGAGATCTGTGTAATCTACGCACATCCTCCATGCCCCACTTGCTTTTTTAACCATTACGACATTTGCAAGCCAAGTTGGATAATATAATTCTCTTATGAATTCAGCTTTCAAAAGTTTATCCACTTCTTGTTCTATAGCTTTTTGGCGATCTGATGCAAAATTTCTCTTCTTTTGGATGATTGGTTTATACGTAGGATTTATCCTGAGAGAATGCATAATAATATGTGGGTCAATTCCAGGCATATCTGTCGAACTCCATGCAAAAATATCTTGATTTGTTCGCAAAAAATCTGTATATTGTATCTTTTCTTCATCAGAAAGTAAAGACCCGATCTGCACCGTTCTGAGTGGATCTTCTTCTGATATAGGGACACAAATTAAATCCTCTACTGGGGAAGCTCTATAAAGGACATCTTCATTTTGCAGATCAAAATTTTCAATGCTTAAAGTAATAGATGGGCGAGGTTGAGCTTGTCTGAGATAGCAAGATTGTGCCTCCTGTTGATTTCCTCGCACTTCTCCAATCCCTGCTGGAGTTGGGAATTTCATCTTCAGATGAGGCACTGAAGCGATAGCTTTAAAAATTGATTGCAAAGGTAGCCCAAAGATAGCATTATATGCTGATTCTGACTTAACCACAATAAATTGAACTGAATGAGTAACTTGTCGAGGAAATTCCCCCATTGTGACAGGGAGCGTAATTGTTCCTTCTACTCCTACTGGACGATTATCAAATCCATACAATGGTCCAGCAGCAGGTTGAAGCTTCTCTCTAGCCAACCCCATACTAAGAAAAGTTGAGTAAAATAGGACATCAACAGAACTCCCATTATCGATTAAGATTCTTTTAACATTATAACATGGATCTCCAATACCAGCATTAATGACAAGTGGGTCTTGGTGCGGAGTATGAATCCCTTCTAAGTCAGAATCTCCAAATGTGATGGAGTGATCAAATCGTGCCTTCTTTATAGTCGGTTCCTCTGGGCTGGTGAGTAAGACTTGAGAGGATATTAAGGGCCCCCCTGCAATAGTTTCAATTTCTCCAACTATCTGACGATTTGTATGTTGTTGCCTTTGCTGTTGATGATGTTGCTGTTGGTTCTGCCCCCCAGTAGGATTAGCCTCATTTTGAACAGGTGGATTTTGAGTGAATTGACGAAGATATCCCTGTTGAATTAGCCTTTCAATTTCTTCCTTCAATTGTCTACAAGCTTCAGTTGTATGTCCGCGGCTTCGATGAAAGTGACAATAATAATCTTGATTTCCAGAATTTGGTTTTAGCGGTTGGGGCCATTTAACAGTTTGCTCATGTTGTATAGCCATAAGAATATTAACACGAGTTGTATTCAACGGAGTGTACTCCTTCTTTGGCCTGTAATCCCGATTTTGCTGAGGGGGCCGTGGTGGAAGATCTTGATTCCTCTTCTGAGACTTTTGGGCTCCAACTCCAGCTTCGTGCCCATTCTTTCTCTTATTAGAAGGTTGTTCAAATTGTTTTCGATGAGCATTGATAGCCTCATCAGCAGTAATTTGAGCTTCTACTCTGTGAATTAAGTCAGCATAAGAATGAACTGTTTCTCTCATTAATGCAGAGTAAAAAGGTCCGGGGCGCAACCCTCCAAGAAAAACACCTCGTAGTAATTCATGATCAACGCCTGGGATTTGTCGAGCTTCAGAAGAAAATCTTTGAAAATATTCCTTCAAAGATTCTCCTTCATTTTGACGGATTCCAGAGAGATGTGATGAGTCTTTAATAATTCTTCTATTAGCAACAAACTGTTCGACAAAGAGTTTTGCGAGATGAACAAAACTATGGATTGTATTTCTAGGGAGAGCATAGAACCAAGTGCGAGCTTGACCCTTTAGGGTCGCAGGAAAAACTTGACAAAGAAGCGCATCAGAAGCTCGCTGTATGTGCATAATTGTTCGATAATGATCAATGTGTTCATAGGGATCAGATGACCCATCATATGCATCAATGTTTGGTAGCTTGAACCCTGTTGGAATAGGGTGTATAAGAATTTCATATGTTAGAGGAGAAAATTCTTGAAAGCTTCGTTGTATATTGAAATGATTCCTTTCCCGTATTGGGAATTCTTCTTGGACCAGTCGTCGTAATTCATCTCTTATGACATCGCGAGGAGTATCTAGAGCAGGTTGAAGATTTTGCATCTGATGGGCTCTAGGTGCAGGATGTGTTGAACTAGCAGCATCATATATTTCAGGATTATATTGCGGAGGAGGAGCATGAGTTTGATGAACATTTTCAAATTGCTGGTCCATATTATTTTGTTGGCGACGATGGAGAGGAGGTTCATCATTTTGAGACGGCATCCTTTGCTGGCCTACCTCCTCCAATATTTCGAGGATCCTTGCCTGTTGTTCCTCCATCCTACGAATTTGATTTTCCAAGGAAAAAGGCCCTTCCCTCTGATAATTACGACGTCCATGATTGCCAGATGGGAATCTAGTTCGATGCGTATTTGAGCGAGAGAATCTATTGCTGGTATTGCTTCGATCAGCCATTGAAGAAATATTGGGAAAGCTTTCCCACAGACGGCGCCAAACTGATGCGGACTAGAATATACGCAGCGGTAGAGTAAAAATATAACGTCTTAACAATATACGTATATCCAGCACACCAACAGATAATTAAGAGAGAGAAACACCAGAAACTTTTTTACGTGGAAAACCCGAAAAGGGAAAAACCACGGGGCCTGACCCAGATGAGAAATTTCCACTATATCAGGATTGGTTACAACGTTTGATTCGCTCCTTTACTTGGAGATGCTAGAATCACAGTAAGTTAATAACAGACAAAAAATCTGATGATGATTAATGGATCGACCAAAATAAGGTAGTGATTGGGAAAAGCTCCAGCGACGGTCAGTAGAAAAACTCAAGCGATAGTTGGCAGGAAAACTGGCAGTGGTTGGCAAGAAAACCCGGCGGTGGTCGGCAGGAACTCCGGCGATGGTCAATAAGGAAACCCGGCGGTGGTTGGCAGGAACTCCGGCGGTGATCGGCAGGAACCCTGGCAGTGGTCGGCAGGAACCCCGGCAGTGGTCGGCAGGAACTCCGGCGATGGTCGGCAGGAACTCCGGCGGTGATCGGCAGGAACTCCGGCGATGGTCAATAAGGAAACCCGGCGGTGGTTGGCAGGAACTCCGGCGGTAATCGGCAGGAAACCCGGCGATGGTCGGCAGGAACCCCGGCAGTGGTCGGCAGGAAACCCGGCGATGGTCGGCAGGAACCCCGGCAGTGGTCGGCAGGAACCCCGGCGGTGGTCGGTGGCAAGAGAGCTCCCAAATTCCTCCCTTCCTTCTTCTCTTCCTCCTCTTCACTTGAGCCCTCTTGTGAAGAATGAGGGCTCTATTTATAGTTTTTCTGGAGTGGCATGGCTTGTAAATAGGTGTGAGATCAAGGGCGAATCGGGAGTGGTTTGAATGGACGGTCGATATTGGATCTCTTGATCGTGGACCTTTCGTTGGATATTTGAAGGCCTTGATGACGTCGGAATTTGGCGATCTTAGGCTCGTTGGATTCGTCTCGTCAAGACGTTCGATTCGAGTATAAGCTCGTGAAAATCGGAGACCGTTTGGTAACTCAAATTGTGGTTTGAATCTCCCAACAGCACTTTGGGTCTTTGATTCAGACTTATTTGGGCTCGGATTGGGTTGAGTTTGGTGTCATTGGGTTCGTGTTTCCGAGACGCTCAGTTTGACTATAAGCTTGCTGAAATTGGAATCCATATGCTCCTGAATTTAATCTTTGAAGTTTCCAACTCAATTTTGCTTCAAGATTTGTGCATGATCAAGTTAATTTTCTTATGATGTATCAAATAGATAGTCATGTTTTGGAGAGATTATTATATGAAGTCCAGACATAGGGCTACGTCCAGACTCTCTTGTACACATACTGAGTACATTTATACACAATGTGTATAAATATATGTACACATACTATATACACAGTTGTACACAATGCATTCAAAAGCTCAAATCAATAAAATTTAGAATTTATCCAAAATGAACGTAATAGATGAGTTTTAGAATTCTCAAAATTTCAATCATTATTTTTGTTTTCATCCAACGAAATGCCTACAAATTTAAAACTCCTATTTTTATAATATTTTTACAACCAGATGACCCTTAATTACTATCCCCCTATTTTCAACCACCCTTTAAAATTTTCACCTTATACAGCTCAATTTAGTTTGTTGGTTGAGAGTTTAGGCTATCAACTAAGAGATTTTAGGTTCGAGTCTTTATACATGTGAGTGCGTATGAATTTGACTTAATTGAAAAAAAAAAAAATTCACCTCAAACGTACGACTCTAATGCCTCTAAAAGTATGCGATCATTTTTTTTTTCTCCTTGATTTTTTTTGGGAGAAAGCGTGCAAAAGGTTGGTGCATATCATCAATAATTGACTGGTGGAAGGTACACTTACTGTTCCAACAATTGAAGAATCTGACAAAGTGCATCTGCAAATAAACATAAAAGAAGAAGATTAGGTTAACTAGTTAATCATAACAAGTCTTTAATGCACACTTGTTAAATAATAACATAAATTAATACCAAAGTCCTAAACAGATACTTAGCACATTCCTCACTAATCATAATTAGTACTTTTTTTGGGACATTTAGGCCATTTAAGGCAAACTCACACACACAACGCATACACAAGGACTCGAACCTTGGACCTCTTAGTTGAAAGCCTAAGCTCTCAACCAATAGGCCAAGGGGAGTTGTGTATAATTAGTACTTCCATGTGCCAACTCATGAGGCACATGGCGCCCTATTAATGGCTGTCCGAATAAATAAAAATAATATATAATAGCTTGACGAGGAAATAAGAGTCTGTCTTTACCTTCCAGTATTTATTAACTTGGTTTTTGATGAAAGCACCGTTCTCATAGGCGAGCTTAGAAGCCATCATAGAGAGACTGAAGGGATTGACGTCCAGGCCTGGAAGTGGCTCTATTGAAGAAAAATCTGTAATAAAAATGCTCCTGAATAGCTCATATCGACCATCTATGTGACAGATGATGGATCTAAAATCGGCCGATTTTCGTCTTGGAATCACCAGAGACACTGCAACCAACAAAAGCATCAATGAGTATAAAAAGCATTCAGAAATATTAGGTTTATTGAATGTCAAATCAATTGGTCGCTTGGTAGATAGCAATGGTGGCCAGCAAGAAAATAAATTAATAGAGATAATTAGTGGTTGTGACGATATGATTGCTGAAATTTGATTATGGGACCAAGCAGGCAACCTTCATTAATTTTTTCAATAAGCAGGGATAGTTTTTTCTGTTAAGGGTTTAGGTTTTGTGCTAAAAAAATTGTCCTAAAAACAGTAAGAAAGCTGTCCCAAAAGAAGCAGTAGCAGCAAAATTAACTCTGGTAGCTCCGTGTGAGCTGAAGTTCATCTATGAACTTGCTTGTATCATTGCCTATTCGAGTAAAGATCTAAAATAATTCACCGATACCGATATCAACATTTTTATTCTTGGATGGCCGGCGAGTATTACTCGATCGGAGCTACAGGGCCAAATCAGCTCACAAAAGGTACAATCTCTCATATCAACAATCGACCCAAAAAAAAAAAAAAAGATAAGAAGAGATAAATCATATGCAGCCGTAGGCCGTAGCAATAAAATCAAAAATAGGTAGTGATCGATCGATAGAGCTAGACCTGTGAGGCAACCCCAAAAGATGCCGAAGAAGCCGCCGTTGAGGGAGTGTAGGTTGAGGAAAAACTCGACAATGTGGCCGAGACACAGAAGCGGGAAGCTAATAACTGAAAGCAGCTTCTGAATGAGCAGAGTGAGCGCGGTTACCCAATCGATCCGGGCTTCGTCTAGCGAAGCGCTTACGCCAGACTTGTGCTCCTCGTACTTGCTCCCCCTCAACCGCCGGTGTAGCACTAGATGGCCGGCGATGTCGCGATACCTCGCCTTATCGTGGCGAAGGATCATATGCTCATCCTTGGCCGCCATTGTTTAAGAGAGAATGAAGGAGAAACAGAGATTGAGCGACAGAGAATTTGAGAGTAGGTGCGTCGAGTATTTATTAAAGGCTTTGCAGGGTGGCACATTGTAAATACTTTACACGCCTCGGCCTCGTTAATATCGTTTTGAAAACTTTACAACATTTTTCTTTTTCCGATTGTTAATATTTTGTTAGATAAAAAAATATTTTTTTATTTTGCAATTATTTTATAAAAAGCTGGAGTCTTCTTTTGAGGGCAAATTATTGCATCCGGTCACCTGACAGAGAGATGCGTTCGGAGCTCTCTCTGTTTACCTGCGCTTCACCTGTGCTTTACTGTAGACAGAGAGAGCTCCGAACGCATCTCTCTGTCAAGTGACCGGATGCAATAATTTGCCTCTTTTGAGAGGGCTTTTATTTTTATTTTTAAATAGATTTTATACTAAAAAAATATTTTACAAAATAATAATGAAGCCGGCAGCTTTCTTCCTGCTTCTTAAAGCGACTTTCTAGCATAAAATTTTTAATTTATGTACTAAAAAATAATTTTAAGAAGCAGAAAGAAATCTGTCCCAAACAAAGTCGTCTATGAATTGCATGATAAATTTTATAAATATTTTCTCTCTAAAAATTGTTACAACATATTTGAGGAATAAATCTTTTGAAATTTTAACGTCAAAAGAGATTTAAGCCTACTTACGAACTAAAAGTTATTGAATTTGAGGTTTAGTTATGTGATGTTACGTGTTTGCCTTATTTTGCCAAATGTCCAATAAAAGAAAAAATTAAGCCTGCAAGACGCTGAAGGCATGGTAGACATGAAACATGTGATTCATGTGACCACTTTTTTGTACGTTGTTTTCTCTTTCATCAATAATGGAAGAGTCAAGACAAAATGCACAAAGCAAATTATTTACCCCAGCAACTCATCAGGGTTGTTGGTTGAATGTGTTCTAGATTTTTTTTTTTTTATCATGGTTCTTTTGAAGGGAAAAAATTACATCTTATCGCTTGACATAATACTTGTCTTCCTACTAAGTTTGGAGGACTACGGATCCCTTACCTTCTCTCCCTTTCTCACGGCTTTGCATGCTCTTTCATCTGGAGATTATTTAACACCAGCTCTTTGATTTTTGATTGGTTCAGATTTAAGTATTGCTCTCCCTGGAAATCTTTACCCACTAAATCCTCTAAATTCTGGAAAAGTATTTGTGGGGTTGCTCTTATGATAAAAACGAACATTAACTTTAATGTTACTGCTGAGAACTATAATATAATTTCTTTCTTTACAGATCCTTAGCTTATAGGTAAATCCCTAGCTGATTGCATACCTCCATCCCCTATTTTTTACGGGATGATTTATGTTTTTTGGAACAAGAATTGGTGTTTGCCGGAAATTATTCCAGCTGGGATTCAGCAGCTTATTGTTGGCATACCAATTGGGGATAACACGAATGCTATTATTAATTGGATTGACATTGTAAATCCTTGTTTTAAAGATTTTAGATTAAATTGTTTTGATGAACGGCACATTGTGAGCTGGTATAATTTCATTTGGTATAAAAAAGCAACCCTCAGATTTTCTTCTTACACTTGGCTCTTGGTTCGGGGTGGTTTAAAGTTAGCTGACATTTTAGCAAGAAGAAATATTTTTATAGATGCTATTTGCCCTATTTGTCACAGGGAAATGGAAAATAGCTCACATATGTTTTTCCAATGCGACTACTCTTTTGTCGTTATCTCTTATCTTCTCGCTGTATTGGACTCCTTGTTTAGACCAACTATTTTGTATTTGTTTGATTTTATTGATGAGTTGTGCATCTATAACAAAGCGGAGAAGAACTTCCGTTTTTTTTTTTTTTTTTTTTTGTGATTTGTAGGGCTGTTTATTTTCTATGGAGGGAGCGGAATGATAGAGGATTTTCGGGCTGTTTCTCCACTTACCATGTGTTGTGCTGGAAACTAATTGTGACTTTTGCTCGGAAATGGGCTAGAAGGAAAAATGCAGATATGCTCCATAAGTCATTTCCTTCATGTTTCTTCTGATTTACGTGGTCTGTTTTAGTTTGGTTGGGCATTGATGAACGGATCTGCCTGTGTGCCTTTCTCCCGTGGATATATGGCCAATGGGTTATGGATAACCTGTGGTTTGTCACTTGGCCTGACAATTTTTGTTGCACCCTGCAATCACTTGTTATCTTCTTGTTGGCAACCGGAGAGGTTTTTCGACGACCTTGACGGCTTTGGACATTTGACTTTTACTACTTTGAAGTAATTTATGTCCTTGGGTGGATTTCGCTTTTCCTTAGTCCTGTATTTTTTGGAAGCCTTCTGTATGGTTCTTTGGCTTCTTTCCTTTTTGGGTATGTTGTTTATTTCTTAGCCGGTTTTTCAGGCTATTCTTTTTGCAAGTCATTAATTTTTGGTATATCTTAATATACGGGCTTTGCCCCAAATTTTTCAAAAAAAAAAAAAAAAAGAGTTTTAACTTCCAACTAAGAGCTTTTGACTTTGAATCTCGCTTGACCTTGTTGCAGGTAGAATATATGTGGCGATAAAGTTAAAACTTTTCGTCTACACGTTGTATGGATATCCAACCACAAATAGATAAAAAAGAAAATTCAAAATTTTTATGTGAACAGCCTTGGAAAAGTGAAAAACTAGGGGGCCACACCTAGTACAAATGATTCTAGTAGTATTTGAATTGATTATAGGTGATTGATTCGTCCTTGTAATTGAGGACGATCATATTACAATAATCAACCGTCAGGTTGAAATCTAGTGACGAACAAAGATTAGACGAAAATTCATCGATGTTTGATGGTCGGGCAGAGATTCAGCGTCAATTGGGTTCAGGTGGAAGTCCGGCGACGACTAGTGGCTAAGCGGAAGTTCGATGTTAGTTGGTGGCCGGGGCATAAGTTTGGCAGTGATCGAGGAGGAGTCTGATGACAAGAGAACTATATTTTCTCTCTCTTCATATTCTTTCTTTTCTTCCTTGCTTGGGTCTCCTTTCATAAGAAATGAATGATCTACTTATAGTTTTATGAGAGTTGTATGCCTAGTAAATATGAGGAAAATCAATGATAAGTTGGAAGTGGTTTGAATGGATGACCGATATTGATTCCCTTGATCGTAGACCGTTTACTAGGCATTTGAATGTCTTAATATGATATCAAAATTTGACTATCTTGGGCTTGTTGGATTCATCTCATTGAGCTGCTCAACTCGACCATAAGCATGTCACTTTTGGGAATCATTTGATCTTCCACCGTATGGTTTGAACTTTTCAAATGTACTTCAGATCTTTGATTTGTATTTTGGAATTGTTCCCCGTAAGATCCATGTGGTTCTGCCACTGATCACATATAGTATAATAGCAGTTCAATTATAAATGATATGATCTAGCAATTTGATTAATTTGAGCTTGACGACTAAAAAAATTTAGATTCAGAATGACCAGTTTAATAATAGGATTGAGTTCATTTACCAAATTATTTTGCTTGTATGTATGATTTTTTATTTTATGATCAATTAACTTAAAATCTATAGTTAAAATATTATTAAAAAAACAATCAAAATAGGCTATCAGCTTAAATTCAAGTAATCTCGGTTAAAAGCGAGTTGGATTCAAATTCACTTTTTGGATCTGTTTATTAAACGAGTCAGGTTCAAGTTAGAATGAATTCATCTCATTTATTTTCAATTTAAAAAAAAAAACAATATTACAATAAGATATTTTTTATTAGCTAAATTATCTAAAAGAATTTAACTCAATATATATTTTAGTTATTTTTTTAATCTTATTGCATTTTTTCAAAATAATGATTAAACAATGCTCAGTTTTTTTAATCATGATTAATTATTTGGCCACGATTTTTAAATCATTGTGATGATTGTCCTTAGCATTCATTTCTCGCAACTTTTTTTATTTTTTTTAAATAATTTTTTACTTAAAAAAAAAAAAAAAAACACAAACGCATATGAAGTCCAATAAAAACATCAATAAATTTTAGTAATAAAATTGAGTACGTTAAATCCATCTCTGCCTGTGGGCACTACTCGAATTTTCTGAAACCGATTGGATATAAAAAGTATAGAGAAAGATAGAAAGGGAGAGAAAGAAGACGAGACAAGCCATGTTCAATCCATCGTATACTGTGCTAGCGCTAGGCTTCAAAATTTATGGACACTTTGCAAGTGATGACCTTATATGTTTGCAGCAAAATCAGTGATAGTTTAATACTTTAATGATTCCAATATTAGTTGCAAATTTAACTAAAAATAATTCCCATATAACAAATATTTGTCACAAAACCTTCAAATTTTTGCAACTAAGATTTCGTTTGGGACAAGTTTCTTGTTGCTTTTTTAAAACATGTTTATAGTATAAAATTTTTAATTTTTAAATTAAAAAGCTGTTTTAAAAAGCTGTAAGAAATCTGTCTCAAACAAAGCCTAAGACTTCATTTTGTTTGTATATTTGTTGTAGAGAATGTAATTTTTTAAAGTTGTTATAGAAAGTACTTACCTAGTATATATATTTTAAAAATTATGAGAAAATAATAATTAGATTGGTACCTGTGTCAAGCAGTAGTCTGGCAAAAGTCAGGGCATCAGTTGGTGGTCCGATGGAAGTCCGGGCATCAATTGTGGTCTGATAGAAGTCCGGGCGTCAGTAGGTGGTCCGGTAGAAGTCTGTCGTCAGGCGGTGGTTCGGTAGAAGTCCGACGTTAGGCGGTAGTCTTGTAGAAGTTCGAGCATCGATTGGCGGTCAGGCGGAAGTTCGGGCATCATTTGGTGGTTTGGCAGAAATGCGGGCTTCACTTGGTGGCCTGGAAGAAGTCTGGCGTCAGGCAGTGGCTCGGAAGAAGTTCGGCGTCAGACGGTGGTCCAGCGGAAGTCTGGGCGATGGTTAAGGAGAAGCTAGGTGACAAGAGCGATCTCTGATATCTTTCTTGTTTCCTTGATCTCTCTCTTGTTTCCTTGCTTGGGGTCCTCTTCCATGAGAAGTTAGGGGTCTATTTATAGATTTATGAGAGTGTGTTGACTAATAATTAGGAGAAAAATCAAAGGCAAATTAGGAGTGGTTTGAATTGACGGCCGATGTTGATCGATACCCTTGATCATGGACCTTCTGCTGGACATTTGAATGCCTTAGTGATATTAGAATTTAGTGATCTTGGGCTCGTTGGATTTTTCACGTCGAGCCGCTCAATTTGACTATAAGCATGCGATGTTTGGAAACTATTTGGTAATCCAAATTGTGCTTTGAACCTTCCAACTGTGCTTTGGGTCTTTGATTTGGACCAATTTGGGTTCGATTGAGTCGAATTTTGTGTCGTTGTGTTCGTATTTTCGAGATGTGTAGTTTGATGGTAAGTTTGGTGAAATCGGAGTTCAGATGGTCCCAAATTTAATTTTGGAAGTTCCCCCTTCATGTTGCCTTGAGATTCGTGCCCGATCATGATAACTTTTTGATAATATATCAAACATGTTCTGTCTTTTCTATACTTTTGTTTCTATGAACTTCTCCAATAGACCCATCAATGCTTTGCTCGATTGGTGGACGAGCACGGGTGGGTACCCCCATACTGGGTTCGATCCCCTTGGGCAGCAGCGCCCCTTCGGTGGGGGCCCAATAAGCGTCGGCCACGAATTCTAATGGGCGTGGGTAGCTCGTCCTGGTCGACTGGGGTTTACGGACCACCAAGCGCCCATCTTAAGTCAGGTTAGCAACGGACGGCTCCTCGTTATAAAACTTTTTTTTTTCTCCAACAGTACTTAGGCCGTAGATCGTGTGGAACACTTCTTTAATCATTTATATATGTTGCTTGGAGCCCGACACTGATGCGGAGCATTTTAGTCAGCTAGGATGGTTTAACTTTACTGTGAATCTCCAATTGTCTTTTTCTCTTCACAAGTTGAGCTCAATTAAATTATGTTAGACTTGTTAATTGCTTTGGTTTATGAACTAGTTGGAAGGGCCAATCAACTTCCCTTAAAAAACAAATTTAAATAGATTGCATAAATAATAAAAGTGAACGACAGTAGAGCTTGTTGCTAATCAAAGGTTGGAGAAATTATTACGTGCTGTCACCGAACATCGTCCAGAGGCGAATCAAGACGTGTCACATCACCTTTTTGCTGTGTATCGCTATGTACTGGGTGTCACGGCGTATCCTCATTCGCCTTCGAACACACGTAAAAACTTCTCCAAAAGTTGAACCTGTGGATCGGGCAAGTAGCCCCATTCTATACGTAGTGACACCCTCAATGTTATATTATTGTACTTGGTACTCGCCATACTACTAGAAGTTCAAGAAGGTGACCTAGATGTGTTGATTCAAAAGACCTTGAATAGAACTTTGAATAGTTCAAAGTTCAAACGACTAAGAACTGCTGGAATTCGTTCACCTTGAACCTCCATACTAAGCTTCATTACATATTGCAAACAAAAACGGAAACAAGAACACTAGATAAGTTTATTTAACCACATCATTAACTCATTGCAGTACTAACATAAGCTACCTAGCTTCATGCCTATTTGTTGCTGATCTTCTGAGCTATTATTTTCGCCATTGTCCCTCCATTGACATAATCTCTTGGACTGTGAGACGCCAGGCCAGGTATGAAGAGCCCCGAAGCACGATACATAAGGGAGACATAGCCCTCATCAAAATCGTTTTGAAGATAGGCCAACAAGAAAGCTTTCGTTAAGTCTCCCACTGCGTTCAAGTACATGGAGAACACATAGAATGGATGAAAATAGTTGGGGTTCGGGGATTCTTCCACCACCTGCCATTAATTCAAGATATGATCATCATAACAATGAAAGTCTAATTTTTAACTTCTTTTAAGACAACATAGAATGAGTAAGCTAAGGGCATCTCCAACGGAAAAACTCATTTTTAACTCCAAAATGAAGTAATAATTTTATTTTCCAACACCAAAAAAAGAATATTATAGTATATTCTTTCTCATACTTTAATTTATATATTTTTAATAATAAATTTTATTTATCAAATTTTTGAATTAAATCTATTATAATTATTAAAAAAATATTTTTTGCTTCATAAAATAATTTGGAATATTAATATGTCCTAAATAAACAAATATTTAGTTAATAAAATGAAAATTAAATTAGAACACATAAATAAATAGGAACGATAACAATGCAAGGAAAACTAAATATTTAATTATGTAAAAAATATTTAAATTTTTAAAAAATAAGATATTTCTAATTTATTATTTCTTAATTATTAATAAAAAATTTCTAAACTTGAATATTTAAAAGTAATAATTAATTTTCAAATTAAAAAAAAATAACAAACAAATAGCGGGTGAACAGTGCTACCTGCGACCCCTATATTGGCGTAGCACTATTCACCCGCGATCAAATAGCGACAAAAATACCGATCGGTTGGAATGATGGAAGAACAGCAAACAAATGTATGACGTTCCATTGGAGATGCCCAAGCCTAAAAGGTAGAAGTAGAAGCTAGCATACGCACCTTGCCTTCATACCAACTTGTGAAGTAAATGCAGGTGCCGAAGTGCTTGAACAAAGCAACGGGGGGCTTGTCAAATGGAACCCGAGGGACTATATCGTACCTATAAACCATCCTATGATACTTGGACTTCAAAACGGCTTGCACGTTCCGTCCAAACACCGCATCTCCAACCCTCGGCTGGCCATAAGTCATCACGCCATGGATTCTGTCTATGATGTCGTGCCGCTCGTGCATGGCTAATAGTGCTGGAAACAGAATCGCTAGGGCTCCTCCGAGGCTGTGACCGGTTATGATGATCTTGGCTCGTTTGTGCTTCTCCAGCAATTGATTCAGTTCCTCCCGAATGGCGTAATAAGCCAGCAATTTGCCTTCGTCATGCCCCGCGTGCTCACGGGGGAATCCTTTCTCAACGTCTTTCTCGTCTTGGAGCCCGAGTGCTCTCATGAAACCAAGATGGGCTTTGCCAAATTTTCCCATGGAAAGCCAGGAGAGATCGACGTCCGTAATCCAGTCGTAAGCGTTGAAGGGCTCAGTCCCGCGGAAGGCCAAAACGATGGCATTGGCATCCTCGGCTTTGTCACAGCAGATAAAGGCTTGTGTTCCTCTGTTCTTCAGGTATTCTGAAAAGGAGAAGAGGTATGATTTGTTAAAACTTAATAAGAACACGTTCTGGATCAAAGAGGTCAAGCAATGCCAAACATAACCCATTTTCTTCTTTTGATTGCACAACAATGTTCTTTCTGGTGCAACAATCTACAATATAGATACTTTCTCTGTTCATATTATTTTCTTCTTACACTGGCAATCATTTTAATAAGCAACAAGCCTCAGAAGGATAAGAGAGATGAAATTGAAAGACATCGTGAAGAAAAAGATTAAAACTTAAATAAATAAGAAGAAGAAGTTGATCATGACCTCCATGAATAACCTAGGAGAACAAATGATGTGGGCTCATTCCGGCATAGTCTCATTTAGTTCATTATTCGTACTATTTATTTCCCCATTATTTGGCAGCACAGGTAATACCTATAGCATTTATTACACAGAATATTACATAGAATATATTTTCTCTGCTTTTCTTTAGTTTCCTTACAGCTAATAGGGAGGAGAAAGAGGACATATAAAGCGTCTATTACAGAAACCTGAAACATTATGAATTGAATACTGCATTAGCAATCTATCTCATGTTAATAGTTCTGCTTTCCTGCTCTCTCTCTCTCTCTCTCTCTCTCTCTCTCTCTCTCTCTCTCTCTCTCTCTCTCTCTCTCTCTCTCTCTCTCTCTCTCTCTTTTGGGACATTTAGGCCAATTAAGGCAAACTCACACACACAACGCATACACAAAGACTCGAACCCAAGACCTCTTAATTGGAAGCCTAAGCTCTCAACCAACAGGCCAAGGTGAGCTGTGTTCTCTCTCTCTCTCTCTCTCTCTTGCAGGATCACGATCATCTTGCGTCCACAGTAGGGGTGTAAACGAGTTGAGTAATGACATCATCGAGCTTGGCTCGTCGATTGGAAAGCCAGGTCAAACTCGAGCTCGAGTCGAGCTTGTCCCACTGTAAACGAGCTCGAGCAGGCTCGCAGGCCTCGGCGATCCGCGTCGTCAGCCTCCTTTCGCGACCACGTCGTCCGCCTACCGTGACTAAGCAAGCTCCCACGTGCGTGCCCGCCTTGTTCCACACATGCTTGTCACTTCGTTCCGCCCACCTCGTTCCGCGAACAGCGAACCACCTTTCGCATCAAATCACATCCAATCGGCTTACACGCATGAGGCGGGATTTTTAAAACCACAGGCAGGATTTTTAAAACATAGGCGAGATTTTAAAAAAGAAGCTGCAATGTTTAGTATTTTTTATTAATTTTTTTAAAATATTTAAATTTAATAAATAAAATAAAATTATTATAAAAATATTAATAAATTTTCGAGCCGGCTCGTGAGCTTACGAGCTGAGCCTCATCAAGCTCAAACTCGAGCACGTTTCCTAGACGAGCTCTGTTGCGGACTAGAATATACTCGGCGATAGAGTTAGAAAATTTTCATCTCAGCATTGTATAGATATCTAGCACACAAACATGAGAGAAATAACACCAGAGTTTTTACATGGAAAACCCTGAAAAGGAAAAACCCACAGGGTCACGCCCAGTTGAAATAATTTCACTAGTATTTGTTTGAGGTACAAGAGGTTGACTCGTTATTAAAATTTAGGACGATTAGATTACGAAGCTTCACTTCCGGATTGAAATCCAACTACAAATAAGTTATGTATTCGAGCCGAATTCAGAATCACTTAGAACTTCGACGTCACTTGGAAATTGAGCAGAGTTCTAGTGTCACTTGGGCATCGGGCAGAATTCTAGTGTTACTTTAGCGTCGGGAAGAATTCCGGCATCACTTTAGCAGAATTCCGGCGTCCCTCAGGCGTCCGGTAGAATTCCGACGTCACTCGGGCGTCGGACAGAACTTTGGCGTCGCTCGGGCGTCGGGCAGAACTCCGGTAGTGGTCGAGGAGGAGTTATTCACTCCTATCATTCTCTTCTCTTCTTCTTCTTGCTTGGGTCTCCTCTCATGAGAAATGAGATGTTTATTTATAAATATTCTAGAGTTGTATGTCTTGTAAATAGGTGAGAGATGAGGGGTAAACAGGGAGTGGTCGGATGGACCGCCGATATTGAATCCCTTGATCGTGCACCGTTCGTTAGACATTTGAAGGTCTTAATGATGTCAGAATTTGGAAATATTGGGCTCGTTGGATTTGTCTCGTCGAGCCACTTCATTCGACTATAAGAACGTCATATTTGGAAACCATTTGGTATCTCAAATTATGGTTTGAACTTTCCAACAGCGTTGGAGTTGCTTGATTTGGACTCATTTGGGCTCGGATTGAGTCGAATTTGGCGTCGTTGAGTTCGGATTTATGAGACGCTCAGTTTAACTATAAGTTCGCTTAAATTGGAGTTCAAGTGATCCCAGGTTTAATTTTTGAAGTTTTCAGCTCGATTTTGCCTCGAGATTCGTGCCCGATCAAGATAATTTTTTGTTGATACATCAAGCTCGAATTGAGCTCATGCTCGACTCGTGAGCTCGATAAGCTCAGCTCGCGAGCCTATAAACGAGTCAAGCTCGAGCCTGTTAGTGCACGGACTCGGCTCACTTACACCTAATTCCTAGCTACAAATCAATATAGTGTGTAGTAGCAAGCAATCCCATTGTGACATAAATGAAGACAACAGCTAGTCAATATTCAATAATAAAGATTTTGTAATTAAAAAAATAAATTCTGTAAAATTTTACAATCAATAAATTTTCGATTATTTAATGATGTCAGCCACTACTTCTCTAAATTTAAATAAAAATAAAGTAAATAACATAATAAATTCCTTTATATTTATGTAGGGTCCAGTTGCCCATGCAACATATTCAATTCATTTAAAAATTTTGAAGGCGTGGATCATGTAATTCATGTGACCACTTTTTTTTTGTTTTCTGTTTCATCAATAATTGAGGGAGGGTACACTTACTGTTCCAACAATTGAAGAATTTGACAAAATGCATCTGCAAAAAATATAAAAAAATAAAGTTAGATGAACCATCTTTATGACTTTATTAATACATCTGAGATTATAACATAAATAATTAAGAGTCCTTATTAATCTATTCGCTTCCATGCCCATGCGCCATCGCATGAAGCACGTGCTCATGCTCCGCTATAAATTAATTTACAAATGACGCAGATCTTATCTAAATTATTCTCACCATTAAATATATATATATATATATATATATATATATATATATATATATATATATATATATATATATATAATATTTTAAAAAATATTATGATTAGAAACTTACTCAGAATTTATTATTTAGCCACAAATTCTAAACTAAAAATTAATATTTAATAATTTTAGAAAACAATACAAACTCAAATAGTCTCCTAACTATTCCTCTATCATTAATTTAGTCTCAAAATAGTCCCTCATGTTACGATTTTCATATAAAATTGATACTAATATAGTCCATCAATTTTATAAAATTAATCTCAATTTAGCTCCAAAAAGATCATCTATGATCAAGTTCATATAATTGAGATATTAAATTGGGGCAACATTATGGCTTTGTTTGGAAAAGCTGCTTTAAGAAGCAGTAAGAAAGCCGTCCCAAACGAAATTAATATTGAAGGTAAAAAAGGTCATATATGAAAATTCGGTTGACTATTTTGAAATTTAAACTTTTTAGTAAATATTAACCTAAACCCAACACCCAACTCACATGTAGTTATTTTTTAAAACATCTATATATTTAAAAAGAGAAAAAAAATAAGGGATAGTTTGTACCTTCCAATATTTATTAACTTGGTTTTCTATGAAAGCACCGTTCTCATAGGCGAGCTTAGCAGCCATCATAGAGAGACTGAAGGGATTGACGTCCAGGCCTGGCACTGGCTCTATTGAAGTAAAATCTGTAATAAAAATGCTCCTGAATAGCTCATATCGACCATCTATGTGACAGATAATGGATCTAAAATCAGCCGTTTTTCTTCTTGGAATCACCAGAGACACTGCATCCAACAAAAGCATCAATGAGTATAAAGCTTTTTTCTTAGCTGAAGCCAAGCTGCTAGTTCTTGAGCTGCTCTTCCAATTATTTTTCTCTTTGTGGAAGCCAAATCAAGTGGTTAATTGAGCATTACTTGTTGTGCAATAATCAATCGGTTGGATAAAAAGTAGAATCTAAACTTTTTTATCTTGAAGGAAATTACTAGCTTATTATTAGGGAATATTGAGATATTCAACATAAATCATTTGAAGCACCAATAGATTCTCCACTCACAATTTTGTCTTAAGCAGAAAATTTTGGATCGGCCACTTCCACTACCACTCGGGTCACAC
This sequence comes from Dendrobium huoshanense, assembly GCA_016618105.1. Lineage (NCBI taxonomy): Eukaryota > Viridiplantae > Streptophyta > Magnoliopsida > Asparagales > Orchidaceae > Dendrobium > Dendrobium huoshanense. The sequence goes on along the minus strand of CM028350.1, from coordinate 41,886,956 downwards.
AAACAGATGACATGACACCATATTTTTACGCACTCAGGCCAAGTCAAAGACAAATCCTACAAGAATGTTTCCTCTGCTGATGGAGGCTCATCTTGATCTGTTGATTGGGTCAAGAGGATTTAGATTTGAGTCATACGTATGTGTGATGTGTGTTTATCGTAATTGACCTAAATGTCCAAAAAAAAAAAAAAAACAGAGCGAGTAATGCTAGGGTATTAACATTGAAGACAAATACCAAGTTAATGACAATACCGAGCTATACCGAGCAATAAAAAAAATATTTCTTCATGCTCGGTATGCTCGGTAAGTGTATTGCTCGGTATAGCGTAAACTTGGTATTTGTCCCAATGATATTCTTCGTTATTGATGAGTTTTTTAGGGGTGGGAGGACCATCTTGATGAGGACGCAATAAAAATTCAAAATATCAGAGCGAGTTGGGGTATTGATTTAATGACAATTATTTTTCTTCAATGAAGTGTGATAAAACCCCACATTGTTCCTTGAATTTTATATATGTAATATATACATTTTCAGGGGCAGATCCAACCTTAAATTTCAGTGGAGGCAAACTTATAAGTAAAAATATAGAGTTTTTTTTTTCCATAAAAATCCTTACAACCAAAATTTATTCCGAGGGCGCTACCTCTCGATCTCTATTTGTTCATCGTTGTACGCTTCGCACATATGTCAGGGGTCCAAGGGGACAATGCCTCCTAGCGAATCAATACAGGGTTCGACCTGCTAGGGGGGGGGGGGTTAAATCTCTTGGGGGGGGGGGGGGGGGGGCAATCTAAAGAATATATGGAGGGGGATAAATTAACTAAAGAATATATATATATATATATATATATATATATATATATATATATATATATATATATATATATATATATATATATATATATATATATATATATATATATTTTGGGGGGGGGGGGGGGGGGGGGGGGTGTTTAAGGTGAGTTAATATTAGAATAATTAAAATGTGTAATTAAATTAATGCACTGTAATTATGTAAATAGCTCCTTTTTTTTGAAAAAAAAAAATGATATTAAAAAATTAGGTTAAGCCCCCTTTTCTATTTATTCTTCTTTTAATTTCTGAAGCAATAAAGCTGCTCTATCTTGGATCCAAACAAAACTTGACGTCCAACAAACTTGCATCTCTCTAACCCCCCTTCCTTTCTTGCTTGCCGACTAAGGCTGCCATCCCAAGCAAGAAAGAAAAAGAAGACCTAGAAGAACTCAGTCATTCATACAAGAAGTGCATCTTCAAAGCCTTCAAGCAGGTTCACCCCAACGCATCTCTGGCCAGGCCATGATCGCTATAAGAAGAAGTAGAGGAACAGAGGTTTGACGTAACTGAATCTTACCAGCTGGAGTGTTTTAAGTAATTGATGTCAGATCTGTAATAATTAGTATGCCGGTAGTTTCTGTAATTATCATTTTTTTGTTAATCAATTGGGGAAAAAAGAGGGCTATATACGCTTGACTCGCAAGGGCACTAATTAGTGGGAATAGAGGTTATAATGGTCCTCCATGCTATCTTTGATGCAATCAATTGCAGAATCTTTTCCACCACAACTTTGAAAAACTCTTCAGAGCATTCACCCAATTCTTAAAAGAAATATAAACTCATAATCTGGATAGTTCTTCCGTCCAGACTCGCTATAGCATAGAGAAATTAATTTTTTAAAAGCAAAAAAAAATCGTCAAATAAAAATTATGATTACCGATCTGAAAATTAAAACAACAAAAAAAATATCTCAAAAGAAGCTTAAGACTAATTTATCGAAAAAACAAAAATATATGCGATCGAGGGCATAAGAGAAACAAAAAAAGGTGATCGTAATTAGATCCAGACCTGTAAGGAAGCGGCGAAGGATGCCGAAGAAGCCGCCGTTGAGGGAGTGTAGGTTGAGGAAAAACTCGACAATGTGGCCGAGACACAGAAGTGGGAAGCTAATTACTGAGAGCAGCTTCTGAATGAGGAGAGTGAGCGCAGTTACCCAATCGATCCTGGCTTCGTCTAGCTCAGGGCTAACGCCAGCCTTGTGCTCCGCGAATTTGCTCCTCGTCAGCTTCCGGCGTAACACTAGATGGCGGGCGATGTCGCGATACCTCGCGTTCTCGTGCCGGAGGATCATGTGCTCATCCTTGGCCGCCATTGCTTCACACAGAGAGAGATACAGAGGCAGAAGGCGAGAGACGGGATATGAGAGCGAGTGCGCTGTTTTTTTATAGGAGGAAACAATACAACTTTTCTAAGGACAAATTTTTGCTTACGCATTTTCGAGAAAATTAATTTAAAATAAAATAAAATAATTTTTTTACCGGACTACTTATTTAATTTTGCAAGTTGTAAAATTCGGTGTATAGTAAATTAAAGTAAGAAAAGCGAGGGAAATTTATGCTTACAAATTTTTATTAGTATTGATATGTGGTAAAAATTAACTTAGCTGGATACAGATTTTTATGTATTTTTAAATAAAATTTTAAGATTAAATTAAGCATTTAAATTCTTATTTTAGCTATCAAATGAGTCCAAATCAAATATTTGTAGGAATCAACGATCTTCAAATCTATATGCTTAAAGTTCAAATAATTGAGCAATATGGGGATAAAAATTAATATTAATCATTAAATTATTCTCAAAAATATAATTTTTATTAAATGTAATCACATATTATAAGATATATTTTTAACAAAAAGTTATAAAAATATATTTAAAATCATGTGCATTTTCATTAAAAAAAGAATAAAAATATCACTCACTGTCTTATTATTTAGTAAAAATTTAATATTTTTCTCTCGATTATCATTAAACTACCAAAAAACAAGCCATTTCGCAGCGGTTTTTTGCACCGGTTTTAAGAACCGCTGCCAAAGCAGCTAATTGCATCACAAATTTGAAAATTATTGCAGCGGTTAAAACCGATGAAAGTTGCACCGGTTAAAACCGCTAACAAACTTACTTTTTGCACCGGTTATAACTGGTGCAATATTTTTACTCAATTTAACGCCGAACGAATCGGTCCAGCCCTAATTCACTTTCGGAAAAAAAACCCTGCCTCCTCCGTGCTAGCGATTCCGAAAGAGTGCTCGATAGCCGTCGCAGCTCCTAAGGTGAATCCCGACCGGCGGCCTTTCGTGATCACGGTAAGTCTCTTCACCTTCTTCCTCTTCTTCTTCTCATTCTTCTTCTTCATGTTCTTCTTCCTCTTCTTCTCATTCTTGTTCTCGTTTCTGCTTTTCATTTTTTTTTAATTTTGATTAGATTGAGGCCTTGCGAGTTCTTTTACTATGGATTTTATTTTTGGTTTTGATGAAAAATGTCACTTTATTCTTGCTCGCAGTAGGGTTTTGCCTTCTATCATGTCTCATGAATTTGTTGTTGGTTGTTTCTTCTTTTCTCCAATATGTAGATCTCTCTCTCTCTCTCTCTCTCTCTCTCTCTCTCTCTCTCTCTCTCTCTCATATTTCATTTTCTATGGTTGCTTAAAAGATGACTTTGCAGTCTCCATCTCTTCCTATCAGAAAAAAAAAAACCTGAACATGTGAGACTTTAATGTTCTATGACTTTTTCTGTGTGCGGTGCATGAATTTATTTTTGTTACTTAGAGTTCTCTTGTTTATTATGCTCCAAGTAAATGTCTTTATTCATCTATTTACATTCACCAGTGATCTAATTTTACCTTTTCATGATTGTGGTTGATTATGATCTTCTGATTTATTTTTTGAGGGGTCTTATGTTTTTGGAGAAAACTTTTGGCGTATGGGCTTTTGTTTTTGGGTACCGGTCAGCAATTTATTCACATTTATTAGTCTATTAGGATAGAAAATATTGTTTCAGATTTAGTAAATTTGGGATAAAAGTGAAAACTGCTTCAACTTTTGTTTACTTTTAGTAATTTGTTTGATTATTCATTTTTGGATCTAAAAAAATTTTAATGTGAGAAATTTTTCCTTACTTTAATGATTTGTGCCCCACTTGAAAAAAATCGCTCCGCCCCTGGTGGTGCTTGCCTACTGATGAAACTTTCATACGGTCATTTGGCTCCAGTCGTCTTCATCTTTCTTCTGTAATGGATGGACTGTGTCTCGACTTGCATGCTTCCCCGTTATCTACGACTCCTTCAAATACTTGTATGCAAGCTTGTTCTTCTATTTTATCATTTAATATTGCTTCTTTTATTTATTTTCCAAATTTTCAAGAATGATAACAAAATGTTTCTTCATGGGTTTTTGCTTCTTTGCTCTTATTTTGTTTGTTGTGCTTCAAATAATTATTAATCTCATCACCATTGGATATGCATATTTCACCATCAAAATTGTCTTTAAAGAAATTTTTGTAAGATAGTAAAATTTTATTATAGAGAAAACATATGTATTTTTTAATATGGAATTATAAAATTATATTAATATATTTTCTCTATTATGATTTTAATAAAAATATGTTATTCTTCATTAATATAATTAATAACTATTATTACTAACAGTGATAAACTTAATACTTTTTAAGAATAATAATATATTTAAAATACTATTAAATAAATTTTTACTTTTTATTCTTTATTCACGTGCATTTAATGCACGTGCAAATGAACTAGTTAATATAAAAGGAAAAACAGGACAAACAACTGTAAATTCAATCAACTAATGCATAGTTCAATAATAAACCACAAATCAAAGAACCGTTATATTAGCTCAGAAGTCCAACATTATTTATCTAAATTTCTTCGGTTATTAAAATGCTAAACTTAGATTTATGGTCTATATAAAGCGTTTTAATTTGGACTATTTTTTACTATTTTTTAAATTATTTTTTCAAGTACAAAAATTAAAATTTTATATTAAAAAATTGAATTAAGAAACAATAAGAAAAATAGTCCCATATAAAGCTTAAAGCTGCTTTGGCAGTAGGCTAAAGCTTGTCTTTTATTAGAGCTAACAAAAAGGATAGGCATATGATCTGAAATTATAATATTAGAACAAATTTATGATCAAATTAGTTATTGTCCAAATTACAATCAACTTAATATATAAGTTGGTGATGTGCATTGTTTGGTATAAACAAAAAAGGTTAAACCAAACTAATTTTATCTGATTGATTTTGTTTGGTTGCTTAATATATTAGTTTAATTATTAGTTATAGTTTCAACTTTCTTTAGTTTTTGGTAATTAGTTAAAATTTTTACTTTTGTAAAACTAAAATTATATTATATTCATTTATTATGTATTATAGCACACTATAAAAAAATCAACCCCTATCGTATTGTTTTTTTGCAACGGTTTACTAATGGGTAATATTTTCTTCTCAGAAATTGCTGGGGGATTTATTTTCTTAGATTTGATGGATAAGAGCTGGATATCAAAGCCTAAATGGAGTAGTGACTATGTTAAAGGTGTTGAGAATTTTTTAGAGTTTGCAATTCCAAGTCAAAGTTCGGCACAAAAAATTCTATGTCCATGTAAATTATGCATTAATAGATATTTTCATTATGTAAAAGATGTCAAGTTGCATTTACTCTCCAAAGGATTTTTTTCCTGGATACGTTGTTTGGAATCGACATGGAGAGGAACATGCTTTTGTAGCTGAAGTTACAAGATCAGAAACATGTACTGATACTGGTAATGTTATTGAAGTACAAACTCAAGTTGAGCAGCCAAGAACAAATGATATAGAAGGATTATTAAGAGACACATTTTGCTCAGGGAATGCCAATGAAGATGATGCAAATAATGTAAATAACATAGATCTGACAAATGATGATACGATGAAATATAATGATTTATTGCTAGAAGCAGGAGTAGAATTATACCCAGGCTGCAAGTCATTCATGAAATTATCCTTTATCCTACATTTATTTCGTCTGAAGTGCTTACACTCTTGGTCTGCAAGATCTTTTGATCAATTGATGGAGTTATTGATTGAAGCTTTCCCTGATGGTTCTTTGCTACCTAAGAATACATATGAAGTAAAGAAGATAATGAAAGTGTTCGATCTTGGATATACAAAGATAGATGCATGCCCAAATGATTGTTGTCTATTTTGGAAAGAAAGATCAAATCAAGAGGTTTGTCATATTTGTGGTTCTTCACGGTGGGTAGGTGCTAAAAAAAGTATATCTAGAGGAAAGAAAAATCAAATGAAGTCTGCGAAGGTTGTTCGATACTTCCCATTAATTCCGCGGCTTCAAAGATTGTTTAAAACAAAAAAGTCTGCTGAAGAGATGATTTGGCATGCCAAACAGAGAAATATAGATGGGTTGTTACGACATCCAGCTGATGGAGAAGCCTGGAAATCCTTTGACTCTAGATACCCTGATTTTGCTTCAGATCCACGTAATGTTCGTCTTGCATTAGCAAGTGATGGTTTTAATCCATTTAAGATTATGAGTAGTACATATAGCATTTGGCCCATACTATTAGTTCCATACAATATGCCTCCTTAGATTACAATGAAACAAACGTCTTTCTTTCTGTCTACTATTATACCAGGGGAAAAGAGTCCAGGAAACAACATTGATGTATATCTCCAACCACTAATAAATGAGTTGTGTGAATTATGGCATGGAGTGATATCCTATGATGCAGCATCCAAACAATCTTTTAACTTACGAGCTGCATTAATGTGGATGATTAATGATTTTCTGGCATATGGTATGCTTTCTGGTTGGAGCACTAAAGTTAGATTTGCTTGTCTGTGCTGAAAACACAGAGTCTTTATGGTTATATAAAGAAAATAAATTCTCATACATGGGTCATCGTCGTTTGCTGTCAGAGAATCACTTATTTCGTCGACAGAAATAATACTTTGATAACACAGAGGAGATCCGTAAAGCACCTAGAAGGAATACTGGTACATAAATTTTACAAAAATTACAGAATGTTCAGTTTCCAGTCGGCAAATCTAAAAGCTTGAAAAGAGGGCGTAATGTAGATCTGAGTGAAAATCATATTTGGAAGAAAAGATCAATTTTCTTTGTGCTGCCTTATTGGGAGTATAATTTACTACCACACAATCTTGATGTCATGCATATAGAAAAAAATGTATGTGATAATTTCATTGGTACTTTACTTGATCTTGAGAAATCTAAAGATAACTTGCAAGCAAGACAAGATTTGGTTGACATTGGAATTAAGAGTGAGATGCATCCACAAATTCTTGAAGATGGTTCTTATTTCTTGCCCCCAACTTGCTTTACAATGTCACAAAAGGAGAAGTTGATGTTATGTGAAATTTTAAAAAAAATTAAAAATGCCAAAAGGATATGCATCTAATATTTCAAGGTGTGTTAATGTTACTGAATGTAAGATTGTGAGCCTGAAAAGTCATGATTTTCATGTGCTTATTGAAGAAATTCTACCAATTGCATTGAGGTCATGTTCTTCTTCTGATGAAATTATACATATTATTATGGAGATATCAAAAATTTTTAAGTCAATTTGTGCCAAGGTTATCAATCCGAATGAGTTGGATATGGTACAAATAATATTGTAATAACATTATGTAAAATGGAAAGATCAATGCTCTCATCATTCTTCACAATCATGGTCCATCTACTTATTCACTTGGCTGAGAAAGTAAAATTAGGTGGTCTAGTTCAGTATAGATGGATGTATCCATTCGAGAGGTAATTCATTAGTAATTATTTGTTCATGTTAATATTATTCATATTTATATAAACTTCTTAATGATTTTTATTACTTTTATATTTTTCTTAGTTTTGAAAGACTATGTAGCTAATAAAGCACAATCAGAAGGTTCTATTGTGGAGGGTTATATTGCTGAAGAAGGGATATCTTTCTGTTCTAAATATTTGGACCGGTCTCAATTTTTGAATAAGGATGCAACAACTGAGGAACAATTTTTTTTTAAGTTTTCTAGTGGTGGTACTCCATTGGGAAAGATTACTCCATTCAACTTAGATGATAATTCATTCATTCAGGCACATATATATGTCCTTCAACATTGTGATAATCTTGAATGCTATAGACAACGTTTCAAAGATGAAGAGAAAAGAAAGCGACGCGGGCATACACATCTAACAATATAAGATTTAGAGAGACTTATCAATGAAAGATTTCATGAGTGGTTGCGTGATACAGTAAGTTGTCGTACTTTATATTTTTACACTTCATAAATTGCAATAAAGGTTATATTAAATTTTGTATTTCTTGCTAGGTTTCAAGATCAATTGATATGCTAATCTCCGAAGAAATCAAAGCACTAGCTAAGGGTCCCAACAAACTTGCATATAGATATAAGGGTCTTCTCATTAATAGTTATATTTTTCACACAAAAGAACGAGATGAAGGCAAAAAGACACAGAATTTTGGTGTTGTTAATACAACAGAGATTGGGAACTTCAGTTATTATGGAAAAATTAATGATATCATTGAAATTAATTACTCTAATTTATTCAAGGTGATATTATTTAAATGTGATTGGGCAAACACAAGTTTAACGGGTATAAAACAAGATGAATTTGGTTATACTGTTGTAAACTTCTCAAGGCTTATTCATACCGGGCAAAAACTTCAAGATGATCCTTTTATTTTCTCTTCACAAGTGGAGCCTATATTCTACATTCAAGATGCCAAAAATATGAATTGGAATTATGTAGTAAGAGTTAAACCACGGGATGCATTTGATTGTAATATATCTTGTTGCTTGTAAATGTAAGTTTTTAATAAATTGCACTTTATATATTGCTCTTTAATATTTCTTGAAGGTATTAGAATTATGTTTATAAGCAGTAGATATGAGCTATTTTTTACAACTAATTTTGGGAGAAGTCTTCTCCCAATACTGATTTCCTCAGCCACTCCATAACAAGCTCCTTTATTTTTTGCCCTGCCAAGCTCCGTGCAGCAAAAGCTGCTGCTTCTGAAGCTCCGAGCAGCACAAGCTGCTGCTTCTGAAGCTCCGAGCAGCACAAGCTGCTGCTTCTGAAGCTCATTCTTTGCATGTTTTACAAGATGAAGTAAAGTATCAACACCAGATGTTGAAACTTCAAAAAGTTTTTGCACAGCCTCCTCCATTCGCTTCAAGTTGTAATCAATTTTGAGAGCATGTTTGCCAATTTTGACAGTCTTTTCTCCATGGATTTCATGATGGAACAAACCTAGTAAGTAGTGTTTTACATGACTTTAGATGGGTATCAAACACACATATTTTAACCCATGAACATTTCACACATTCGTATAATGTTCTTTATTTGTTGTTATTTGTTAATACTAAACACTAGATTTTTTTTCTTAGCAGGAAATGACAAGTGGTAGTCTCTTCAGGCGAGCAAAGAAGGCAACATGCAGAGAGGGATCAAGTGGAGGAACCATCAAGTATAGGACAAAGCAGTAGAGAGAATGAAACCCCTACTACTCCAGTACACCCAGATTCACAAGAGGAACTTGAGGATAGTAGGACCAACGAGACTGCAAGCCATTCATTTTGCGGTACAGCTCCAGCCCCTGAACAGGGTATATGGCTCATAGGTATTATTTTTTTAATGACATTCATTAAATTTCAAGAACATTCATTCTTATTCATGAATATTCTTTTTTTTTTTTAAATTGTGAAGATGAGCGAGGGAATCCGATCAGGCGTAGGGGGCGAACAACATGTGCTGATATACAGAATATGCCGCCAGGGACTCGAATTCATATAGAGGTAAATGAAAATAACATACCTTATTCAATCCCTGAGTCGGTTTTGCTAGGAACATATCTTGGTGTTGTCGCAAGAGATCTTGTTTTGGCTCCAATAGCCTTTCCTGATTGGAGAAATAAGGGTATGGAGCCCTACAAGAAAAAGATGTTGGCTGAAGTTGAGGTATATATATTTCATTCTAAATTTATTTTTCTTTCAATTTTATAATATTAACTGTCTCACACTTTCAAATTCAGTCAAAATTTGAGTTTCCCGGTCATATGCGCCATTGGATACTTCAGTCACTTGGTGTTAAATGGCGTAATTATAAAACCACCTTAAAGGCTGAGCATTGGGACAGTAGACCAATTGAGGAAATTTTGGAGGATGTTCCAGCTGAAGTAGATCAAATGCAATAGTGTCAACTTGTTAACCAATGGTCAAAGCCAGCAGACAAGGTAAATATTAATATTAAGCTTTTTTTTAAATGTTTTAAATTTAATTACATAATATTATCAGAGGAAAGGGCTGCAAAAAATTCTGCAAATGCCAAAAAGCAAACTTGTCCTCACACAATGGGTCGTGTGAGCTCAGTTCGGAGACAAAAGGAAACGGTATGAATTTAATTGTTAATTATAACAATTAAATACTTCATTTACAAACTTATATTTTTTATTATAATTTTTTTGTAGTCTATTAAGGATAGATTACAGTTATGGAAAATCAACAGATTGCGTAAAGATGGGACATGGTCATCTGAAGATGCTATGCAATGATGGGTAAATTTAAATAGTGATTCTAAACTATTTTTTATAATTAGTTTTTCAAATGATTTAATTTTATGTTATTGTAATTTAGACACAAGCATGTAGCCTTCTAGCCGAGGAAGGGTTGACACCTGAAGAAGGAAACATTGAAGCTAATGAGAGAGTTTTCAGCATAGTAATGGGTCCAGAACATTCAGGGCGAGTTCGTACACAAGGATTTGGTGTTACTCCGACTCGATACTTTCCTCAAAGTACAAATGAAGCAGGTGGTGGAAGTGCTAGTAACTTTGGTCAAATAGCAAGTCTACGAGAGGAGTTCAGTGCATTTCGTGATGAGATGCGACAAATTGTGCAACAGTTTCAAATGAATCAACCACCACATGGAGGATCTGAAATGGTATGAAAAAAATAATAATTTAATGTTAATTGTATATTTCTTGATTATTAATATCTCATTAATTTTATTTTATTTTCAGGGTGGCAATGATGATTCATCCAATGCATGATAGTCTTCTGCAAGCTTAAATGGGATTTCATTACCTCCATGTTATCTTGTTCTGCTTGTCTTAACATTTCTAGGTGACATAAAGCTTCTGGTTATTATCATGTCTTTTGTTGCGAGTTTTTCTTTTGTAATATGTAATGTTTGAACTCGGGATTTTCACTCTTCCTAAAGCAAATCAGCTGGAGACTTTAGTGACTTATATATGGATTGTGAATATTTTTGTGTTTCATCTTTCATCTGATGCTACGAATGTAAGTGATTTCATGAAGATATTTCTAGTTGTTATACAATTTTTTGTTTGTAAAGATCTGATTTTTTGGTAGTCCTAGCATTCGCAGAGTTCTGTCAGTATGTTGAAAGGTCATTTACTTGGATTGATCACCCATCAAAATTTCCTAAAAAATATGTGCAATTTTCTGTGGCATTAAATCCTTTTATTGTTATATATATATATATATATATATATATATATATATATATATATATATATATATATATATATATATATATATATATATATATATATATATATATATATTCATTTTGTACATTAAGTTAGCTTATGCCCTTTAGGTGTTTATAGCCTCAGTTGACTCCAACTATGTTGATTGCAATAGATGGCTTGGTGAATTAATAACTTGACTGGACAATTGCTACTCTTATGTGGATGATTATTCTGTTTCAGCATTTGTAAACTGTATCCTTTGATGGAAGTAAAATACGGGTTTTAAAAAAAAAATTCTGGAATATTGTGGCGGTTAAAACTGCCACATTTCTGTAAGCATTTATTTTTCAAACATTCGTTACGGTTATAACCGCTTCAAATCTGGACTATTATCGCGGTTAAAACCGCTGGTATTATCCGCATTCTCTGTTCTACCCTGCCGGTCCTGAAACCGCTGCGGAATATCTTTGCAGCGCATTGGAATCACAGTGGACATCCAGCGGTTGTAAAACAGCTGCAAAGAAACATTGTGGCGGTTAAAACCGCCAGGAAAAGTCAAAAAATGTGCTTCGAAAGGCTAAATTTTTGGTAGTGTTAAATTGAGTTCAAATAATTTATACTTAAGATTATTTTATTTGAATTAAATTAATTAAATCTTAATTTTGAACTATATTTAGATTAATTAAATCAATATTGTGGACCTCCGAAAGAGCACCACGCAAACGGGTCGATTGGAAGGGACAGATTGGATCGTGCATACGACTAACCATTGAGGATAGAGGCTTTCACCAACACACCCTGATGGGTAGTAATATACACGACCTAGTCACGGGTTTCCCCCATCCGATGCAAGAGCTCGAATGGGATTTAGTAGATGTGGGACCGAGTTTCCCACGGGCGCAAGCCCCCGTGGTTAATTACATCCCAGGCCGGAGCCTGAGAAAACTCTCGATTAAGGATTATACATTATCCTCTCCTAAAGTGGGATCGGCACGAGGGTATAGACTAGGAAATCCTACTCAAATGAAGAAAGGTCTGAAGGGCTGAATCGACATGCGTGGCTCAAACCAGCATTCGGAGGCTCTAGGGTACTAGAGAGAAACTGAAGAAAGAAAAATCAAGCACTCAATCACATGCGTGAGAGAAGAGATGGAGGTGGTGTCATCCTGTGACGCGGATAAGTAGGATTTATAGTCCCTGAAAGAAAGGGACTTACCTACTATTTAAGACATACTACGAGACCGAATGTAGTAGCCTCGAACCCTAAATCTATATTGGGCTTAATGCTCTACGAAACACTAAGGCCCGTGTCCTAGCTAATGCAGTGCAAAACCTGGAGTTATCCCGGCCTGGATTGGGGGAGCCAGCTAACCACCTAGTCGCTTTAAAACCATGATATCCAGTCAATTATGAAAGATGGGTGGGTGGTATGATTATTGGAAATAGGACCGACATCTAGAGGATTTCCTAAGTGGTCCTGAACTTATGTGGGTGAATGCCCCTAACTAATGCAATTAAATTTTAATTAAATTGGTTTCTAATGCAATACATGCTAGTTAAAATGTCAGCTCATGAATGCTATAGAACTTTAAAAAACAGGCTTATAGAAAATAATTTTTTTTTAAAAGACTGAGTCTCCCTAGGTCCGGCACTTCATCCTCATAGGCCAGATTATCCGGACTCTACCCGCAGGCAGGGAGATGTCTTATAGCAAGGAAAGAAGAAATGCAGTAATATGCATGCGACCCCGGACGATTCCGGCAATTCCCTAGGTTCGTTAAGTTTCTATATTATTTAAAATCTTAAAATATTAGAAAATTAGTTATGAGTATAAAAATTTTATAATCCTTAAAGAGCCTAACGATATCCAGGCGAAAGCAAAAATCGGCATGCAATGAATAAACCTTGAAAAACAGGTATTTCTACTGCGCAATCAAGTAAACACATCAATATAAATCAAACCAATCAAATAAATGTCCATAGGCCAACTGCCCTTTAATTACAACCCAGGGTATGCAGAAAATAAAGTGGCCGGGCATCACTGCCAATAACCCGGATTTCTAAGCCTATGACAGACGCCAACAACCTTGAGTGAGATATTGGGTCTTCAAATCTTTAGTTTCTTAGATATCTTCTCCCTGGACTTCTTGGGTCTCTCCTCCTTGGGCTCCTTGGATCTCTCCTCCTTGGACTCCTTGGATTCGTCGTGGCTTGAATATCCAAACGAAGAGACAATTCTCCCAGTATGGGCGTATTGCCTTTTCTCTTTGGATATCTAAAGCCATCCAGCTCGATCTTCCAAATGGAAGAGGACTCTCCGCTTAGGGATGCCTTCTTCTTTTAGAATCCGAGCTGGATAAAAATATCCCAACTCAAAGGTTGTTTTCACAACTCTTAACAATTATTACATATTTATTACATTAAATGAAAAGCAGAAAAATCCTAAAGGACCTGCATGGTTATCCTAATAAAAATCTCAAGCAGTTTATATGAAAATAAAAGTGCTAACACCATTGACCCTGTGCCAAGCCATGCTCTTAATTTTGAGGGCTAAGTGCTCCACCTGTGCAGTTATAATTAATTTAGCCCTCATTTTATTTAGGGGGAGCTGAGCAAGCACCTGCATAAAACACATTATTAGAAATCATGACATTGCTCTCCCCTTTTATCAGCATGAGCATGGCCACCTATACGGAAGAACAATATATATATATATATATATATATATATATATATAGCGCTCCAAACCTATGGGTAAGTCTAACGCTCACATCCATAGTACAGAAAAAGTAAGCAAACACACCAATCATTTTTCAAACAGCATGCAGTGAAAACCACGAAAAGCTCCGGCACACAGTAGAAAAGTAAAACCCAACGGCCTAACCTAGATCTAGAAGTGGTGCCCTAGCAAACCATTCTATGTGTCTAAGGCTAGTGTGGTTTGGATAAATCCTAATATGGATAGTTAGTTGAAATTATCTAGAGTTCGGGTATGTTGGGGGTCAAAAAAAAAAAGGAAATTTTTATTGAAATTCAAATATTAGTGAATTAGGGTGCATTTAAATTATTTTAGTTTGTTGATCAGTTTTAAGAACTTAGGATGATGATATTTGAAGTTAAAGTTATATTAGCCGATTTTAGAAAGTCCCGGGTCCTTCTAGGAACTAAGCTAAGGGTCCAAAAAGTCAATATAGAAAATAGGCTAAGTTTGGGTCTACTATCACCTTAGGAAAATACTAGACCTTAATACGAGTAGTTAGCCAGGTAGTACACTGAAATCGGAGTTCTCTAGGCAAAGTTATGAATTTTCTAAGTTTCAGGCCCTAAATGAACTACGGTTGACCAAAAGGTTGACTTTCTAATCTAGGCCAATTTCTGGAATCCTAAGATTTTTAATAAATACTAGACCCTAATTGGAGTCTAATGCAAGTGAGTTAACCTAATTTGGAATTTTCTACAATTAGTTATGAATTTCTAAAGATCAGGACAATTAAGGGAATTTCCTAAATTTCCTAATAAATGGCCTTTTTTATTGTTTTGATCCAAATCAACTCCAAACTGATTGGAATCGCTCCCAAAGGTCAGGAATGACCAGAGAAAGTGTTCCCAAGTGTTTGGAAAAGATTTTGGATTTTTAATAATTTTTAGTGAATTATTAGGGGCAAAACGGTAAATTTCACCTATGGTCAAATTAGGGGTCAACCTGAAGTCAAACTAGAGAGCCCTATTTATCTAAAGTCAAGGATCAGATTCTGGTCAGTTTGAGGTATTATGGGTAATTTTCTGACCTAAAATATATTTATTGTAATTTTCGGAATGTCTCGGGGCCTTATTTAACCAGTTAATTAGGGTTAGTTAACTAAGGGGTCTAAAGACTCCTAAAAATCCCTAGAAAATTCTAGGAGGTTTATGATGTCACTAAGTTTAAGTGTTGAAGTTTTTCATTTCGATCCGGGATCTATCCTAGCTCCTAGAAAACTTCTAAGTTCGCTAGACGAGTCCTTAATTATTGTCCTTAGGGTGTCACTACGTTATATGGGTTTAAAGTGATGTTTCAACTAACCCTCAAGGTAATAAATGCAGAGCAAATACAAAAATGAAATAAACACACCATGTCCTTGGATCTAGGAGAACCTAAGCTAAGTGCTCGTGGTGCGACCTACACATGCAATCTACGAATAACAAGAAAGTGAATGATTGGGACCCAATCACCCACTAATCCTCTCCCCCATGATTGCTCTTCATTCATAGAATCCTATGTCTAAAATTTTATCGAATAGCGGATCTCCCAAAATAAGAATTTAAAGTATATATAGTTTTAAAATACTTTAAAAATACTTAAAATTAAATAGATTTTCAGGAAAATAGATAATTAAAAATAAATCAATTTATAATGAATAGATATATGGGAGACCCGCTGACCACTCAATCGATACCTCGCAACGATTCGAAAATAGTTTGTATCTTAAAAATAATTATTATATTAATATATAAATATAAAAATACCCAAATAATAGGATCAAAACAGGAATCTATTAATACAGCCAAAATCAGAGGCTGAAAATGGTTTCAAAATAAAATACACATCTTTCTGAAAAGATCGAGGGGTTATACGCAAAAATCCGATTTAAAACGACGAAGGTATAATTTTCCGAAGTTTAAACACAATAAAATAATATTTTAAAATAGTGACATTTCACTATTATTGGCATAATAGAAACTACAGACATAATTTTTATATAAAAATAGTCTTAAACTGTGCAGAATTCAAAGTACACCCAAAACAAGGTGCTGTGCACAAAAATCCGACTCAAAATGAGAAAGTTACACAATTTCAAAGTTTAAAGGACATAATTAAATAGTTTTAAAATAGTACAATTGGCTGATTTTAAACCAATTGCAGACAGACCAAAACTTTCAAGTAAAACTAGATCTATAATGTGCAGTATCCAAATACGTTCAAATCGAGGTGCTGTGCGTCGACAGCGGGTTTAAAACGACGAAGTTATGAATTTTGGATGATTAAATGCAATAAATAGTTTAAAAATAATTTAAAATAAGTAGTATTTAAAAATAATTATTAAAAATAGTATAAGATAGTACTTTAATAGTTATGAGACTTAAAGTAATTTAAAATATATAATAATAACAACATTTTAATTATTAGTAATATTTTCACTAATTTAGCTAATTAAAGTAATTAGAATAATATTTAATTATTGAAAATACATTTCTATATTTAAATAAATATAATAATAGTAATAATAATAATTAAAAAAAAAGTACAAAAAAGTAAAGAATAGCTTAATCATAATATAATTATTAATATTATAATAATAAAAAAATAATAATAATTTTATAATATATTTATAATAAAATAATCAAAAAGGATTTTTTTAAATATTACTATTTACTATTTTATTAATAATTAAAAGTATATACATCATTTTTATAGTGTAGAGTATGAAAATACGAACAAAATGAGGTATTATACGAGAAAATCGGAGCAAAAATGAATTTCTGATGATTTTTTGAAGATATTAAGGTTTTAAAATAATTTTTAAACTTATTTTAATTAAATAAAACGGCGACGGGACACGCGGCGCGATCTGGTTCGTTCCGCGGTTTCGGGCCAATGATTGGCGTCGCCGCCAATCATTAGGCGATGATTGCGGCGGCGGTCTCACACTTGACCACGTCAGCAGAAGACGGAAGCCGCTCAATCGAGCGCGGTTCGAGCGAAGGGCCTGGATCGCGCCACGTGGTCATCCGAGACGCGGCGTCGTCCGCGCGGTCAGCACCAGACCGCGAGCGGTCACGATCTGGACCGCTGATCGCGGATCCGACGGCCTAGATCCGTCTGGCGCATACAGGGCTCGGACCGAACCCTTGAACAATAAAATCGCTCGTTCTCGCAATACACTAAACCAAATCAAACGAAATTTTAAACGTAGACTAAGGGTATGAAGAGCATCATTGGGGATGTATTTTTATGATTTTATATGAAACATATAAAACGTTATTTAGATCTAAGTGTTCTAGCTAGGGTTTGCGATATATCTCAATCCACACGGTGGATTCGGAAGATCTTGAGCTCGTTGGACTCGTGGGCTCTCCAGGAACAGCTTCCTAGTTGACGTCGAGATCCAACGCACGCTCGATTGACGGGACGAAGCCTTGGAAGGAATTTCGTCTCGGATTAGCCGGAGGATCGCCGCCGGCGGGGTCTAAGCGTCGGGATTTGGTTCGAAAAAGTGGAGGGGAGTCATGGGAGTGCTCTCACAAAATTTCAAGGCCTGAGGTGGTCTCTCGATTCAGCAAGAGCAAAAAAGTCCTCTCTAATGACCTAATTTTGGGTATTTAAGCCTTGGGGTCAATCTTAACGGCTAAGATTGAATCACCAGTTGATTTGGAGGGAAATTTGAGTGATTAGGCCGTGGTTTTGGATTTCAAAATGTTTGCCATTGATTAGACATTAAATAGGCTCTTAAATCCAAATAAATAAGTGATTTTGACCAAATTATGACTTGGTTTGACCAAGTCAGGGTTTGACTTGGTCAAACAAGTCAATTAGGTCAAGGAGGATGCGGATCAAGCCATGAAAGGGTTTGAAATTAATTTAAAATTGATTTGAGCTCTTTAGGTCAACTTGGGTCAACCCGGGTTGACCTGGTCAACCAGGTTGACCCAAGGCCTACGCCCTGGCTCAAAAGACTCAGTTTGACTCACTGAACCTATTGGAGAGGGTCTTGGGGTCTAACTTGGTCAATTTGACCAAGTCAACCCTTTGACTAAGGTTTTGGGCAAAATCGAGGTTAAAAAATATAAGATCATAATATATCATAATTTAAATTAATTGTTTATTAATTTTAAATTATTTTTATTAGATTATTTTAATATAATGATTCGCATTTAGTAAAGAAAATTATAATTATAAAGTTAATATAATTTAACTAATTAATTAACTTTGATTTAAAAAAAATGTTTGATGTATCAATTCCCTCCTCCCAAAAACCAGCGGGAGAGAGAGAGATAGAGAGAGAGGGGGAGAGATAAAGAAGAGAGAGAGAGAGAGTATAGAGATAATAAAGAGATACCAAGAAGTACGCCAAAAAAAAAAAAGAAGAACTGGGCTAAGGAGGCAGAGGCGGAGGAGAAAAAATGATTTGTTTTGAAAATCAAATTTAATCTTTGTTGCGTGCTAGAATATATGCGGCGATAGAGTTTGTAAATTTGCGTCCAAGCGTTATACGAGTATTCAGCACACAAACAGAGAAGAGAAATGAACACCAAGGTTTTTACGTGGAAAACCCAAAAGAGGAAAACAACCACGGGGCCTCGCCCAGTCGTAAAGTTCCACTAACATTTGTTTGAAGTACAAATGTTGATCCATCTTATAATTCAAGGCGATCAGTTTACAATCAACTTCTCACAAAGTTACAAAGTTCTGCAAATTCCCGGCGTTTCCCGAAAATCCGGCAAAGTTCCGGCGTCTTCAGGCGGCCGGAAAAGCTCCGGCGATGGTCGAGGAGGAGCTTCCTCCTTCTCCTCCTTCTTCTATTCTTCTTCTCTCTCTTCACTTGAGTCCCCTTTGTATAGAATGGGGGCTCTATTTATAGTTTTTATGGAGTGGCATAGCCAGTAAACAGGCGTGAGATCAAGGGCGAATTGGGAGTTGTTTGAATGAACGACCGATATTGAATCCTACGATTATGCACCGTTTGTTGGACATTTGAAGGTCTTAATGATGTCGGAATTTGGAGATCTTGGGCTTGTTGGATTCTTCTCGTCGAGCCGCTCGATTTGAGTATAAGCTCGTTAAAGTCGGAGACTGTTTGGTAACTAAAATTGCAGTTTGAAGCTTCCAATAACGCTTCGGGTCCTTGATTAGGACTCATTTGGGCTTGGATTGGGTTGAATTTGGTGTCGTTGGATTTATATTTCCTAGGTGCTCAGTTTGACTATAAGCTCGCTGAAATCAGAGTTCATATGCTCTCGAATTTAATTTTTGAAATTTCCGAACTGATTTTGCCTCGAGATTCGTGCCCGATCAAGATAATTTCATGATAACGTACCAGTTGCCCCCTATTTTCGGACGTCGAAGCTTCAGGAGTCCGAAAATAAATGCTTCGAAAATTTTTATTGGCCAAAAAACAAAAAATTGTGTTCCGAAAATTAAGCGTTTCTCGAAACTTGATCATAAAGGCTTCGTTGAGCTCTAAAAGTTGCAAAATTGAGTCCAGAACGCCGAAAAATGAGTTCGAGGACCCCAAAAACGTCAAAATCGTACTTTTCGGGATGAAATTTGGGCCCGGAATGGTTGGGCAGCCGGACCGGTCAGACCGACCGCCGCCGCCGCCGCCGCCGCCGCCTGCAGCATAACCGCACGCCAGAGCCTTAGCGCGCGCCGCCTGGGCCGGACCGCGCGCCCGCACGCCTGGGTCGAACCGCGCCCGCGCCTGGGCAGGTTCGATCACATCTTCGCCACGCTCTGCCCGCGCGGCAGTGTTGCGGCTACCGCTGCCGCATCCGCCTTGGCCTGCCACTGGCCATGTGCGGCCAGCCACGATCCGTGCATGGTACCCGCGGATCGATGCGCTGGTTGCGCCGTTTCGAGAGGCGGTTCGGCCCACCGCCTTTGTGGGCCCCACATGCGCAGAAATAGTATTTTTTCGCTATTTTTTGGTCCAAAATTTTTCAAAAGATTTAGAAAAATTGGGGATTTTGAAAATTGGAATAACTCCCACTCATTCTCTCCAAAACCTATAAATATGCCCTCTAAGCCTTTAGAAAACTTGCACCTTCTCTCTCTTTCTCCCTCTAGCTCTCTGACGGTTGAGGCTTCCGCTATTTGCGAGTGGGAAATTTTCCCTGCTCGAATTAGCGCCCCTCCTCACGTGCAGAAGCTTACGGGATTTCTTATCCTCCCTCCGGCTTTCTGACTGTTGAGGCTTCCGCTATTTGTGAGTGGGAAATTTCCCCTGCTCAAATTAGCGCCCCTCCTCACGTGCAGAAGCTTACGGGATTTCTTCTCTTCTCTCCGGCTCTCTGACAGTTGAGGCTTCTGCTATTTGCGAGTGGAAAATTTCCCCTGCTCGAATTAGTGCCCCTCCTTGCGTGCAGAAGCTTACGGGATTTCTTCTCGTCCCTCCGTCTTTCTGACTGTTGAGGCTTCCGCTATTTGCGAGTGGGAAATTTCCCCTGCTCGACTTAGCGCCCCTCCTCTTATGTAGAAGTTTAGGGGATTTCATCCGCCCCTCTGTTCTTCGAGAGATCTGTTGAACTGTAGAAATCTGGCGTTGGGTAGAAATACGGCATCGGACAGAAGATCGACGAAATTTCGTCGACGAGCAGAAGTCCGACAACGAGTAGGAGTCCCCTGACGAGCAGAAGTCCAACGACAGGGAGAAGTCCAACGTCGGGTAGAAGTTCAACGTCGGGTAGAAGTCCGACGAAAGTTCGTCGACGAGCAGAAGTCTGACGATGAGTAGGAGTTCGCTGACGAGCAGAAGTCCAACGACAAGGAGAAGTCCGACGTCGGGTAGAAGTACAGCGTTGGGCAGAAGACCGACGAAATTCCATCGACGGTCAGAATTTTGATGACGAGTGGAAGTACGACGGCAAACAGAAGTCCAACGTTGTGTAAAAGTACGGTGTCGGGTAGAAGACAGACGGCTTGCAGAAGTCTGATGTCAGGTAGAATTCCGACGAAACTCCTACAAGGCAAAAGTTCAGCAATAAAAGAAAATTCAATATCGGGTAGAAATTTAACTTTGTGGAGAAGTATGATAGAAGTCTATTGACAACATTCTGATGACGTTAACCATGGATGTAAGACCTATCCGAGGTTGTATGTCAGAGCCATTTCTTGATGTTGTTAATATATATTGGACCCACCAAAGATGTGAGACCTATCCGAGGTTGTATGTCAGAGCTTTTTCTCGACGACGTTAACCTGTATGGAAGAGGTCGAGAGAATCCACCAAGAATATGAGAGCTTTGCGAGGTTGTATGTTAGAGCCCTACTCGATGATGTTAACCTGTGTGGAAGAGGTAGAAAAAATCCACCAATGATGTAAGACCTATCCGAGGTTGTATGTCGGAGCCTTTGCTCGACGACGTTAACCTGTGTGGAAGAGGTCAGGAGAATCCACCAAGGATGTAAGATCTTTCCGAAGTTGTATGTCAGAGCCTTTGTTCGACGACGTTAACTTGTGTGGAAGAGGTTGAGATAATCCACCAAGGATGTGAGACATTTCTGAGGTTGTATGTCCGAGCCTTTGCTCGACGACGTTAACCTGTGTGGAAGAGGTCAAGAGAATCCACTAAGGATTTGAGACCTATCCGAGGTTGTAAGTCGGAGCTTTTGCTCGACAACATTAACCTGTGTGGAAGAGGTCGAATCGAATCCCCTTGGGATTGATTTTGCTTTGATTGGGAGGGGGCGAACGTCGCGTATATCCCGAATCAAAGGTGAAGAATGATCTATCTTTAGACTGTTACTGCCTTTTTAAGGTCGAGATTAAGATCTTGCCCAAGAAACAAAAGTACAGCAATGGACTGTATAAGGCTTGTAATTGATTGGAAGTATATTTGCATGTCGCTGGCATTTTCCTGAAATATCATCTTGATATAGAAAGCATCGGAGGATCTTTTTGATCAGAATTGGGGTCAAATTCCCGGCGTTTCGCAAAAATCCGGCAGAGTTCCGGCGTCTTCAGGCGGCGGGAAGAGCTCCGGCGGTGGTCGAGGAGGAGCTTCTTCCTTCTCCTCCTTCTTCTTCTCTCTCTTCACTTGAGTCCCCTTTGTGTAGAATGAGGGCTCTATTTATAGTTTTTCTGGAGTGACATAGCCTGTAATTAGGCGTGAGGCGTGAGATCAGGGGCGAATTGGGAGTGGTTTGAATGAACGGCCGATATTGAATCCTACGATTGTGCACCGTTCGTTGGACATTTGAAGGTTTTAATGATGTCAGAATTTGGAAATCTTGCACTTTTTTGATTCGTCTCGTCGAGCCGCTCGATTCGAGTATAAGCTCGTTAAAATCGGAGACCGTTTGGTAACTCAAACTGCAGTTTGAAGCTTCCAACAGCGCTTCAGGTCTTTGATTCAGACTCATTTGGGCTCAGATTGGGTCGAATTTGGTGTCGTTGGATTTGTATTTCCGAGATGCTCAGTTTGACTATAAGCTCGCTGAAATCGGAGTTCATATGCTCTCGAATTTAATTTTTGAAGTTTCCGAACTGATTTTGCCTCGAGATTCGTGCCCAATCAAGATAATTTCATGATGACGTAACAATCTTATAACTTAATAATTATATTAGTATAATTTAAATGGGCTGATATTTAATTATGGATCCCATCTTGATTGAATCATTCGATTTTATTTTCAGTTGAATTTTGACAACGTTACAATAATTTGTTTTGTAAATTTAAAAAATTTATAGTTGGTTTGATATATTAAATAATCCTTGATAATTGTTAGCTTGTCTCTAATTTAATTTAGGTTTTTTTTCTTAAAAATTGCTATAATAGTGGTTGGGAACCATGTTTTAATGAACCGTAGTAGAGCGACAAATTTTAGAGGTTGTAATCGGATGACAGTGATTGGAGAACCGTAATTAGATGGTGGTAGTTCGACAGTAGTTTGACGGTGATGAGGTGATGATGGTTTGTTAGAGACAGTAGTTTTGACGTCATTAAAACACTTCAATCTTGAAGGAATAGCATATAATTGATCAAATCAATATAGGATGTTTTGAATTTTGGCTATATATTTTATGAAGCATGCCATTCTTAAAAATAAAGAAAACATGAGAGAGAGCTGGAGAGCTTGGATCTTAGCTTTAGATTCAAAAAAATTTAGATGTTTGAAGAATCATAAAACTCCACCAGAGCACCATTACCTGATTGTCAGCACCAGACTGTTACGATTAAATCATTGCCAGTTTATCATCTTCAAACCATCATCAGCCCATCACCGTAAAACTACTGTCGAATTGCCACCACCCAATTACAATTCTCCAATCATTGTCATCCGATTACAATTCTCTAAAATTTGTCGCTCTAATAAGGTTCATTGAAACATTGTTCCCAACCACCGTCGTAACAAATTTTTAGAACAAAACTTAAATTAAATTAGAGGCAAGCTAACAATTATGAAGGATTATTTAATATATCAAACCAAGTATGAATTTTATAAATTTACAAATCAAATAATTGTCTCGTCGTCCAAATTCAACTGAAAATAAAATCGAATGAATCAATCAAGATGGGATCCACACTAAGCTTTCTCTTTCGATTGGTGGGTGATGGTCACTCAACGTGATCGGCTAACTGAGCAACTGGCATGCTCTCATCACACTGCGGTGGTCCTACGACTCACATGACAATGATATGATAGTCATCGTTCGCGTACAGCCTACTCAACTGAAGATCAGCTGCACCCAAAATTAAAAATATCATAACGCAACAAATTAATGCTTCCTTAATTATATGATTGAAAATGCGATAATAAGAATCACTGAATCAGAACTCGGCACGTTTTTTGCATGGGAATGAGAGTACACCGCAATGAATAGCATTTTGTTCAGATTAGGGTTATATAAATCGAGTCATGGGTGGGATTTGGGTTGAATTCACAATTGACTCGAATACGGCCCGTGACCAGACACTAGTTGATCCGACTTGAACCTCACCAATCTTTGCAAGCGGGTTATCTAGTTGACCTGACCCAACCCGTAGACACGCCAACGACAATGACAGCGGTAGCAGCTTGACAGCACCGCCAGGCGCCAGCAGCAAAGTAGATTGGCAACGACAGTGGCGGCGCGGCAGCAGGCAGCAGACGTGGACACACGGTAGACACGCACAGGAGATGTAGACATGCGACAAATGCGTGACGGCCGGTGACTCATGTGAAGAGACGCGGTAGGCACTCGAGCAGCATATGCCGAGGGCAGATGCTATCAGGGGGTCATTTTTCGGGTTTTCGGGTTGACTCGAATCCGACCCAATTTTTAAAACAGGTAGGTTTGTTGAACCCAAACCCAACCCGTTTCATCCTAACCTGAAATTTTCATGTCGGATTTTCAGATCGTGTCAAATATTGACACCCATAATTCATATATTAAAACAAAGATTTGCTAGAAGCCAAAGACTTTATTTGTGATAATTTTTATTATTTTGTTTTTCATATAGGAATCACAATTTATGCTCGGCTATTATTTTTTCGTTGCTTTCAGTAAATTTCCATAAAAAAAAAAAATAACTTTTTCAACATTTTTTAAAATATTTATTTTCCTCAAAATAACTTTATAATCATCTTTATCAAAAACTCCTCTCGTCTTTAATAGATCCTATTAGTCTATTTGAGTAGTTTTCTCCCTTCTGGTTATTATTTTTTGTTGTATTATCATTATTATTTTTTATTTATCTGATAAAAAACTATTTTTTAAATAAAAATATCTTAATTATGTTTTTCAATAATAATTTTATAATTACTTTTATAAAATATATAATAGACATCACAAATAGATTCTAAATTTTTATTAGCAAGATTTTAAAAATTGAAATCCACTGCTTACCGGAACATAAAATTGGCTGTACTTGTCATCTTACTTCTTTAAAAATAAAAAGAAGAAAATATTTGCCCTGATAAAAATAAGACCGCACGTTTTATGCGTGGAATGACAGGGGGCCACAACAACGCAGGCTCGCACGGGCGAGCCCGACGGCCACAAATTTTAAATAACAAAAGTTTATAGGTAGCTTATCTTGATTGATTGATTTGAAATTTTGTTGTGTGTGTGTGTGGGGGGGGGGGGGGGGGGGGGGGGGGGGGGGGAGCAAAGGGAAAGGGAAAGAAAATGAAAGAGGAGAGGAGAGTGATAAATATGAGATCTCTTCTGCCACACCACCGCCCTGCCATTAACTGTTGTCGGGCTTCAACCCGACCACCAACTAACGTTGGATTTACACCCGGCCATTGACTATCATCAGTCATCTCGACCATCATCACCTGTCTACGGTATTTTTAACCACCGTCGTCCATCGATTACAATCATTCTAGCCTCCGTCGCAAGACATATTATTCTGACCATCATCTTCCGCCGATTATGATCCTTCTGACCTCCATCATCAAAAAATGATATTTCTGACCACCGTCACCTGATGACTACAATCCTTCTAACATGTATCACCATTCAATGATCTCTCTAACCATCATCGCTTGTCAACTAAGATTCTTCGGACCACCTTCGCCCGACTAAGGTCTTTTCGATCTTCGTCGCCCGCCCACTATGGTCCTCCCTGGCTATCGTCGCCCGACTACAATCTTTCCGACCTCTGTCGCCCGACTGTAATCTTTCCAACCATTGTCACCCAACTACAGTCCTTCCGACCATTGTCTTTGTGTCTTTTATGAAAGTCATATCTCTACTCTTTTTTCTATATATGTGCTAGATCTTCGTATAAAACTAAGACGATAAACATTATATTTCTTTACTAACACAAATATTCTATGACGCAACAGTTATTGATATTGTAGAATGCATCTTTACATTATAAAAATTTCTAAGAAATAGTAACAAAGTAGCATTCAAATAAAAGTATTCTTACTATATGAAAAACAAAACAATAATAAAACTCTCCCAAACAAATCATAAGTCGAAAGTTTGAGGCTCCACACTCAAATAATCAAGCAATAAGATGAGATTACATAGTTAGAAGCACTTGATTGGCCTTTTCTGAATGGAGTATATATTATTGGTTAATAAGTGAAATGTGATGATGACGTTCTAAAAATGTTGATAAGATGAATATAGGTTAGTGAAAACAATTGAGAGATCGCAATTAAATGACTATGGTTGGTTAAGATGATTGAAAGATGTCAATTTGACAACAACGATAAACGGATGTCAACTTTACATTGATGGCTGAGAGATAACGTTCGAGAGATTTCAGTAAGGAACAGTAGTTGGTCGATAACGGTAGAGTGAACGTAATCTCTGGATCTGATCATTTGTATTGAAAGCCTGATGAAGCTTTAGTGTTCTTCATATCTTTAAATTCTCTCTAATTTAAGTCAATATCTCTTTTCAAATTAAGAGTGTATAATATTAATGTTTTTAGTATGAAATTTTTGATAACTCTAGTAAAAATATTAAAAAAAAATTGTCAAACTACTCATATTAATTTGTTTGATTATATATCATTTTTTTAGCATTTAAATGTATTAATGAGCTTAGAATTAAGGGATATTGAACCGATTTTTTAGTTGATGTGTCAATATTAGTTATAAATAAATAAAAATGTTGTGTTGCCCTATTCTCAAATCAAATTCAATGATTCTAAGACTTATTCTAATTCAATATGATTCAGTAAAAAAAAATTGTACCTTTTTTTAATCATTAGATGTTTTAGAGTCTTTTAGCTCGAGATTAGGTTATTTATTTATTTATTTAAATTCATCCATATATATATATATATATATATATATATATATATATATATATATATATATATATATATATAACAAGATCCATTTATTCAAAAAGAAGAAAGATACAGTCCATGCCCCGAGCCATTGCAACAACATAAAAAAGACTCAAAATAAATAGCGCGAGGCAAATCACAGAGAATAAAATAACACAAACTCGGACTCAAGAATGGAAGACCCCTGCACCATCCACGCGACCAGCCACAGACCATCCACCGGTGAGAAGACCACCAAATCCAAGCCACCAAGCAATCTAAGCACAAGTCAAAATCACCTCGCTTGCCAACCAGCTAAATAGGGGTGTCAATTTCGGGTCACGGGTCGGGTTCGGGTCAAACCCGAAACTAACCCGGCACTATTCGGGTCAACCCGAACCCGACCGGTTTTTAAAGACGGGTCAGTTTTTCGGACCCGAACCCGACCCGCTTCGGGTCCGGGTCAACCCGACACGACCCGAATGACCCGTTTCCAACAAAAAAAGGCTCATTTTCAGGTCAAACATGGGTCAATCTCCTCTTTTCGGGTCAAAACGGGTCAAAATCAGGTCAATCTCGGGTTGCCGGGTCAAAATCGGGTTTTCGGGTCAAAATTGGGTCACTTTAGGGTCAAAGGGTTAACCCGAACCTGACCCAATTTTTGAAACAGGTCAAAATGATGAACCCGAACCCGACCTGTTTCAGGTTCGGGTTGACCCTAACCAGAAATTTTTTGGTCGGATTTTCGGGTCGTGTCAAATATTGACACCCCTACAGCTAAATCAGCGAGGGGAAGCTGGGGGCTTCCTCATCATTGTCCACACAACCAAAAAAAGCCATCTCCAAAGAACAAAAAGAGAAGAGGCAAAACCTATTTCTTATTCCCTTTATTTTTACGTTTATTACCACCATTAGAACGATTAGGGTCGGCAAGCTTAATAGGCACAACCTCCTCACAGTTGTCAAAATCCTCCTCCTCCCCATCAAACGATGATGAATCACTCAAAATAAGCCAATCATTTTGCACCAAAACTGAATTTTTAACAGATTTAGCCACATGAGACTTCAAATCACTAGCAGACATAATAGTAATCGGGACATTGATAAAGGATGTTGAACTTCCTGAAATGCCAGTGGACACAGGCGAAACCAGAGTAGTATGGACTAAAGACTGAGTAGGGGAAGACACCAAACCCATGATAGAAAGCACCCCATAATTAACTTCCCCAGACAATTCGATCGGGTCAGGCACAATTACATCCACACAAGAAAAGAGGCCTTTAAGTTAGTATCACATTACATAACTCCAACTAGAGGAGCAAAATGAGAAGGGCCCAAAGGAGAAGTTAAGGACCTCAAAGTCGCGTCACTCCCCACCACGAGGTTAACATTCTCAATAGGGACAGATGGGGAAGGGACCACATTACCAGCAATCGGGCCCTCAGAGGCCAAAACTAAGGGACAAGTTTCACATGCATCAGCCAAAGTTTCAACATAATCAACATTCGCAACGAATTTAGCTAAGTCATTATTCACTTGAGCATTATCTCCAACATCCGGCACCGTCAAAACTAAACCTGCATTAATCAAATTCATCCCATGCAACGCACACGGAGAAGAAACATAGCCAATAACAGGTTTAGACACATTATTCAGATGAAGATGTAAAATATGGCAATCCTCCTTCAAATGGCCCAATGAATTACAATGCATATAGAAGTGGGGGATATTATCAAAAATCACAGATTGAATATAGCCCGTATTAGGCAAACACATCCAAATTTTATCAGGATATTATTTGGTGACATCCAATTCCACGAGAATGCGAGCAACCGAAGGTTGGGAACCCGAAGCAGTTGTTGTGCCCGATTTCAGTGTTCGGCCAAAGAGAGAACCCAACCCAAAGAGTATCCGATGAGTGAAGAGATGGGGCCTAAGATAGGGAAACGAAACCAGATGGGAAGAGTCGAGGAATCAACCTCAATATCCAAATTAGGGGACAATTTCACCACTTTCATATAACAATTAATCACAAAATAAGATCGATGAGAGAAGATACGACACTAATCAAAATCGTTCACAAGCTTAATCAAAACATTTCTATGGTTAAGAACCGTGATCGAACAATCACCAATGAGTTTCAAATTGAAGAAAAACGTTCGAAACTCCTCTCGTCTTTAATAGATCCTATTAGTCTATTTGAGTAGTTTTATCCCTTCTGGTTATTATTTTTTGTTGTATTATCATTATTATTTTTTATTTATCTGATAAAAAACTATTTTTTTAATAAAAATATCTTAATTATGTTTTTCAATAATAATTTTATAATTACTTTTATAAAATATATAATAGACATCACAAATAGATTCTAATTTTTTATTAACAAGATTTTAAAAATTGAAATCCACTGCTTACCGGAACATAAAATTGGCTGTACTTGTCATCTTACTTCTTTAAAAATAAAAAGAAGAAAAAATTTGCCACGATAAAAATAAGACCGCACGTTTTTTCGCGCCTGTACCGAGTTTTTTGCGCTTTTTTGTCTATAACCGAACCTTCCTCCTCCTACGTTCACTGGATAGAATAAAAGTTCATGACAGGGGACCACAACAACGCGGGCTCACGGAAGAAAAATTTTCGAGTCTACCAACGAGCCGCACGGGCGAGCCCGACGGCCACAAATTTTAAATAACAAAAGTTTATAGGTAGCTTATCTTGATTGATTGATTTGAAATTTTGACTATCAATTAAAAAAATTTGAAAGAGGAGACGCCTAAGTGGGGGGTGGGGGGGGGGGAGCAAAGGGAAAGGGAAAGAAAATGAAAGAGGAGAGGAGAGTGATAAATATGAGATCTCTTCTGCCACACCACCGCCCTGCCATTAACTGTTGTCGGGCTTCAACCCGACCACCAACTAACGTTGGATTTACACCCGGCCATTGACTATCATCAGTCATCTCGGCCATCATTACCTAACTACGGTATTTTTAATCACCGTCGCCCATCGATTACAATCATTCTAGCCTCCGTCGCAAGACATATTATTCTGACCATCATCTTCCGCCGATTATTATCCTTCTGACCTCCATCACCAAAAAATGATATTTCTGACCACCGTCACCTGATGACTACAATCCCTTTAACATGTATCACCATTCAATGATCTCTCTAACCACCATCGCTTGTCGACTAAGATTCTTCGGACCACCTTCGCCCGACTAAGGTCTTTTCGATCTTCGTCGCCCGCCCACTATGGTCCTCCCTGGCTACCGTCGTCCGACTACAATCTTTCCGACCTCTGTCGCCCGACTGTAATCTTTCCGACCATTGTCGCCCAACTACAGTCCTTCCGACCATTGTCTTTGTGTCTTTTATGAAAGTCATATCTCTACTCTTTTATCTATATATGTGCTAGATCTTCGTATAAAACTAAGACGATAAACATTACATTTCTTTACTACCACAAATATTCTAGGACGCAACAGTTATTGATATTATAGAATGCATCTTTACATTATAAAAATTTCTAAGAAATAGTAACAAAGTAGCATTCAAATAAAAGTATTCTTACTATATGAAAAACAAAACAATAATAAAACTCTCCCAAACAAATCATAAGTCGAAAGTTTGAGGCTCCACACTCAAATAATCAAGCAATAAGAAAATCAGCATGGATTATCAGAAAATTATAATTTAATTTTAAAATAAGAAACTTAATTATAAATAGTTAAGAGATTTAAAAAAATTTAGTACAGACAAAGCAAATTTAGCAGTAATAACTGAGATTAATTTTAATATTAGATATTTAATTTTGAAAATAAAAAAACCGAATAAATAACAGCATAACAGCAAAGGCCGAATGTAAAGGCCAGAAAACAATCCGTGATCAGATCTGACAAAACCGGCTCAATCATACTTAAACCAAATGGGGTCTACACCTCTGGGCCCCACCCTCACCGCCCTCCTCGTGCGTCTCATGTGATTATCATTTTTCATGTTTTAACTTTTTATAGTACTTTCCAAAAATAAAATAAAAAAAATAAAAATAATAATAATAGTGAAGCATAGCTTTCACAATCAACAACATGAATATCAAGTTTTTATCCTACTACGTATGATTGACTACACGAATCTTTTAACACTGTTATTGTCAAGTCCCAAATTCTGGATGAAAAAATTGAGGGTTGTGTTTAGTAGTCGACAATCAGCGTAAAATTTATCGAATAATCATGACATGAATCATTTAATACGGCATAGCTTCCAACGTCATTTGAAATTCAATTCATTTAAAATGTTAAAAAGTGACAATGATTAGATGCATTGTATGGTTAAATATCTAATAAAACAAAATAAATGTATTTATCTTCTTAGGTGATATTTGATTAGATAATGATTGACTATAAAAATTTATTTTTTATGACGTATCTTAAATGCAAACTAAAATATATCATCACTCACCAAAAATCACCTTGATCAAGTGCGAATCTTGAGGCATAATCAAGTTGGCAACTTTTGAAGGGGTCATCCAAAGTTCAATTTTAACAAATTTATAGTAAAACTAATGATCTAGAAGGGACGAATCCAATCACACTAAAATTTGTCCAATCCGAGCCCAAATGGGTTCAGATCGGAGGGCAAAAGCACATTTAGAATGTTCAAAGTATAAATTGGATAGTTCAATGATTTCCAAATATAACATACTTATAGTCGAATCGAGCAGCTCAACGAGATGAATCCAACGAGCCTATATCGCTTAATTTTGACAACATTATGACACTCATATGCTTGATGAACACTATGATCGAGGGAATCAATATGAGTCGTTCAATTGACCACTTCGATTTTGCCCTATATCTACATCATATTTACAAAGCATGTCACTCACAAAAATCTATAAATAGGCACATGCTCTCTTAATGAAAGGGATATTTTTTTGGACTAGAGATTAGAGAGAGCTCTGAGACTTCAAGGATTATAGAGTTCTACCCATGCACCACCACCAACAAATTTTTGCCGACCACCACCGGACTACCGCCAGTCTGCTGACCTTTGATGGACCCCCATTACGTCACCAACCGTCGCCTGCTAACTATGCTCCCTTCGACTCCCGTCTCCTGCCGATAAGATCCCTTCGACCACCATTACCCATCGACAGTAGTCCCTCCAATTTCTGTTGCCCGCTGTTTATGATCCCTCCAACCACAGTCGTTAGCCGACTACGGTCCCTCAAACGACCATCGCCCACCGACAACGGTCCCTCCGACCTTCATGGAACGATGGAAGAGCTCAAGGTGAGTAATTACCCACTTTAAATTTTTTTTTTCATAGAAGAGATCATTATTTTAACTATTTTGTCCGTCTTTAATAAATATAATTGCCCAAATTTCAATAAAAAATTTCTTTGTTGATTTCATACATAAGATTATGCATTTCATAATCCTATTTTAATCACCATAAAAAAGAGATAGGCTTCGTTTGAGACGACTTTTTTATTGCTTCGTAAAACAAAGTTTTAGTACAAAAATTAAAAAAATTTACTAAAATTCTATTTTAATAAGATAGAATTCAAATCTCATAATTATTTTTTAATTCATCAATTATAATGAAATAAAAATATAAATAATTGCTTTAAATTCATTATATATATATATATATATATATATATATATATATATATATATATATATATATATATATATATATATATATATATATATATATATTCATATTAATTTTTTTTATAATGAGTGTCCATCCTAAAAACAGCTAAATGAGGATTAATGAAATGAGAAGTTTAAGATTTTGGGTGATAAGAGGATGGAAGTCATTTGATTTATATAAATATAGAGATATAAATATGATAAAATACATATATAGGATGTGGGTCTCTTGTTGAAAGTATATGATAAAAATAAGTATTAAATACGTCAATGATAAATCTTTTAAATAAAACTAAAAATATGATAAAATAAGTGCGTAACTTAGAAAAAATATTGATATGTCACCAAAAAATAATTTTAATTGGGCACAAAACTTGATGTACATACGAATAAAAAAACTTTCAAAATAAAATTCAGGATTGTCCAAGCTCCAATTTTAACAAGCTTATAGTTAAATGAAACATGTCAAGGAGACGAATCCAACGACACCAAAATTGGTCCAATTTGAACCCAAATGGGTCCAAATTGAGGGTTCGACGCCTTTTTTGAAACCTTCAAAATATTAATTGGATGGTCAACTGATATCCAAATGTGAAATGCTTATAGGCGAATAATCGAGCAGCTCGACGAGACAAATCTAACAAGTCCAAGATCGTTGAATTTTGATATCATTAAAACACTCAAATGCTCGATAAATGTTGATGGTCAAAGGAATAGCCACGAGCCGTCTAATGGAAATTTGTCATCTTCTCCCTATTTACTAGTCGTGCCACTTTTAAAAAATATATATATATATATATAAATAGTCTCTCATTCTTTACATGAAGAGGGAGGAAGAAAATGAGAAAACTTGAGGAACTCAATTGGACCACCATCAGATCTCTTCCCTACCACCGACCGTTGCTGGACTTCCGCCCATTCATCGGCTGCCGTCAGATCTCTTCCCAACCACCGGCTGTCGTCAGACTTTTGTCTGTTCTCCAATTTTTGTTGGAACTCTTCTTGGATGCTATCGACGACGTATCTCCTCCGAAATGCCGTCACCAATCAACTACGGTCCCTCCGAGCAACATCGCCCATAGACTACTATCCCTACAACCTTCGCTACCTGCCAACTACAATCTCTTCGACATGCATCTCCAAATGACAATCTCCCCGACTGTCATTGCCTGACTATGGTCCTTCCAATCTCCGTCATCTTTCTACAATTTTTCTAACCTGCATCGTCCGTCAACTATGATTATTCGATTACTATCTTATCAACAAAAAACAGGCCAACATTCTCTTGAGAGTAGTTGCTCCAACAATATAATGCGTCTAAACAATATGTATTTGCTACATTGAGATAATACCCTCTTCCAAGGCAGTTTTTCCTTTGTAAACAACTGCCAACACTAGTGGAATCATTTCAATTGGGCCTAGCACTCTTGTGAAATGTACACCACGCTCTTTTATATGTTTGTATGTTGAATCTTCATCTAAAATTAAGACGCTAAACTTTATATTTCTCTACAGTCATGAATACTTCAGTGCGCAACAAATTTAATATATATATAATAATTATTTATATTTTCATCAAATAAAATATATAATTAACATTATAAATAATATTTTAAACAAAGCTTATTATTAAAAGCATAATTTAGTTCTCTTAAAAAAAATCTCTTACTAATTTTTGACTCTTTGCCGTTCCTCAATTTACATTATCACTATTTCATTTAAGGGTTATCTAGTTGGTGCATTTAAATTGTAATGCATTTCAAGAATTCAATCGTTTGATTGGACAAATTTCAAATGCAATGTAATTCATTCATGAATTTAAAATTCATCCTTTAGTTCAATATTGATGTTTACATTACATTCATTTTAATTCATACTAAAAAAATATATAATAATCACATAAACTAAATTTATGCTAGTCCAAATAACTCCAATAATTTCAAATACATCAAATTTCTTTTATATTATTTCATTTTACTCTGTTTTTATTTTCAGCAAATCAAATAGCTTCTTATGAACATCATAGCTCTAAAATCTCAAAGCAATATTTGGAGCTTTGATCAATGCCTTGCTGAAGCAACAATCATCAAGAGAAGGGAAAATCAATAGGATAATCTTATTAGATTCAAAATTATTTGTGCGTTGGCATCAAGAACCTACTGTATATTAAGATCAAGTTCAGTGTTGAGAATGAGAGATTATGCTCAAATGCTCTCTTTAATTAACTGGAAATTAAAGAAGATTATATTGACCGCTAGATAGAGAAAGGGTGTGCAAAATCAAGATTATAGAAATTCTGAAGGCAACCAGAATTGTTAATGTGTCGCTGTTTCTTCTAATATTTCTCTTCTTCTATCTCCTTTGATATTTCTATGTTTTTAGTAGATCCTTTCATGGTATCGAAGCTGAAGCCTAACCGAAGTCTTCCTATAGCTTAATGACCGATCAAGAGTCAGCTGCCTCCCTCCCAACCAACTGCAATATCTCCGCCTCAATGGCTGAGTACACCGTCCTTCCTCCCCTCAAGTTTCTCATCTCCAACCTTGAGCACATTGTTTATACACAACTCACTAATGACAACTATGTTATCTGGCGACTGCAAATCTATCAGCATTTCTCTGCTAACGATTTTGAAGGCTACCTCATCCTCTGTCCGAATCTTCTCCCACAGACCACCGCTTATGGTCTCATTGATCGTAACCTGATATCAGCTCTCTTCTCCACTATATCACCATATGTCCTACCTTATGTGCTCACTCTCTCCTCAGCCCACGAGGTATGGATCACTCTTGAAAGACGACTACAACCCACAAATCGCTCCCGCGTGATTCAACCCAAAAATGAGCTACACCACATCCAGATGCGTGATCGCTCAATAACCCAGTATCTTGTGGACAACATTGCTGCAGCCGATTCACACATCAACTCAGAGGACATCATCCTCTACATCCTAAATGGCCCTCAACTGCTGGCATCGTTGCAATCTACAGTTCACCCCATCCTCATCCTGAAACCAACGTGCTTTGCTCACACAACACAATTCAGCTCTCGTGACAGAATGAGTACTCGACTGAGGCGCATCCACTCATTTGACCTTAGACGCCTCCAACCTACAACAGAATACACCTTATCATAGCGTTGATTTCATTTTGATAGCCAACGGCAGCTCGCTGCCTATCCAGAATAGAGGCCAGGTTCTTCTTCCGCTGCCCGAGACCGTCCGTAAGCTTCAAATTCAAACTATTTTTTATTCTCCGATAAAAAAAGGACTTGTAAAGCAGCCAACCTCAGAAGGCATTCATGTGAATTTAATGTACGTGTTATGAGGTTCAAATAGGACCTCTCGATCTAAACAAATTTATGTTTCTCATTTCCTTCGGCCACAACTAATTATTAAGTTCACCATAAATAATAAACTTCTTTGTCAACCTCAACCGGAGATAGGGGTTCTTAAGCGGAAGGAGGCTTCGCAGCAATGGTTTAAATTTTATCTAACAAATAGGGACCGAATTTTAAGTAACAATAATAAAAGGACTGAATGGGTACAGATTAAAGCTTGGATATCTCCGTTATTTCGGCCTTTTTAAAAGATATGGCCCAAACGAACTGATCGCCTAAGCTGTGATATTAAGGTCTCAATACTCTCTGCCTCTTTGTGAGATCTCATTCATTAAAGGAACATTTCCTTGTTCTCTGTATTTCCTATTGTAATCCTTTGTAAAAATTAGTTCTTGGCTAATTTTTTTCCAGTTTTCATTACGATAAGGTACTCCTTTGATCTCGATTCTTCAGGGTTCTGAAGGAATTCTACAATGAAGATCCCTAGCACTGGTGCTCCGTTTACCATCTTCTACAATGGGAGAGTTAAAGTCTATGAAAAAGTTAAACTGGAGGAGGTAGGGGTGTACATAAGACTAATAAAAACAATCTAAGTGTTGTTAGGCTTAGCCCAGACAGAATTGTTTCTGTTTATGCATGATTATTCATCAACTTATCAAACCGAACACGAATTATTCACGAACATAAAAGCTACTCGAAATATAAAATAATCTTATCAATTATAGAACAGAGATGTCCACATGTATATACATACATGCACACAATTAATCTTTAATTTCAGGTTTCGGATTTTCGGGTCGAGACCGGGATTTTGGCTAGGGCGCCTGTGAGGCTTCGTCAAAGCCTTCAATGACGGAGAGGTTGGCCCGCTACGGCGCTGCTCGCAGCTTACCTGCTGTGTAATTCAGGTCGTGTCGGGTTGACCCGGACCTGAGGCAGGTCTGACCCATTTTTAAAAACGGGTTGAGTTCGGATCAGATCATATAGTGCCTGGTAAGTTTCGGGTTGAACCTGTAACCCGATTTTGACAGCCCTATGTATATACATAAACATGTAAAAGCATACATACACGTGCATATACATGCACATCTCTATGAATGCGTATAAAGACTAGTCGCATTCGAGGTAATTATGGAAGCAAAGACACTTACTTTGACAGCCCTAAGAGCTAGACATTTTAATCAGTGTATGCAATTTACACATGAGACACGACTAACTGTTCTTCTTTGGGACAGGCAAAAGCTATCGTGCTTATGGCAGCTAAACCTGCTACATATGCGACTAGGCCTGCTGTAGGGAAGCCACCGCTCCCACCGAGGAGGAGCTCTTCAGTTGCAGCACATCCACGGCCAACTCGGTTTCTCACCTACCCTAAATCAATTCAGCTATTGCCAATTCACATATTGCCAGGTGGCAGGGAAAGATATTGGACGCCGCCGCCTTCAGGGCAGCAGCTTATAAGAGGTGGGAAGAATTTACTCCATTTCATAAATGATTCTGACTAAAGATGGCTATTGTGTTCTGCATGCAGAGATCCCAAGAGCACAAGCAAACTCGCTTCCAATGGCACTTCCAATGGCACGATCACGCTCGCTCAACCGGTTTCTGGAGGCGCGTAGAGCAAGGTAGGTTATTATTACTAGAGTTTTTTTGAATGGAAATTGGAAATGTTTGATGATATTTTTAAATTATACTTTTAAAAATGGTATTTATGTTCTATATTGATGACAACTAGTAGATCATGTCGAATGGGAGAAGTTTGATCTTCGCAATATCTTGTAGGTATAAAGCAAATGCTAAGCCTCTATGTTAGGTAAGAGAATAGTAAAGGTTGAAATATAAGAGAAAATTTCCTAATAATGAAAGAATAATTATATATTATGGATAATATTTGCATAGAATGGAAATTCAAAGAAGCATAGAATGACAATTTTGTTGTGCAATACAAAACAGAAAAAAAAAATTAAACAAGCAACATGATGAGATTTATGTGGTTCGGTGAATAATCGCCTACGTCCATGAAGAAGGGATGGTCTTTTATTTCTCCTCTTACAAAAAAAAATAAGGTTACAATGCTTCATATAATAGTTCTCTCTTCATACCAAAAAAAGGTAGAAATTCAAAATACAAAAAGTTTAATATATTAATTATATTTCCTCTAATTACGACCCTAATATGGAAAGCCAACAAAAGTTTATATAACAACAATCTTGACCTCATCTTTCACTTCAGTAAGTGGGAGATGACAATAATAGCTTCTAATATCATAATGATTGCACCAAAATAGTTGCCTACGTACCCTACCATCCCAAGGGGTTCAAAAAACTCAAATGGACAATCAACCATGAGCCCGAATGTTCACCAAACTCCTACAGTAGATGAACTTCTAAACTGGTAACACCTTTGTAAGCATATCTATTGGATTCTACTTCGTATCTATCTTTTTCAATTGAAAGTTGCCTCATCAATCAAGTCCCAAATAAAGTGATATCTTACATCAATGCGCTTGGTATGAGCATGATAAATCAGATTTGTGATCAAGAATATTGCATCTGACTGTCACAAAATACCGTCAGAGACTCCCCTAAACTCTCAACTCATCCAATAGGCCCTGCATCTATATTGCTTCCTACATAGCCTCCGTGACTGCCATGTACTAAGCCTTCATAGTATACAAAACAACAGTACTTGAAGACTGATCACCAACTGACTGGACCTCCTGCCAATGTGAATAAATATCCAGTCTTACACCTACGCCTACCAATGTCACTGGTGTAATCTAAGTTAGTGTATCCTACACAAATCAACAACAGATGATTGCCTCTTACACACCAAGCCTACATCAATTTTACCTTTCAAATACCTTATAATACTCTTGACAACCTGCTAACGACTCCTTGAATCATGCATAAACTTACTGACAACACCAACTGTTTATGCAATATCTAGTCTAATACAAACCATGACATACATCAGACTGCCAACTGCACTAGCAAAATTAACCGATCGGATATCTTTCCTCTTCTGATCATTTTTAAGACATGGATCTGAACTCAACTGCCAACTGAAAATGAGATGCAATGGGTAAACTCACAGTCTTGCTCGAGTCATCCACCCCAAACTTTTTTAGCACCTTCACATAAGCCCATTGTGAGAGCCAAATCTTCCCAGTTGTCTTGTCCCTAAGAATCTCCATGCCAAGAATCCTACAAGCTTCACCAAATTCCTTCATCTCAAAAATGTTTGGACAATTGCTTCATCCGATTGATCTCAGTCTACCTGGCATATATAATCAACATGTCATCCACATATAAAAGAAGGTATATGAACTCACCATTGGCCAATTTTTTAAATATGCACAATGATCATAGCGGCTCCTTGTATACTCCTCTCCCATCATGAACTGATCAAACTTCTTATACCACTACCGTGCTGATTGCTTCAACCCGTATAAAAACTTGTCCAATCTACAAACCAAGTCTTATGAGGCTCCATATTCAAACAATTGTAACATATAGATCTCTTCTTGCAATTTTGTATGTAAGAACACAGCTTTTATATCGAGCTACACTAGAATCAGATAATAGTGTGCTACAAGTGCTCAAAGAACACAAATCGAGGGATGCTTGACCACTGGGGTGAACACCTCATCATAATAAATTCTTTCTCATTGCACAAAGTCATTTGCCACCACTCTAGCCTTGTATTGCACCAAATGACTTTTCTTTCTGAAGAAGTTTTACCAACTAAAAAGTAGCATTCTTCCAAAGAGACTTTATCTCTTCCATAACCCCTTTTTAAAGATCATCATATGTATTATCCACTGCTTCCTTATAGTGACCAAGAATTTCAACCTTTGTGGCTTGGGATATTCTAACGTTCGATCCTGCTCCTAGCAATAAATTATTGAGCAAGAACCTCATCCTTAACATTATCTTATACCTCTTTTTGATCACTGTCAATATCTACCTCCTGATCTGCAACTGAATTAGGTACCATAGTAGAAGTGATCATACTCTAGAACAAATGGAGTTGCATCAAACTCCAACTTCTTTCGTGCATTTGTGCTCCCAATAGAACTCTCCACCTACTTCGAGTCCCGAGGCTTCAACATGCTCGCATTATGGAATGTAACATCCCAGCTAATGACAATCTTCTTCTATTTCTGATTATAGAGTTTGAAGCCCTTAAATCCACGCCTGAAACCAATAAAGATTGTCGACTTTGCTCGAGTCTTAGTTTATCATTTTTAGCATGATAGTTTGGAGATCAAAACACTCTTATGTGCTCATAATCTCTAGTAGGATGTCCTGATCACATCTCTTTTAGAATCTTCTTTCTAATAGCTGCAGAAGGCAGACGATTCATCAAATGACAGAAATAATATATAACCTCAACCTAATAAACTTTATCCAACCCACATTGGACAAAGTTAATCATTTCTCATAGTCACAATACTACTATCAAGTTCCATGTAAGAATAAAACCATTCTCGAGTGGGACAAAAGTGATAGGTAGCTCTAGTGTCCAGAATCCAGCATGAGTTATCTGTGTAGAAATTATGAAAAATTGCAGATAATGATACATTAGAATCTTCGTCACACCTTTCAATAATAAGGTTTGCTTTCACCTCAGAGGAAATTCCCTTTCATTTCTCCTTCAACTTCGGACAATTTTTCTTCCAATACCAGTCTCTAAACAGAAGACACACTGATTTTTTACAAGACTGTGTCCACGAAACTTGACCTACTTTTGAGAAGTATTGCCACTATTGGTGCCACCTTTTTAGCCCAATTCTTCTTCTTCTTCTCAGATCTTCCTTGTTGGAGTGTGAGCACCTCGGTTGAATTCAACTTTGCAAATTCCTTGTCACTACGATAAAACACATGATTAAACAATGTCGTAGTCACCTCACCATAATTCAAAGCTTATTTCCCATGAATAAGTATCATCCTGAAGTTCTCATACTCATCCGATAATGAATTCAGCAAAATGAGTGTCTTATCTTCATCTCCAACATTCTCATCCAGATTTAACAGCTCTACTAATAGCTTTGTGAAGTCATTCAAATGCTAATCAATAGTAACCCAAAGTCTCATCTAAAATCTATAGAGCTAACGTTTTATATGGAGACGATTCTCCACAATCTTCGTCGAATATTTGTTCACCGGAATTGCATCAATTCGGCTCACAGGATCACGCATGAGAGATGTTGGCTACACGCACGAACTTGGATTCCCAACTTGCTCTCGATTTGGCCTGGACGCGCTCACACAAGTTCTTGATCATACTCGTCTTCTGCTCTGTATGCCTAGGTGCCTTCGCAGTCGCATGTAATCCTCTACTCCAACCCAGGCCCGCACGCGCTCCTTCGCTCTGACCCAAGCCCGCATGCCCACGTGCCTTCGCAGTTGCATGTGATCCTCTGCTCCAACCCAGGCCCACGTGCCTACGCAGCAGCACGTGCTCCTCTCTGCTCTTGCGCACTCTAACACACGTGCGGCCCACCCATATACGAGCCCTGCTCCACACGCCAGCTCTCACGAGCCTCAGAGAAGCAATTGCGCCAGAGTGCCTCCATGCAATTACTTCACTCGGCCAGATGCACGCAAAAAGCCACTCGGCTCCTTGGTCAAGACGAAATAGAAATTTCACTGAAAATTGCACTAAAATCCGAACCTGGTATCAATTGTTGTGCAATACAAAGCGGAAAAATAGAGAATCACACAATCAACATGAAGCGATTTACGTGATTCAATGAAGAATCGCCTACGTCCACGAGAAGGGGGTGCTCTTTTATTTCTGCTCTTACAAAAAAAAAAGTTGCTCAAAAAAAAAATTATAATACTTTATATAGTAGTTCTCCCTTCATACCAAGAAAGGTAAAAATTCAAAATATAGAAAGTTTAATAAATGCTTTCCATAATAATTAGATTTCAGCTAATCACGACCGCAATATGGAAAGCCAGTAAAAGTTTCCATAGCAACAAAATTGAGTTTGCCGTTAAAAAGATATGTTGAGGATGCCTGTAGATTAATTACAAGTTGTAGAAGAAGAATTTTAGAAGAAACAACTTCACAATAAACTAAATGATGGTCAGTTTCAATGTGATTGGTGCGCTCATAATAAAATATCATTTTAGAGCAATCTTAATCACATTGTAATTGTTATAGCATAGAATAGGAGAGTAATTATGAATCACATTATGAGTAACCATCAAAGCTAATAATAACCTCACTAAATCAACAGGGGTGTGATATTTTGCCTCGAAGTTGGAACAAGCAGTCCTCATTTATTTATTATACTAAGCCAAAATTTTGAAAAGTGCTCAAAAGAACAGAAAATAAATGATGACATTTAGATCAGTAGGCTCTCTAGAATCTAGATCAATAGAATCAAATTGGGCAACTAATATATGTGGAAATTGCACGAGCAAATGGTTCAAAGGAAAGTAGCATAATGGAGAGTGTGTGGAGTAGCAAGTAATTGATTAGCACAATGAATTGCATAGAAATGCAGAATGAACTAGTGGCAATCAAATATACCAATAAATACTGATTAAGATTTAATATAAGTCGTCTCATTTGATGAATTAAAATAACTGTATGGTTCTGAGAGAGTAGATAGGGTCTTCAAGTTGGTGATGCTAAAAAGAAAATAAGAGGCGTACTTGGTTTTTCATAGAGAATAGCCATTAAATTCTGACGAGATCCAATAATAAGACTGATAGAAGTGTCCTATATCCTTCATCTTAAAAGAGCATTGGAAGCGCTTTTTAAGTGTAGTCATCCTCAAACATGCATTATGATAAAAAAGAAAAAAAAAAAAAAAAAGTGTAGTCATCCTTGATGACATTAGAGCGAACCGAAGAACAAAGAGAGCAAGCTCATGAGGTCTGGATGAATAGCAGAGATTATGAATAGTGATATTGATTTTTAGAAAAGATTATTTAAGACCATAAAGATCTTGCCCCATGGAAGATCAAGATCAAGTAGCGAGCATATATAAATTTCATGATCAATTAGAAAAAAAAAAATTCATGCTCAATAGCACCATTAAAAGCTGTGCAAAGCCTTTTGGATGCAAGAAGAGCTTTATAGCATTTAAGAGACCCATCCACTATCAACAAGGACATAGCATCAGACCCTAACTTTTAGATAATTAAGGAATTAATGGACCAGAAATTTTGATCTGAATCGGCATGCAATGAAAAATGCACACTTAAGTTTGGATTAATCTTGTTAAGTGCTAGAAATTTTGAATCAGTAGAGTGTTATTTTATGTCTCAGTGTTGTACCAAAATTCAACAGATACAGATAAAATCAGTAAGATCGGAGATTTTTTATGTGAAAACCTGAAAAGAGGAAAAATCACAAGGTCTAGATCAATTGAAAAAACTACTATGTAGTAAGTGATACAAGAATTTTTTTTTCTTCACAGTTGAAGAAAGAGGGAGATTAAGAAAACATCTCATTTTTCAATAAGGAGTATAAAAACCAGTGTCCACAGGTGGACAGCTATACCCAACAACAATGTTAGATTTTCTCAGTATTCTAGAAATGGTGATGATTTTTTAAGGTGATCGTCAATGATGATGGTGCGGTTGTTAGGGTAATAGTTGGTGGTGATCATCAGCGGCAATGGTTAGAAAATGCAAAAGAATTCTCTCTAGTTATTCCCCCTTCTACTCATGTGGACAATTGACTCTATTTATAGGCTTTCGTTGGATGAACATTTTGATAATTTGATCTAGGATCCAAAACACTTCATAGTACAGCCCAAAGTGATTCCTTCGATCATGAAATATTTATCCAGCATTTAAGTGCTTTAATGATGTCAGAATTAAGTGGTATCGGGCTCACTGGAATCGTCTCGTAGAATTGTTCAATTTGACTATAAGCATGTCTAATTTGGATATCATTTAATCATCCAATTAATGCTTTGAAGCTTTCAAAATCTCTTGCTTTGAGCCCATTTCGGCTCGGACTGGATCAATTTTGGTGTCGTTAAGTTCGTCTCGTCGAGATGTTCAATTTCAATATAAGTTTGCTGAGATTAAAGTTTGAATAGTCCCAAATTTAATTTTGAAAGCTCCCAATTCAATTATGCTTCGAGATTCATGCTTGATCAAGGTGATTTTTGGTGAGAGAAAATCACTAAAATTATCTCACAACTCTTTATGAGAGACCAAAATGGTTCCCAACTCTTTTGAGGGACCAATTTAGTCTCTCGACTACTTAAAAAGGAATTTTTTTCCTAATACCAAATTTTAATGTTAATGATTTAAATCAAGGGATATTTTAGTCATTTTTTAATTAAATTATTTATTAAAAGTATTTTTCAAGTAATAGTAATTAAAAAAAATTAAACATTTCTTTAATAAAAAATTTATTAATAATTCTAGCTAAACTTTTTAATGAAAAATGTGAAAATATGATTGACTTGAGTGACTTTAGCACCCTAAATGAAAATAAAGATTTTTGTTTTTATCGGCATATTAGTAAAACCAAAGTTAGAGAGGCTTTAAAGAAAATGAAGTGTAGCAAAGCTGTTGGACCTGATGATATTCCAATATAGATGTGGAAATGCTTGGGAGATGAAGGAATTTTTTTGGCTTATTAATTTTTTTAATATTGTTTTGACGACTAAAAAGATGCCAGATTAGTGAAGAATGAGTATGTTAATTCCTATTTTTAAGAATAAAGGTGATGCATAGGAGTGTGCGAATTATAGAGGAATTAAGTTAATGTGTCA
Source organism: Dendrobium huoshanense (assembly GCA_016618105.1). Classification (NCBI taxonomy): domain Eukaryota; kingdom Viridiplantae; phylum Streptophyta; class Magnoliopsida; order Asparagales; family Orchidaceae; genus Dendrobium; species Dendrobium huoshanense. The sequence continues at coordinate 41,842,357 of CM028350.1, read as the reverse complement.
TACTTTAAAACTATGGGAGCGAGTTATGGAGCGCAGGTTGCAGCGTGATACTAATGCTTCTCAAAATTAATTTGGATTCATACCGGGTAGATCTACTATGGAAGCCATACATTTATTGAGAGGTTTGATGGAGAAATATAGAGAGAATAAGGAGGATCTACATATGATATTTATTGATTTAGATAAAGCATATGATAAAGTTCCGCGAGAAGAGCTATTGAGAGTTCTTGAAAAGAAAGGAGTTAATAACGCTTATATTCAAATCATTAAAGATATGCATGCAAGAGCTAGTACTTTTGTTCAAACACAAGGTGGTTTGAGCAACTATTTTCCTATTTAGGTTGGATTACATCAAGGATCAGTGTTAAGTCCATATCTTTTTGCTTTAGCCATGGATGTTCTCACTAGACATTTGCAAGAGGATGTACATTGGTGTATGCTTTTTCCTAATGATATTCTTCTTATTTTTAAGACTCTCTAAGACTAGAGAGGGAGTTGAAGGTAAACTTGAATTATGGAGGTCAACCTTAGAGTCTAAAGGTTCTCGCTTGAGTAGATCTAAAACTGAATATATGGAGTGTAATTTTAGTAGTAATAGACTTAGTGAGGGGATTGCGACTTTGGGCGATCAAGTTATTAATAAGAGTACACGTTTTAAAAATCTTGGATCTATTGTTCAGAGTGATGGTGAAATAGAAGAGAATATTATCAGCAGAATTCAAGTTGGATGGTTGAAGTGGAGGAATGCATCGGGCTTGTTTTGTGATAGAAAAGTCCCCCTCAAACTTAAGGGAAAATTCTATAAGATGGTGGTGAAACCTGCAATGCTTTATGGTGCTGAATGTTGGTCATTAAAAGAGAAGCATAATACTAAGTTAAGTGTTGCAGAGATGAGGATGCTTTGGTGGATGAGTGGCTTTACCCTTAGAGATAGAATACAAAATGAGCATATACGTGATAAGATTGGAGTAGCTCCAGTGGAAGATAAGATTAGAGAGAGTCTCCTTAGATGGTTTGGTCACATTAAACGGAGACCTTCCATTGACTTGGTTAGGAAAGTTAAGGGATTTGACTTATGTTAAGAAAGATAGAGGTAGACCTCAAAAGACTTGGTTAAAAAATTATTAGAAATGAACTTTCTTTATTAAATTTAAATGAGAATTTAACTTTTAATATGACACAATGGCGAAAAAGGATTTATGTAGCCGACCCCACGTAGTGGGACTAAGGCTTGATGTTGTTGTTGTCTAGCCTAAATTAAAACTAGAATTATTAATAAATTTTTTTATTAACGAAATTTTTAATAATTTTTTTTTAAAATATACTATTACTTGAAATTTATATTTAATAAATAATTAAATTAAAAAATAATCAAAATACCCCTTGATTTAACACCATTTACCCTGAAATTTGATATTATGACCAAAAAGGCCCCTTTATAAGGAGTTGAGGGACCATTTTAGTCCCTCAAAAAAGAGTTGGGGATCATTTTGGTCCTTTTCACTTTTTGGTGTCATATCAAATCTATTTATAGATATGCAAAAAATAAAAATTTTACCAAAAAACTATCCTATAGCTATGTATGGCATGAAGTTTTATTCCACTTAAGTTTTGAGGTAAACCCATTCACCTCTCTTAAAATTCTAGTTTTGCCGCTGTCAGCATGAAAATACTCAATATTATTGTCGCTTCAAAGAAAATAAATGTTCAATGATCGTAACTGGCAGGCTTAAGAGCAAAGCTTCTCATAATTCAGGGAGGAAATTTAATGACGTTAATGTTAATTTGGATGCAAAGCCTGAACTCAATTTGGTTGGCGCGGAAGTTAAATTGGATAAAAAGCCGGAACACAATTTGCTTGGTGGGAAAGCTACTTTGGATGCAAAGCTTCAACTCAATTTGCTTGGAGAGAAAGTTAATATGGATGCAAAGCCTGAACTCAATTTGATCAATCTTCAGTAGTTGAATGGAAGACTGGTTCAGTGGATCATATTGGAACCCCTAACTTTCATGCTGCAATTTCTTAATAAAGGAGTCCAATGGCATGATGAATTAACATGTCTTCCAAAGTTTAAAACTGGTTTATATGGCTATATCACTTGTTTATTGCAACTACTAACTTTCCTTCTGCAAAACATTGTTCTTGATAAATAATGGAGCTCAATGATGGTGAATTTGGCATGTTTTCCATGTATAATAATGATTTATATGGCTAAATCACTTATTTATTTCTTTCCTAGCTTCATTATCGAACAATGTATCAATTTTCTAAGTTATATTTGGCTTTGGGATCTTTATAACCTGAATTCTAAACATCCATTGTCACCTTCTGAGCAAATTGGTTTAGAATGGAGCTATATTAAGTATGGTTTTGTTAGATATAGTTATATTGTTCTGTACTGCTTTTAAAATATATAATATATTAGAATGATAATTTAAAGAAAATTATATGGCACAAGCACTACATGTAACACTCTTCACAGCTCCATGGCACGATAAATTATTATGTGCGGACACCGGACAGCCCGGAGACCAACCAGAACGCACCACGTCACCCGGTACCATGTGGTACTACACGGTACCGAGCACCATTACCGAGCAAAAAAGTGATGTGGCGCATTCTGGTTAATCTCCGGACACCATACGGGTCCGCACCGAATAATTTTTCTGGTTTGGCAGTGAGGAATATAGTTAAACGGTAATTCATCTATTTCTGCAAAAGTAAAAGTTCAATTCTTACAGCATAACATGTCATCACAATGAAGCTTAAATCGGGTAGACTCTTAATCAAATCCAAGTCTACAAATATTGGCAGTTTCAACCTAAATCTAAGTCATTAATTCTCTCTTCTCTCTAGAAATAATTCTCTAATATTAATTCTATAGATTGTACCCATTATTTACATAGCAAAAAGGTAAATCGTATAATATCCTTCACGTATAGCTTCGGTTATGGGTGGTTAAAGTTCATATCATTACATGTCAATCATAAAGTAATTAAATAAAATATAATGGGCATGTTTGCTTAACTATCAAATAAAAGCTTTAGAAATGAAATATGGTAGCATATACCTAATGCTTCAAGGAATAACATGAATGAAATTCAGTCAAGTATTGCAGATTAACTGTGATGCATAAAAAAAGGTACCCATAAGTATTCAGACATCACTATTAGTAATGTAAACAATATCAGACAAACAGGAAAAAATGATCACCAAGTCAAACGCCCAAACGGTAGTCATTTATCAAAATTTCAAAAAGAAATGCAGGTGTGACATGCAAAAATGTAGACAAATGTAGTATCTTCCGGACGCAAAAAAATTACTTTGAAAGAACATAGGCATATTAAAAAGCTTAAACGGCATTAACAGCTACTCTTCCTTGTGTTTGGATAAAATCCAGTAGCGTGAACTACTTGATGAAAAAACATTACAGAGCATCAAAACAGCAACTAAAAGTATAAAAGAACAAAAGCATCAAAAGAGCAACTACTTGATGGCATCCTAATATTGCACGTTAAAACAATTCAAAAGAGAGCAGATCTTCTTGGTATGAAGCATTCATGTAAACGGCAAACAGAGAAGTGGAAGTTTGGTTCTACGCATGCAAACTGCGGAGGATACCGTGAAGATAGCCACCAGCCATTATAAATGAGACAATTGAAACAACACCAGCTGGAAATATCTTGCCAGATCTCTTGAAACGCGAACCCATAACTGCTAGGAGTGCAGCAGACAAACCTAAAGAAGACGAATAAACAATAAGAAGATGTAAGAACACAATGAAATCTAAACAAAGAATTTTAAGTTAGTTTTGTCCATTAGAAGATGTCAATGACCAGTTTCCTACCTAGCCCCAAGGACGATGCAAAAGCTGGTTTCAGTGGAAGCTGAGTGTACACGTAATACAATAGCAATGCTGAACCTCCCCCAGCTGCAAGTGACTTCTGGCTACCACTTTTCATATAGCCCATGACGCCACCCACTGCAACAAGGAGATGTTTAGAAGTTTCAAATTGGCCAGTGAAGCAATGAAAGGAAAAGTGCTGTGAAAGGCTTGAAGCTCTAAAATGTTGTCATGAAAAGCAACCAAAAATAACCCATCTTATAGTGGTTAGGACAGTTGCATTATACTAGGACGCAGCAGACCTTATGACAACATCCCATTAAACCCACCTACTGATGGCATGGTGTGCAACATTTGCACACTGGCCTCTAGCATCAATGACATGAAGTTCAACATTTGCATTTAGAAATTAGAACATTAACAACGCTCAAATAGCAGTCAGACTCCTAGGATCAACAAGTTTCATATGTAGTATTTTGCGCCCACATTCAATGATAAACAAGAATGTTTTGCAATTCAATATTTAGCATATGCAACATTTCTGCAAAAAGTTTCAACGATGAAAACAAATTTTAGTGGGATGTTCTGCAAAAAGTTTCAACGATGAAAACAAATTTTCGTGGGATGTTATAATATTTTTACTGCAGGTTTTATTTTTTTTTTTTCTTTATTAGAAGTTTAAAGGGACTTTATTATTATAAAAAGGTGGTTTGGAACATGTAAAAACACAATCATGATAAATTTCTTGTTGGATGTGCATTTGCTAAAAGATAAATTCCCGAACTAAGCAGGAGATTGAAATTGTACAAGCATAAGGTTTGATTTAATCTCTTTGTACAAGCATAAGGTTTGATTTAATCATCTGTTTTCCTTCTACTAGATTTCTATATTCTAAAAAAGAATTTAGCTTGTGTGCTTGATTATTTCTTTGTCAAGTTTGATATTATGTGGATTTTAATGTGGAGTGATTTTCAATTAATTTTTAGGTTTCCCAATTTCTGTGTAATTTCTAATAGAAGGCTATTAACTTTTTAGCTATATGAATTTCTTCATTTTTTTCTCATCTAACAAATAAAAAATTATTTCATCTTATGGGAAAAAGTTGGTAAAAGGTCGAATATTTCTCATCTTTAGTATTTGTAACATTTTACTTTGCACACAACAATGATGGTTTTTCTTATAAACTTAATACAAATTTTTTCATGTGCATGTTTCTTGTCTTTGAAAAGATTATTAAGGGTTAGCATTATATAGATCCTACTTAAATGAAGATTTACATCAATAGACATGTTAACTTTAATCAGAGCACCTTCTGGTGGATTTTTTATGGATCAACTTCTATTTTTAAAACTTCTACTTGTAAACCAAACGAAGTTCAAGATGAAATTGGCCAATCTTCTTCTTCAAGGAAGGTCAAAGTTTTTCAACATCCCTTTCCTCTTTGCCTTCTATGAGAAGTACTTGAAAATCTAGTGTACATTATTCCAATTCAAAAGGGAAAATGTATAGGTGAAGATGAAGGTTCTAAATCACTTGATTAAAAGAATTCAATTCAAGTTCAAGAGAACAGGAGAAAAACAAAGGTATGGTATTACTTATAGATTGATCACTACTATACTGTTGTTATTGATTATAAGCAAGAACTTACTTCTTTATATGGACTTGGTTCCCATTCCCAAAGGTGTTTATCTCACTCATTTCACATAAGTAGTTCTGTAAGGTGAAGAGAAAAAATAATGGATCTTCTTTTAATCCCTTCAAAGAACCAGTTTTCATATATATCAGCAATAGTTTGAGCACAAAAAACTTGGATTTTGTGAGAAGAAAGCTTGGTGATGGCCCATGGTTTCAGCATTATGGGGTAATGATGAGCTTAATGCCTCCCTAAAATAAATTATTCACCAAATCTACCTAAAATAAGTATTCCCTTTATATTGTCCTAAGAGATATTAATTTTTATTTTATTTTATTTTATATATTAGATTCTTTTGTTTATCAATTTCTTGTACGGCAAGCTATATTTCCTCAGCGAAAGACAATATAATGGGAATTTGCAAATTTGAGCATAATAATATTTCAGTTAACTTTTATGCCCCAGTTCTTTTCTTACTGCAATATTTGAGTTCTCCTTTTGAAGGTAGACTTAAACTGTCTGCTGTCTATTGGAGTTGATCTGCAGCGTTTTTTCATTGCAATTTGCTTCTTTAGAAATCACCAAGCAGCAATATTCACCAAGCCAGTAAAAAAACACTTTTAAATAAAACCGAGAAATGAGACATTTTTCTTGAATTAACTTGGTTGAGAATTGTTTGCTTCTTTTTGTTTGATCTTCGAATTAGAATGTCTGAGTTTTTTTAACAGCCCAATCACTCATACATATCTCTTCAATTTGAACATCAATGCACCAGTAAAAGCCTATCTAGTGTTCACATGACAAGGAAAAAAAATGGCCACAAGCTAGGTCCAATTCTAACTAAGAGATTAAAATTCATAACCAAACCTCTGAAGACTACACAAAGAAAAATGTCAAAAATAGGTGAAAATGATTGTAATACCTGTTTTTTTACCAAAACCAATCCATGATTGATAAGTATCTGACTAACCAAAGAGATTGCACCGCTATAAGTTTAAATGGATTATACAAGCCTGTGAAATGTAATATTGACATTCTCAAATTAGTACAAGCAATTTCTTACATACCAGACATATTGAGGTAAAAATTAAATACTTCTTTTAAGTTTGTGGAAATTTATGGACTATGAACAAGTTGTACATTTCAAACAACGCAACCAGCAATGTGCACTGAAAGGATCTGTGACTCACTAATCGGACAAAGTTGTTTTTTTTCAAGATCATGCATTCGAGACACATATTTTGTAATTTATCGCTCATCATTGCTCAAAAAAGAGCAATGCGCAGAATGATTCTCCAATACAATCCGTATATTTTTATTATCTAGTTTTTCATGTATAGCAAGCTTAAGCTTTCTATTTGTGGTATTTCCTGCCGATTGTCCAACTGAGCGACCTTATGCGCAGCACCACACAATGCTGTTTGGCGCACTCATGACAGGCAGTTTTCAATTTATCACCCGACAATGACTATAATTGATATACCATTATACAAAATAATAACCAATTAGATTTGGAAAATTCGTTGATGGAATTTAAAAAAAAAATCAACACTTATTTCGCCTCTCAACGCGTCCACGACAACAACACAAACAAGACATATCAAACACATAAAATATATCGAATCAAGAAAGAAAAATCATAGGCTAAATGATTCGGTAGAGATAAGAAAATCCAGAAAAAAATTAGACATATAAATAAATTAACATCGAAGAGATCGTCACCTCCAACTACGGCGGCGTAGCCCAGCGTCAGCTTCTGCGACATCGACATACCGCTCACCTTCTTCTCCTTTCCAGACTCACCCTCGCCATCTCCTTTACTCCCTTCTCCGCCGTCACCGCCGTCATCACCTCCGTCGTCGCCACCACCGTAACCGTCTCCTTCTCCGTCCCCTACTTCTCCGCCTCCAAAGCCACCGCCAAGGTCCCCCACAAGCTTGATTTCCTCTTCGACCTTGACGTCTTCGAAGGGAGGATCGTCGGTGAGAGCGTATGGACCTTCGTCCAGGTCAACGAAAGCAGTGATGCAGCAGCCTCGCGCTCGAGTCAAGACAGGCAGAGAGGGCGCAGCGGCGCGGCGCCAAGCTACTGTGCTAAAGAGGTGGGAGGAAGAATAGCGGATCGAAGAGGAGAATCCAGATGGTGAGGAGTAAGAGAGTCTGAGAAGACGAAGCGAAGACTGAGTCGAGGGTGAGGAAATAGCGACAGCGGCCATCTGATTTCTAAAGAGTAGAACAAAATTAGCCTCAGTAATCAGCGATGGCTGGCCTCTTCTCTTCGGTTACCAAAAGCTGGATCTCCTACATACCGGTAAAGTTACCTCCTCATTTCGTTGAGGGCATCTCCAACCGAACATCAAACACTTGTTTGCCGTTCTTGCTTTGCTCCAACCGATCGTCATTTTTTACGCCATTTGATCGCGGATGAACAGTGCGACGCCATTTTTTTCTCTCTACCGAACAGGTTGGGAAAAAAGGCGCGAAAGAAAATGACTGTTTTAGCGGCAAAATGGCGTTGGATTGGAGATGAAACACGGCGTTTTTTTATTTCTCTGCATTTTGGAGTGAAAAATGACATTTTCGGTTGGAGATGGTATGAAATCAACTATACTTAGTGCGCAATTAATTATTTCAACTTTTATTATTTAAAATATCTTTTAAAAATTAGTGATGTTATTTATCCTTGCTAATATGTGTAAATAAATATTAATATTTGATGGAATTTTTAAGAATTTATAGACTATTAAAATCTAATTTGATTTTAAGAATAAAATGATAAACATTTTATTTTTTTATTTTTTGATCTGTTTTCAAGTAATAAGAAAATAAAAGAGTTTCATTGCAATACATATGTGAGCTACATAGAATGAATAAATATTTGCAAATTTAATATATTTTATAAGTAAATAAGTTATAAATAAGGTGTGATATTCAAAGGAGTCAAGTTAATCAATCTAAATTTATATCCAAAATTAAAAAATAAATAAATAAATAAATACATATGTGTGTAGTAAATTTTTTTAATAAATCGCTTTACTTTTAATTTTTTTTTCAAGAAAAAAAAATGGAAACTTAATTAAAAACAATTTGAAAATTTCAAAAATTTATCCTGAGAGCTTTCCTCCCTCTCAGATCTTTAAATACCTCAATTAGGCTATAGTAGAGGCATTATTCTTCCACATACACTATGATTATGAAGGGGAAAAATTGTCCAGCATGAATTCAACCATTAAAGAAGTTCGAGGCTTTTGATCTCTATGATGAGGCTCAAACTTCACTTGAAAATGGAGTAGTTTATCAATGGCAAATAGATTGGATTTGGAAACAGACAAGGATTATAGAATGAAACAAATAAGGAAAAAGAAAACAATGGAGAAAAATAACATAATTTAACGTGGAAAAACTAAAAAAAAACACAAAAAGCCACACCACAATGAAACCCTGCTCATTGTCTAGTTTTATATGATTTCACGTAAATATAAAAGAGCCTACATAGTAAGGCTAAGAAGTGATGATGGTTTGATGCTAGTATAGTTTTACTTACAGCTTTTGGTTTTATGTGTGATATATTCTCAAAAATTAACTTGATCGAGCATGAATCTCGAGGCAAAATCAAGCTGGAAACTTCAAAAATTAAATCCGAGAGCACATGAACTTCGATTACAGCAAGCTTATAGTCAAACTGAGCGTCTCAAAAATACGAACCCAACGACACCAAATTCAACTCAATCTGAGCCCAAATCAAGCACCTGAAGTGCTGTTGGAAACGTAGTACCACAATTTGAGTTACCAAACGGTCTCCGATTTTAACTAGCTTATAGTTGAATCGAACGGCTCGACGAGACAAATCCAACAAGCCCAAGATTGCCGAATTCCTACATCATTAAGACCTTCAAATGTCTGACGGACGGTGCACGATCAAGGGATTCAATATCAGTCGTCCATTCGACCACTCCCTATTTGCCCCTGATCTCACACCTATTTACAAGGTATGTCACTCCAGAAAATCTATAAATAGACCCCTCATTTATCATGAGAACAAGCAAGAAGAAGAGAATAGAAGGATAGGAGGGAATAACTCCTCCTCGACCACCGCCGGAGTTATGCTCGAGGCCCGAGTGAGGCCGAAATTTTGCCGGCCGCCCGAGTGACGCTGGAATTCTTCCAAAGTGACACTCGAATTCTGCCCGACGCCAGAATTCTACAAGATTTCTGAACGACGCCAAATTTTTATTCAACTTCGGAACGACGCCGGAACTCTTCCCAACGTTGTAACTGATTTTCAATCCTGAAAGATTTCTTGTAATCTGATCGTCCTAAATTTTAAGGACGAGACAACCTCTTGTATTCCAAGCAAACAATAGTATAACTTTTTCAATTGGGCGTGGCCCCGTGGTTTTTCCCCTTTCAGGATTTTACACTTAAAAATCTTGGTGTTTTTTTTTTTCTTTTCTGTTTGTGTGCTGGATATCCGTAAAACGCTGAGACGGAAATTTACTAACTTTATCACCGCGTATATTCTAGCCCGCAACAATGTCTATTCTTTTGTAGCCTGTGATGGCAAATGCATATGTACTTTTAGACTTTGAATCAAGATATAAATATTGATCGTAATAATGTAATTATGTTTCCCTTTATTTGTATTTTTCTAAATGCAATTAGTTAGCTCTGATCGTCAATAATGAGGTGATTAATGAATTGAAGAAAGGAGTATGGTGCTAAGGCCCATCATAAATGAGATGATGTGGATGCACTAACAAAAAGACATTCATTAAAAAACACATGAAAAATAGATGGCATGCAACAAGCTTATAGGCAAAGTCGTCTGATAATCAAGTAATGGAGGATTGACAATGATGATCGGGCGGTAATGACCTAATGGTGGTGTTGAGTGCTGGTGATATGATGATGGTAGTCAAATAATGACAGTTCCAACATCGATGGCCTAGTGATGGTAGCTCGACAGTGGTTGTAAAATTGCAATGGCTCAATAATGGCTATTGGGCATTAGTGGTTTAATGATAGTGGTCAAATAACAATAATTTGACATTAATGAAGAATTTTAATTAACTTTAATTTATTAACATGATGAATTTTTAATTAAAATTGATATTTCATTTATCTTCAAATAATTATAATAGTTATAATTATTTATTTTAACTTTTTTGGTATAAATTATTTTTTATCTAATATTGCTTTGCTATAAATAATTTCATAACTAATTAAAAAATTTTATTTAACTAAAAAACTTTTTTATATAATTATTTAGAAGTATAATACATTTATACATTATTAGATAAAAGTAAATTCCTATTATTAAACAACTTTCTTAATAATTTAAAATAAAATTTTATTCTTAACAGCTTTATTACTATTTTTAAAATAACTTTTTTTTAATTACAAATATCTACACTAAAATGTTGTTATAATTCATTAACAAAACTTTCTATAAATAATAATTAAAAAAAAACTTTCTATAAATAATAACACTAGTGATGATTATCCACGCCGCAAAACCGCCCCTGACAATCTGCCCTCCATTCCCAGCCGCTCAGACTTCCAACGAATCGACTGTTATTTGCAGTGATCGCCACCGCTAATCCACATCGAGAGATAGAGAGAGGCGGCGATCGGCCGTTAGAGAGGGAGAGCAAACTTCCACCACCACCCAACTATAACTAATCGTCCGGTGGCCTTCTCTTCCCGCTCTTCTATTATTAAACAATGGCAGCGTCATCTCTCCCATCTGCAACCATCAAGTCCCGTCCTTTATATATTCTCATAAGAACTCTACAGCTTTTCTCATCGATCACCCTCTTTCCTTTCCTCGAGCGACGAAGAAGCAGGGATTCTCAATGCTCGAATCGTCTTCAGAGAATGAGGAGGAGGAGGAGGGAATTGTTCCGAAGCAGCCGCAGCCGGAGCTGAATTGGGACGGCGTTGGGGGGGAAAAGAAGGTTTTGAGGAAGCAGATTTCGATGAGGGATACGATGAGGGAATTGAAATGGGAGAAGAAGAAGAAGCTGATGCATTTGCGGAGTCTCGGAGGGAAAATCGATGGGGTGAGGAGTTTGACGGATGAGGACTTGGATGAGCTGAAGGGATCGTTAGAGCTGGGTTTCGGCTTCAATGAGGAGAACGGCGGGCGTGAACTATGCAGGACTTTACCGGCGCTGGAACTGTATTTTGCGGTTAATCGTCAGTTTTCTGACCCGAACATGCAGATGTCGACGCCGAGTCCGGCGTCGACGCCGACTGGCGACGGCGACTTCATCGGCCACCTCGTCGGCGTCGACGCTTTACGGTACGCCGAGCCCTAGAAGTCCGTTTGGGCAGCCGAACCGTGAGCAGGGGGCCGATGGTTGGAAGCTCATTAACCCCGGTAAGAAATACCGTATCAGAATATGGCCTAAACTTTTTACATATTTGTCTCTATTTGAACTAAGATTTTTTTTTGGGACAATTCTCTTACTATTTTCTATAGCTTCTATTTAGTACAAGAATTTTTTGAAAGCAACAAAGAAATAGTGATCAAAAGTTATTCCAGACGTAGATTAGGCTTCGTTTGGGGCGGCTTTATTAATGCTTCTTAAAACAGCTTTTTAGAATAAAAATTAAAGTTTTTGTACTTGAAAGCTGTTTTATGAAGCAGTAAAAAAGCCGTCCCAAACGAAGCATAAGTTTTCGTTTGAAAAATTTTTTTATTGGTTCTTAAACCAGCTTTTTATAACAAAAATTAAATTTTTTTATTAAAAACTTTAAAAAATAGTAAGAATGTCAGCACAAATGAAGCCTACATATTTCATCAACCACACACATCAAAGACATTATTTTTTTAGGATAGGATTTACATCTAAATTTAATATATATCAATTTACATAAATTAATATTAATAATATTTGTTATATGATTTAGAAGTTATTATTAATAGTGTTGTGCCTGATACTCTAATTTATTTGGCTAATATGTCAATAATCTACATCATCCTTAGATGTGTTATTTTAATTATCATTGTTGTGTTCTGGAATATTCGCGGTGGTAGAGAAATATTTAGTTTAACGTCTTAGCATTGTACGAAGATTCAGCACACAAGCATATTAGATAGAGAGGGTGCAGCATTTATAAGAGACACCAGAATTTTTATGTGGAAACCCTTGAAAAAGGGAATAAACCACGGGGTCTGGCCCAGTTTGAATGAATCCACTAGTATTTATAGTTGATTACAAATGAGGCCCTTCCTTAGGAGAAGGTCTTGGCTTGATGTCACAAATGTACATCATATATAGCACATCAATATTGACATATTTGTTTGGTTGGCAGGACCATAGTCGATAGAACAAAGGTCGGAAAGACCGTAGTAGGCGACGTAAGTTGGAAGGGCCGTAGTCGGAAGGAGATCAGGGTCAGAAAGATCGTTGTCTTGCGAGGGAGGTCGGAAGGATCGTAGTCGGCAGGAGACTGGGGTCAGAAAGACGTTGTCTAGCGAGGGAGTTCGGAAGGACCGTAGTAGGAGGACGGTACTCTGGCAGAACTCTGTACGTTAAGTGGTGGTTCGGGAGAAGTTCGGGCCTCAGGTGGTGGTCCGGCAACACTCTGGTGTCAAGTGGTGGTCCGCTAGTGGCACTTCAGCATCAAGGGGCACTCCGGCTTCGGGTGATACTTTGATGTCCTTGGATGGTATGGGGTGGTTCGATAGGACCTGGAGATGTTGTGTCAGAGCTCCGGTGTCCCTTGGTGGTTTGGAGGTGGTGCGGTAGAACTCCGATGGTGGTGCGGCAGAACCCCGACGTCCCTTGGTGGTTCGACGGTGATGTGGCAGAACTTCTTGGTGCGGCAGAACCCCGATGTTCCTTGGTTGTCCGGTGGTGGTGTGGCAGAACCCCTGTGTCCCTTGGTGGTCCGACGGTGGTGCGGCAGAACCCCGACGTCCCTTGGTGGTCCAACGGTGGTCGAGGAGGAGCTAGGTGGCTAGAGTTTTCTTCATTCTCTTCCTTCTTCTCTCCTGCCTTCTTCCTCCTTTCAAGAAGAAATGAGATTCTATTTATAGAATTCTTTAGTGGCATGACTTGTAAATAAGTGGGAAATCAATGGTGAATTTGGAGTGGTTCGAAATGAACCGCCGATCTTGATTCTTACGATCATGCACCGTTCAATTGACCTTTGCCTATCTTAATGATATCAGAATTTGATGATCTTAGCCTTGTTGGATTCGTCTCGTCGAGCCGCTCGATTCGATTATAAGCATGTCACGATTGAAGACCGTTTGGTAACCCAAATTGTGGTTTGATCCTTCCAAAAGTGCTTCAAGTCTTTGATTTGGACTCATTTGGGCTCGGATTGAGTCGATTTTGATGTCGTTGGGTTCGTGTTTCCGAGACGCTCAGTTCGACTGTAAGTTTGTTAAAATCAAAATTTAGATGATCTCCGATTTAATTTTTGGAGCTTCCAACTTGATTCTGCCTCAAGATTCGTGCCTGATCAAGATAATTTTTTTATTATGTATCAATCATGTTTTCTTATTATTATGTGCAAGAAAATTTGAGTTGGTAGAGTGTATATTTTACATCTTAGCATTGTGCAAAAATTCGACGCGCATAGATAAAACTTATAAGATCGTAACTTTATTACATGAGAAATATACAAATGAGAAAAAATCACGAGGCCTAGCCCAATTAAAAAATCCACTATATAATAGGTGATATAATAATCCTCCCTTTTTGACAATTGATAAAGATTGAGATTATTTAAGAACAAATATCTATTTTTTTCTTACGGCATCACAGAAATCAAGTTTCTACATATGACTAGTTAATTGTTAGTGGTGATTGTCGACGACGATAACTAATAATGCAAGAGAGCTCTATAATTCTCTCAACTCTTGGGCCACCCCTGGCATATAGAGGATGTGGCTCTATTTATATGCTTTTCAGGATGTAAATTTTGATAATTTGAACTAGAATTCAAAACACTTCACGGTATGGTTCATTTCGATTATCTTAATCATGAAACATTTTATCAACATTTAAATGCCTTAATGTTATTTGAATTTAGCGATCTTAGGCTCATTGGATAGATCTTGTTGAGCTACACATGCATGACGACAATTTGGACAATAAGCCGAATTTAGACTTAGAATAAGAAAAAGAAACATTTCACTTATTGGGTTCATCGTTCCTGAATAACAGTAGTTTTTTAAAAAATTTATTTTCAATTTCTGGGTCTGACTACTATAATTGTCATACAATTTTTTTTTCTATAATCCAATTTGACTGAAATCTTAGGTTAAACTGCTATTATAAATTTGGCTATCTACATATTAAAATGAAAATCATACCATCTTGTGCTGAGATAACCTAATACTTTTTTTATTTGCATTGTATGAGTTCACAGGGGATAGCCCTGAAGACGTGAAGACAAAGCTCAGGCATTGGGCTAAGGCGGTTGCTTGCTCGGTGAGATACCGCTGCTAATAGATAACAAAAAAAAAAGCACACAAAAAATAAAAAAAATGCAAGGCTCTAATGAAATCGTTACGAGAGATCAGCAATGAATGATGTGAGCTCTTCTTCTTTCGCTCCTTTAACGTATTGTAAACTCATATGAAAATTCTGCGATTATTTTGTAATTTTTCAGTTTTCGTTGCCTTTACATAAACAATTTCAGTTTTTATGGATTGAAAGGTTCTACTAAAGATAAGCTTATTATATGATGAAATCAATCTGAATAAATTTACATTTTATTAGCTTGTCAGCTGGTTGATTCGATACTGTTTTATTCATCCAAACCTGGGGCATCTACGTATATATTCAACCTTTGAACTTAACAAGCTTATTTACAGTTTTTGGATCTTGTTATGGGGCAAGAAAAGGTACCTAAACCTTGAATCGAATGGAATTATGCTGAAACTGCGTGCGCTAAGAAGTCTCTGCTTCCGATGTGAGGTTGAGTCTCTAACGACTGAGGCTTGCTCGGGGCTGAGGTAGCGGCAAATCCAATCAACAAGTAGAGAATCCTCCACAACTCCCT
The DNA here is from genome assembly GCA_016618105.1 of Dendrobium huoshanense. Lineage (NCBI taxonomy): Eukaryota > Viridiplantae > Streptophyta > Magnoliopsida > Asparagales > Orchidaceae > Dendrobium > Dendrobium huoshanense. Next base: position 41,826,854 of record CM028350.1, on the reverse strand, counting down.
TGGCGAAGAAGTATAGAAGCTTTGGCACAAGAAGCTTGCCTTTGTCGTTTATGCCAATGGAAGCTTGGATATAGTCCTTCATAGAGTTTTTGAGTTCTTCTTGCACGTTGTTGGCAGTGAAGATCCTTACCTACATCACGATTTAGTCAGGAACATTCCTCTCTTTAAGAAGATTTTAAGCAAAAAAAAAAAAGACTAAGGCTTTATTTGGGACGGCTTTCTTTCTCCTTCTTAAAGCAGCTTTCAAGTGCACTTGAGAAGAAGAAAGAAAGCCGTCCCAAATGAAGCATAAGGCTTTGTTTGGAACGTCTTTTTAACAACTTCTTGAAGCAGCTTTTTAGTATAAAAATTAAATTTTTTTACTAGAAAGCTGCTTCAAGAAGCAGTAAAAAAGCCGTCCCAAACGAAGCCTAATTCAAAAGTAATCTAAGTTTATATCAGAAAGGTATCAACTGACTTTTCATTTTCAGTGTAAGATATTGGACTAGATTCCATTCCTTTTTTTTAGGACTGAATAGAGGTGTTCAAACTCATGGACCACCAAAAGTTTTTTGGCTTAATTGGATGATTTTAAGTGAAGTGGGATGCCAATTTCTTTCCGCACTAAGAGCTTGATCTCATAGTTATGCAACATAAGCTAGGAAAAAGACCGGAATTGTATACCAAGGGTGGGTGTGGGAAGTATTACTCTAAACTAGACTATGTTACGGAAAAAAATTAATAGTCTTAAAAACACATCAAAAGCAAGAGGGACTGTGCATAGAAATCTAGGAAAAACAACATTGCTATACATTCTTTAATATGCTTGTAGGTGGAAAATAATGCTACACCCCATATTCACAAATCAAATCTGTCTAGTCTGCATTGCTTTTGATTAAGGGGCCCGATTCCAGTTGTTCGAACAGCACGGCTCGAGTAGGAGTTTCCTTCGATAGCTACTAATGTTTTGTTGTGCAAACAATCACATTGGAAGCAAAATCACACAACACAAACATAATGAACAAGGCGATTTATGTGGTTCGGCGAAGATGCCTACGTCCACCGGAAGGGGATGATGATTTCACTATATTGGTGAATAATAGGGAATTACAATAGCTTTCAAGCTCTCTCAAACCCTATTTAAACATTTGAAATAAAGTAACAAATGAAACTTTAATTTATACTATATTATGACAAAATCTAATCATGCCAATTAGATCTTCCAATTTATACAATAATTAGATCTCCCAATCAAAGCATCAATCAAATCTTCAATCAAATCAACTTACTTAAGAAAAAATTAACTCCCTAATCAATTATATAATTAGCAATCAAATTCCAAATCAACAATCTCCACCTCATCTTTCACTTCAGAAAGTGAAAGATGACAAATCAGACTTCAATATCAGAACGACAGCACTCATAATTTTCCTACGTACCACCTCCCAAGGGATCAAGTCGAGCGTAGTTCTTCAAATAAGTGGGTAATCAATCATGAGTCTTGCACCACCGTCGTGGTGACTGCCTCTCCAAGCCTGCATCAATTGTACCTTTCAAATATCTCGGGATATTCTTCACAATTTGCCAATGACTCATTCATATATCATGTATGAACCTGCTTACAATGCCAACTGTTTGTGTAATGTTTGGATCGTGTTACTCCAAAATCAAACCATATTGTGCTACAAATGCCAAGTGATCATGGGGAGAACACCTCATCGTAAGCAATCTCCTTCCGTAGCGTAGAGCCTTTTGCCACCAACCTAGCCTTGTATTGCACATCAGCTCCATGAGATTATTCATTCTTTGCACATCAATTTGCACCCAATAGTTTTTCTTTATGGAGAAAGCTTCACCAACTTCCAAGTAGCATCCTTCTGAAGAGACTTCATTTCTTCATCCATAGCTGTCTTCCAAAGATTAACATCAGTGACACCAGTTTCTTATAGTGACTATGAAATTCAGCCTCTATGGCTGAAAGTGCAAATGCAATGTGATCCCTCAACCAAGCTGATTTTGGGACATTCTGGTGCCTGAATATGTTCTTCGCAATAGATTCTTGAGCATGAATCTCATCCTTAACATCATATTCTATCTCATGATTTGTAGCTGAATCAGGTGCCTGGATAGAAATGATTGAATTATGTGGAGTAAATGGAATTGCATCAAACTCCAGTTTCTGCAGTGCATTTGTGGTCCTATTGCTTAAAGTCCCAAGGCTTCAACATACTAGTCTCATAAAAAATAACATCCCTACTAATAACAAACTTCTTCTCTACAGACTATAGATTGAAGCCCTCGACTCCACACTCGAAGCCAATAAAGAGTATCTTCTTTGCCCTTGGTTTTAGTTTATCATTCTGACCATGATAGTAAGCTGGACACATGAACATTCTCAAATGCTGATAATCTCTAGCAGGATGTCCCGACAACATTTTCATTAGGGTCTTCTTCCCAATAGCTAAAGAAGGCAAGCGATTCACCAAGTAACAGACACAGCCTATTGCTTCAACCCAATAAACTATATCCAACCCAACACTAGATAATATACACCAAACTTTCTCCATCAAAATTCGGTTCATCCTCTCAGCCACCTTCTTCTGTGGTGTCTCTCTAACAACCAAGTGGTACTTTTCCCAGATCTCTGGCACTTCTACAATAATGCATCAGAAGTGTCTTCGCACCGATTATCTGATCTGATACGCCGGATCTTTTTTCCAGTCTGATTATCAATCTACTTCTTCCAAATTTAAAAAATTTCTAGTACCCCACTCTTGCGCCTTATGGTATACACCCAAATATATCTGAAGTAATCATCAACAAAAGAGACAAAGTATCACTGCCCATAATCTTTGATGGGCCCCAAACATCTGTGTGAACATACTCTAGGATATCCTTTATACTGTGGATGACAGTACCAAATGATACACCTATCTTCTTGCCAAACACACAATATTCACAAAGATCGAGCTTGTACGTGTTTACTCCTTTAATCAGTCATTGCTTAACCAAAATCATAAGACAAGCCTATCCGACATAAGCTAGCCGCATATGACATGATGCAATGGAATCAGAAAAATCATCAACAATAGTAGTCATTCCAATCATTATTCTTCCCTAAAGGTAATAAAGGTTGTAGTGACGAATTCCTTTTAGAAAAACCAATGCTCCATGATAGATCTTCAAAATTCCTGTCTCAATGATTACCTTGTATCCCTTGGTCTCTAAAGCCCCAAATAGATAACAAATTCTTCTTGATATCTAGAGCATGTCTCACATTAATCAGCTCTCTCATAGCACCATTATATGTTCTGATGAAGATGCTACTTACACCAACTGTACAACAAGCTTGATCATTTTTCATTGTCACAACATCACTATCAAGCTTCTTGTAGGTACAAAACTACTCTCTAGTAGAATAATGTGATAGACAACACCAATATTCAGAATCCAACATGAATAATCAAAATACAAACTCTGAGAAACTGTAGATAGTGATATATATGAATCTTCATCACGCTCTTCCACACAAAAGTTAGCCTCAGTGTAAACTCCATTTCTCTTCTCCTTCAGCTTCGAACAATCTTTCTTCCAATGACCAGTTTCCAAGCAAAAAGCACATTGATTCTTCCCAAGACTATGCCCATGAGATTTGCCCTGCTTGCTTCCGCCCTTTTTCTTCTTCTTAGATCTTCATTGTTGGAGTGTGAGAGCCTCAACTAAATCCATCTTTGCAGACTCCTTATCCCGATGCCAGAACTCGTGATTCAGCAATGCAGTAGTCACCTCACCATAGTTCAAGACCTCCTTCCATGAATGAGTATCATCGTGAAGTTTTCATACTCATTCGGGAGTGAATTCAGCGGAATTGATGCCTTGTCTTAATGTCCAACATCCTTATCTAGATTTAAAATATCTTCCACCAACTTTGTGAAGTCATTCAAATCATCTATTGTAATCTCATATCTCATTTAAAACCTGTAGAGCAACCATTTCATATGGACACGATTCTCCACTCTCTTCTTCAGATACTTGTATTCAAAATCTTCCACAACTTCACAACAAATGTCTCCATCATCACCCTATACTTAATCTCCTGAGATAAGCAATTTATGATCAAGCCACAAGCAAACAGGTTCATCTTGAGCCAATCTCTCTCAGACATCTCTTCAGGACGTTCATCGTCATCCACAACATCTTCCAGATTTAAAGAGCACAGCATATCTATCATCTCACATCGCCACATGCTAAAGTTTCCTTTGCTGTCAAATTTGGTCACATCAATTTTGATGAGATGTGTAACCACCTGATGGATCGATGCCTTCTCCATACATGAAGTGGATGTATCCCTAGCTCCAACGGATCTCATAACCTTCACCAAATTGCAACCTCCTTATGATGCTAGAATTGCACCAATCCGACTTAGCAATCAATCAAACCCAGTGGTCTGATCTATCCAAACGTTGCTATAAGCCCAACTGAACCACACCAAAAGGAAATCTTCCTGTTCGCCGTCATCAGAAATCATCGAAATTCGGCTCTAATACCAATTATTGTGCAAACAATCACAGTGGAAACAAAATCACATAACCCAATGAATATGGCGATTTATATGGTTCGGTGAAGATGCCTACGTCCACAAGGAGGGATGATGATTTCACTATATTGGAGAACAATATCGAATTATAATAGCTCTTAAGCTTTCTCTCTTCTCATGCATACAATACAATAGCTCTCAAGTCCCATTTAAAGATTTGAAACAAAGCTACAAAGAAAACTTTAATTAATATTATAATATGACAAAATCTAATCATGTCAATTAGATCTCTCAATCATGCTAATTAAATCTCCCAATGTATACAATGATTACATCTCCTAATTAATGCATCAATCAAATCTCCAATTAAATCAACTTACTTGGGGAAATAATCAACTCCCTAATCAATTACATAATGAGCCATCAAACCTTTCAAAAATAAAGAATATTTAGATTTGGAAATAATTTCAAATCAGCATATTTATCGTTAAACTTCCATACTAGGGTGGATAAGAAGCAAACAAAAAGCATGATCAGCTGTCTTGTATAATTGCCATGGCATGTGCCTAGACTCCTCTGTCATCTAAAGGATTCCATCAACTCACTTTTCTTCAAACAAAAGAATTCAAGATCATACGGCAACCTGAGCCCAACTTAGACTCTACCCAACCCTCAAAACTCACTTCACGGAAAAGTGATATCATAAATGCCCTACGAGAGCACTTAAAATATAGGTGAGTCATTGTACCAAGTCCTTTAAATTAGCCAGTCTTCATAGCCTATGCTAGTTTTATTGATTGAACTCTCTCTTGCTTAATTAAATAGGGTTTTAATGTCTAATTTTAAATTGAAAACCCCAACATCGTTGATGACAATGGAGTTACCTCATCCATGCCGGAAAACTTACCACATGAAATCCATTATTTTAAATCGGAATTTTCATTTGTTATCTTCTTTTCCATTGGATTCAGTTAACAACTCCACTACTTAAAGAGAGAGAAAGGAAAATCACACGAGTTGTTCTTATTTTACTGCTCAGCTACTAGCCTACTACTAGGAATGCACGAATGCTTCAGACTATGAAGGTATTTAGTGTTCGAGGTGCTTCAAACACCGACAAGCATCTAACATAACCAAGCATTTGGCACGTCAATAATATGAGATGGATACTGTTAAAAATAAGAGTAGAATAATAGAGGAGAAGATTTAAATCTATTTCTTATTTCAAACTGAAAAAGAGAGAAAATTTTATGGGTGCTAAATACTACCAATTGTTAGTCTTATTGGAACATAATACATGGGAATTAAAACTAACATTACTAACAAAATCATGTTTTGAAGAATAAAAAATGTTAGCTTTAATGTCAATGAACCGGTTGGGGGCCAACTCAATTGGTTTACAGGAGGCGGAAGGAGTCCACCTCCTCTACTTTGTCTGCCCAAAGGGGCGGGCCCCACTATTCCAAACAAAGTGAAATTCAAATAGAGTGGGCAGCTAGGGATTGGGAGGGAAATTAAATTAGGAAAGATCTTGTATTAAAGGGGATGAGAGGGATTAGGGGAGATTTGGTTTTGTTTGATTGGAAATTAGAGTTTTTTTGGCGTTTTGGCTCTAGACTCTCTTGTCTAGAGATTTGGTAGAGATGATCCTCCTCTCGAATTGACCGTGTTTGTTTTGCTTTGTTTCCATTATTGCAATCCATCGTTTTGGGGCTGATTTCACCCAGATTTTACTTTATTCTCGCTGTTTTCTCCAATTAGTGATAGGTTTGCTTGCGAACTCAAGTATTTCCTATCAGATTTGTAACGGCCAAATGTTATCTGAGGGTGGGCCTGGAACGGTGTGAGCACATGGTCATACAATAAATACTAGTCCAAATAACGAATTTAGGAACTTACTGCAGGGCAAGAGTACATCCCAGAACTGAGCCCAAACAAGGCCAGAGGCTCCGCGTAGTCAATCGAATATTTTCTGTGCTCCTCTGATAATTTGAATTTGTGCAGAGCCAGAGTCAATGCCTGCAGAGAAACGGATCAACTAGAAATCGCATGTGGCAAAAAAATAAAAATGTACAAACCAGAGAATTTTGCATACAATCTGTGGTCGATGAGCTGGAGGTTTCATCTTTAAAATAACAAATTCAATATCAGCAGCACTAAAAGATTGATCTCCGACGGTATAGCATGCCTGCAATTAATTGCAATAACAAAATTAGAAAAGAGGAAAATATTTGCTTGATTACAACTGCCGACTGGTTTAAGAGGGGCAAGAACACCATCACTTCGAACCTTTTTCATCAATGAGAAGAGTTTGATATCACTTCTAGGAACTCCGTATGCCAGATAGATCTGAAAACAGTTAAATTTGAGTGCCAATACAAACCCTCAACTAAAACTCCATCACAATATTTGAATGCGAAAAGAAAGACTCAAATGAACTTGGCTATGGTGAAATATCATTTTCATGGTTAGATTTACCAATGTTATTCATGTTTAGTATGATAAATAGTGATTTTATAACGGACACGTACAAAATTTAGATTAAAACATACGTGCATTATTAAGGCATTATACAGATTAATCCAGAAAGCCAGCTTCTCATCATTACTCATTTGAGCTGGGTTAACCTTTGCTAGTTGCTCCACGAGAAACCTGCAATGCATTGTTGACGGATTCAGGATTCTGTACATGAGCATAGGTTTGCACAACCGAAAAGAGGAACTTTCTGAGATGGATTATACTTTTCAAGAGCAAGAAGCTACACTAACTGATGTTTATTATTTTATCGTAGTATCCAACTTTGCAGCAAACTGAACTTCACATTTTTGACGGTTAATAAAACTGAATTTTAATGACGGGTACTACCAAACCTGAATTTCTTTAAAGCGCCAGCTGCATACTCAAGTTGTGCTTTTCCAACAGACATCCAAGATACCTCAGTTGCCAAACGATACTTTCCAATCTCTCTCCAATTTAATCTTTCATTAACTCCATAAGGATCATATATACCTTCTTGATCCATTGCTTCATAACTGTGAATTAACTCTGAAGAAGTATGCATTGAGGAAGGCAGCCTGGATGAATCTGAGAATGATATCAATGAAGAATGCGAAAGATTTCCTCCCGGAGAAGATAGTAACGATAACCACTTTGACAAAGATGCCTTGGAAGTAGTCGTTGGAGATCTTGACAGACGAAGAAAAATATTTCTCATACATAAGACCATTTCTTCTGAAAGCTGATTTGGGTGCGGCAAGAGGTTCTTCACTTTCAAGTCCTTCAGTGCAGCAACATGCAACTCTGAAGAAGAATCTATAATCCTTTTCTCTTCTCCCCCGTCACATTGTCCCAACACCTGTTTAAACAGGATCAGATAGTATTATAGTATTAAATTCCAAAATATATTTGATGTAATGGAATTCAAGATAAACCGACTACAACTGCTGTAGAAAACAAGGGAAATAATCGTCAATTAAAAATTACATGAAACAAACCTCATTTAATGGGATGTTTTCGGAAGGGCCTCTAAATGACTCTAAATCTTCACTTCCTGGTAATACATCCATATGGATTGAGGGAAGCACTTGAACTCCAAGCTTTGACAGTCTCAAGGAAGATACATTCTGCAGAATGCAACCAAATTAAGCCATCACTATCAAAGTCAAATTGCTCGTGGGGCTTGCAGAAATTTAAATATAGAGGTGAAATGATATACATCTTCCCATATATACCCAGAAGTTGATGAAGGAGATGCCAGTGATGGTATTTGTAAATATTCTATATGGATTTCAGCAGCAAGACGCTCCCTCCTTTCATGTTGAAGGCTGAAATGCAAGGCAAAGAGTTCTTCTTCAAGTTTTCTAACAGTTATCTCCAGTGCATCAATGCTGGCTAAGAGCTCCTGAGCCTAAACAAATTTTTAAATCATATAACTAAAAGTAGAACTAATGATAATAGCCTAAAACAGCATTATTTAAAAGAATTCCTAAGTAATGCGGGAGAGTAGCAGAATGAACAAAGGCACTACCTTATTTGGAAGCTTGGAAAGAGACCTGGATAACGGCAAAACAGTATTTCCGACGGCATTTGCTAAAGCCACATGTAAGTCAATTTCTTCCTGAAGTTGCTTCTCCAATATTTGAACCTGCATACACATGGGAAAAGATAAAACACAGTAGTCAAACCAGCACCTACATCAGCATAAGAACTGCTTCTCACATCACCAAGTCAACTAGGGAATGTTAACCAAAAGGGTAACAAATTGGGATGAATACAACAATAGTTAAACTGATTTTCAAACGAAAAGGCTCAACCTATGGATGAGAGCCAACTACTTGGTATTTCTACACCAACAAAATTTTCAATATTCATCATGGAGCTACAAATTTTTCAATATTTGATATGACATACTTGAGGAGCTTTAAACTTGTCTAAACCTTAACCATGACCTTCCACTCTTGAAAATATCAAACAAATCTGACTTTTATTTTATCCATACATTTAGATTGTGATCATCAATAAAATTGAAAAAAATAGAGAAAACCTTCTGTAGAAGAAATTGGTGATTGACCCCATACATCAATATACACTAACGCTAGCTTCTTTGACTTTACTTTTAAACTAGTTTTTGAAAAACTCACGCTTTGTTATTTGTTATATGCAGAATCTTCATAAAAATCTAGCTTTATAAATTTTAAACCAGAAAACTTTCCTCTAGTAAAAAGTCAAAGCATACATTTTTTACTCATATGTCCAAGCCTTCGATGCCAAAGACCTCCATCAACATCTGAATCAACTACTCTAATGGAATATGATCTTTTATTGATAACATACAGGGTTCTTTCAATACTTTCATGAGCTCTAACCATAGTCTCTTTTGTCGCCTTCCACGAATCTCCTTTGAATGATATCATATGGCCTGAGTTTGCAAGCTAACTCACAGAAACTAAATTCCTTTTCAGACAAGAAAGATGTCTAACATCCTTGAGTTTTCAAGTTGACCCATTTGTCATTCTGATATCAACATCTCCCTATCCTACAATGCTACAGGGCTTGTTGTATCTCAAATACACTATTTCCATATCACATTAAGTGTATTTTTTGAATGCCTCCTTATTAGGGCTTGCATGAAATAAAGTACCCAAATCTATAACCCAAGATTCAGAATTATCCAGAGACAAAATCAAATAATATGCTTGAAACTCTTAAGTGATCCTTCATTCCACAGTTCCAGAACACAACTTTTTCTTTACATGAAGTAGATTTTCCTCTCTTGTATTTAGATCTTCCTCTACTAGGATTTTTGTCAAAACCCTTTCCTTTGGCTTCAACATTTATAACAGAATTTTACGATTCACTATTCACCTTTCTGCAAACATTTTCATTAAGCACTAACCCCACAATATCCTAAAAGTTCAACTTTAAACTCTTAGAAGAATTATTCACAGCAGTAATCAGCTCATCTCATTTATCTGGCAATGAAGATAACAACAACAATGCTCTCACATCATGATCAAACTTGATGTCAACTGAAAACAACTGACTCATCACAGTGTTCAAATTATTCAGATGTTCTGCTATCGAAGTGTTGTCTAACATCTTCATATTGAATAACTTCTTCCTAAAGAACACTTTGTTTGAGGCCGACGACTTCTCATACGCTTAGTCAGTGCATCCATGAGATTGACTGTAGTCTTCTCATTTATAATGTTGAATGTAATAAATGAGAAAAGTGAAAGTCGAATCAAACCTAGTATAGCCCAGTCAAAAACCTCCCACTCCTCCATAGTCATTGAATCTGACTTCTTGATGATTCCTTCCAACGACAAATAGAACTTCTGGTAGAGCAAATCTTCAATTTGCATCTTCAAGAATGCAAAGTTTAAATCATTCAAGCTTTTCAATCTTGAATCCTACTTCATCAGCCATTACTCTCACTCAAACTAAAGAGTGTGGCTCTGATACCAGTTGTTGGGGGGGGGGGGGGGGGGGGGGGGGGTAAGTAAAACACGCAGCGAAACAAACAGGAAATAAAAATATAGAGGAAATGAAAGAACACCAAGATTTAATGTAAAAAAAATCTGAAACAAAAAAAAAATAATGGAGCCACACCACACCAAGAAATTATCTATAAAATTTTGGGAGAAATAGTATAAATCTCGCTTCTCTCTCACTCTCTCCTTATCTCGCCTCTCTTACACTGTTCTCATGAACAACAAAGAGAAAATCATACAATAACCGACAAGGGACGTCACCCTTAATGGAAAACGAGAAATAAAACTGACAACCCATCCCGCAGCGCTGCGGTACTCAACTTTTTGTCTCCAGTATGCTTGATGCCGCCTCAGTGCCATGGTCTAAAGCGTCATAACTCTAGTGATCTCTGTTTTCTCCAAGAAAAAACACATGGGCTTTCGGGTGCACAACGCCGAGGCGCTCGAGTATACAACACTGGGGCGTCATAACCGAAACAAGATAAGGACCCCCTGCAACCCTCCAACGAGCTCGGCATAATGAATTGAGATCCAATGCAACAATACAACATAATTGATCAATCATATTCCACATAGAACGAACATAAAGGTATATCAACCAATATATCCAATGCCATTAACCATTGGCCTACAACTAGTATAAAAATAAAAATCTTGTAAACAAATTCTCTTCAAAAAGCAAAGATGAAATCTCCTAACCAATTTCACCAAAAGAGTATAATTAGTCAAATAGGGGACCGCAACAGAAAAATATATGTAATGCATAACATATTATAATATCGCATATAATGAGCATACATCACCCATTCAACTAATAATAGAGGCAAGCCTGTCAACAGAGGGGCAAGGAACTCACTTCTTTTTCAAGCTGGGATCGGTAGCAACCCATCTTTCCTCCCGAATCTACTTTTGGCCATGAATGCTCTTAGTTTCCTAACAAAGCAACGAAAAAAAAAAGCATAACTGAGAATTAGGAAAATATGACGAAATACTACTTTCAAATAAATAAACTAAACTCGATAAATTAAGAAAATAATTTCACATCGATCATACTTCCTTTCTTTAAAAGAAATTAATCCACCTTGCTTCTGAATTGAAGAGCATGTATGTTCAACATATCCCAACTCCATCTACAACTATGACATAGGCTTATAGGCAAATCGAATTTGACAAAAATGCATGTTCGAACTAACTTAACTAGAGCGTGCTAAACATACTTCGTCAACCGTTTACAGGCAACCCAACATAAAAGAAGCACCGACAGACTCAAAGAGCACCGGAATTTAGCTATGACCAATGAAATCTTCTTACCCGGATGGAATTCCCATAAATTTAAAGCAGTAAAGAGATCCAAAAACAATACTCAAATTTTTCGACCATACTAATTAAAATATGTAAAAGAAGAGTTCACCGACATGGAATAGAAGAAAACCCACCTCAATACGCGAACACCCATCTCCAGAAGAAGAAGAAGAAGAAGACGGATCTGGTGCACCATATTCCCCTCTTCCTCCTCTTTCCTTTACTCCTCTCTGCATTGCACTCTGAATGGAGCTTCCCCTGAATCCTCAAGACATAAATCCAGAACAATGACAAACTGAACAAATCCAAGCGAAAGAAACAAACAAAGAGACCAAGACGAAAGCAGTAAACAAACAGTTGGAAAAGAACGGAAGGTTTGAAATTCAATCCCTTACAGATTCACGGGGAGAATCGCTCCGTGCGAGACATAAATCTCGCCCCACAGTGCCTCCGCTTTCAAACACAGCATCTCTCCCTCTCTCTCTTCCCTTCACGATCACCGATTCTATTAAAAAATCTTCTCCCCTTCCAAGAAATGCCGCTTGCACAAACGACGAGAGATCAGAATGGAATTAAAGTACAACGAGACGGCAGAGTGCCTGAGTTCTTAATTATTTCACGGCTGTTTTCTCGTGGCGTAACCTCTACTGCTGCTTTCGGATTCAGGGAAGAAGCAGAGCAGCCAGGTGCCAAATATAAAATTACTCCAATTCAAAGCAGTACAGCAACTGGTACTCCATTACTCACCAGATCAAATGTGAGAAAATATAAGCCGATCGACGGAACCCCAAATGCAGGAGAGCTCAACCCCGCTTCTCCTCTCTGCAACTATATAATGAGTACTCATCCGCGTGGCCGATACTCACTCTCTCTCTACGGCATCTGGGGATTTCCGCCGGTGGTGGAAGGAAGGCTTTATTCTTGCTTTCAGTAAAGCGAGTTGATGTTATCGAAGAAATCGCTGACCAGCGAATAGGCATTTGTTTATTAGGATTAGAAATGAACCTGACACGCCATATCCTATCATAAAATAGCTCATTTCTAACCTGATTCTATTAGCGCTGCCCCTTTCCCTGTCCGATTAAACTCCCAAAATAATGATAGTAAATTTTCTTGCAATCATAGTCAAAATATTATAAGTTTTAAAATTTTTATAGTGATTTCCTAATTACATTTTTGTATGAAGTTTGCTAAAATAATAGTTCAATTTATAGGTGTAAATGTGTGAAGTGGAGTTTGAATAAGCTTTGATTTGAACTTGAATTTTATTAATTAATTAAGGCATAAAAATAGTAGAAAAATAATAAGAAATAAATTGATATAACTAAGTCATAAATAATTTTAAAATATTTTTAATAAATTTCTATTTTAAAATTTTTACTTCCAACATATTTTAAAAATATTTTATATTACTATTGATTCAATGAGCCAGCTTGTGAACTAATAAGTCGAGTTAGAGTTGGATCAAACTTGACTTGTGATATATCATCAAAAAATTATCTTGATCGAGCACGAATCTCAAGGCAACTTCGAATTAGAAACTTACTCCTCGACCACCACCCAGCCATCGATCATTGCTAGATTTATGCCTGGCCATCCAATGTCATCGGGTTTCCGCTCTACCACCGTTGGATTTCTGCTCGACCATCATCATTCACATAAAGTTCATGCCATTTCCTACGTAATAACAACAAGTATTTAAACCCAAATAAATAACTTTTTTAGGAGTCATTTTAAGTCAAATTTGAAAACCTTTTTTTGGCATAAGATATATATTATTATTCTTTATATATACTAAATTTTTTATAATTTTTTGGCACCGTACAAATACTTAAGAAATTTACACACGTTGGTATAAGTGGAGATTTTGAGACCGTTAGGTGACCGTTTTGTAAACCGATTTCATCAGAATTTTTTAAATAAAATAAGCTATTTCATGGATATTTTTCTATAATTTTTAATGCCCCAAAAAAATTATAGAATTTTTTATGCTTAAAATTGATTATATTATATAATTATATATTATTGTTATATTATTATTATTTTAGAAAATATCCCAAATCACTAATAGTTAAAAGCTTTTTAAATCCTTTTTTTCCCTCTTCATTTTCGGCTAATAGAGGCTTGGGTGAGAGAGAAAGATATAAGAGAGAAAAGCAAACATATTATTTGGAGGTCACGAAGCAATTTTTGTCAATCGAGTCAGTTGGAAAATTTGTTCCTCTCATTGTAAGAAATCTTTACCCTATTTATAATTTCAATAATTTTATATATTTTAGTATTTTTTTATCAAATTTGTATTTCCGCTATAAAAAAATGAAAAAAAAAATTGTATTAGTAAAACTTTCAGTGCATAACTTTTGGTATGTGATAGATATCATCAATATATTGAATTTTTACTTGTTAAATTAAAACATATGAATTTTGAATTAAATTCACAATATACAAATTTAATAGGTTTCCATGTATTTATATGTTTATGCATTTCGTACATGATATTGACTTACATTGCATATATATATATATATATATATATATATATATATATATATATATATATATATATATATATATATATATATATATATATATATATATATATATATATATATATAAGATAACAGTTGCATGTAAGCAAGGAAGACTAGCCATTAACACACTATATTGAATACAGGTTGACTCTTAAAATATAATACCATACATATGAGGGTGGATCAATAGGCTTTTCTTTAAATAAAATGTTGGTGGTGTAATCTTAATTGTAGCATATAACTGATAGACTGAATTACGCTTATTAGTACAAGGTGATAACTCTTAAGTTATTATTGAAAGCCACCTAAAAGAATAAATTATTGATAGAAAAAAAATGAAATATAAAATAAAATTGACAGATTGATGAAAATGACAGATAACATATGTAAGAAAATACCACATTAAAGTTGTATCTTCTGCCTTACTTTTTATAATTATACTCATGATGATATTTACATGAAAGTATATTAAACTTAGTGATAGTATATTAAATTGATTGGCTGATTGATAGCACATACCAACATTAATATTAGTGCAACATAGAATAGCATATATACTAGCATGATTCATTTGTTGATAATACTCTTTAATGTATGTCTTTTAACTTCATTGAACATATTGATTTTCTTATTAATTTTTGGTGATTTTATGGCATATATATATATATATATATATATATATATATATATATATATATATATATATATATATATATATATATATATATATATATATATATATATATATATATATATATATATATATATATATATATTATATATATATATATATATATATATATATATATACCCTCACTTAATTGCTTGACCAAGAAGAAATTGAAATAGGGGAAAAGAGAAAGAAAAGAGAAAAATCTTTGGATCATATATGCCAATTATTCTTATTACAGATTTTATTCTATTCATTATAAGTGACTAATATATTAGTTATGTTTTCAATTATATTGATTTTTATTTCTCTTAAATTTGTCAAAAATACATTATCTCATGATTATATAAGTTTTTACCATGTAAATTTGGATATGTTATAGATTTGATCATTTCGAATAATTTATTATAATTTTGTTACATTTTAAATGAATTAGTAAATAATATCATATACATGATGTGATAACTCCATGTGATATCATACTGATTTATGTGATCTACTGATTGAAAGTCATAACGAGCTAGAAATTGATTAGGAGTTATAAGGAGTTAAAGTGATTGATTCACATGATTCAATGAGAGTTATAAGAAGTACATTGAATGAGAGTTATGAGGGACACTGATTGAGAAAGTGCAGGAGTAAGATACACTCATTAAATCTGAATACTGATATCGACACAACTACGAACACTATACTGATATTATGACTAACACTAATACTATTTACTATCATTAATAATATTTAACATTATTTACATGATACTAATATTATTATTGACATTAGTAATATTGACTGTTATTACTACTGTGACTGATGATGTAATGGATTGAGATGTGATGAACAATATAAAGATAAATTGATGTAGATAATTAGTATATATATTGATGTATATATTTATTTATATGATTTATAATATATTATTCTCTTTTATTTTGCATTAATTTCAGTTGTAAGATTTTAATTACTTATTAGACTATATGCTCATTATATGATTTTACATGTTTTCAGAAAAGGGTAAATATACTATGATATAAGACTTCGTACAAAAAAAAATGAAATCATTTTTTTTTTATTAATTGATAAGCTCTAGTTAAATTGTTAAAATGAAATACTGATGTAATTCTTCTAATATAGATCCTTGATTTCAATTACTTGTTAGGTTGTGTGCTCATTACGTAATTTTACATATTTTCAAGAAAGAGTAAATACCATATGATATAAGGCTCCAAATAAGACAAAAATGCAATTATGTTTCTTTCCATTGTTAATGGATAAGCTCTAGTTAAATGGCTAGAATAAAATACTAATGTAGTTCTTCTAATATAGATCCTAGAGTGTGACAGTTACATACTGGAGTATTATAATTTGATCGTCCTTAAGTTTATAAATGATCTTTATACAATATTCAAATACTAGTGGGATCATTTCAATCGAACATGACCCATGCATTTTTTTTCCTTCTAATGGTTTTTTATGTAAAAATCTTGGTGTTTTGAATTTCTTTATTTGTGAGTTGGATACTCGTGTAGTGCTAAGACGTAAAATCCTTTTACTTTACCCCCACGAATACTCTAGCCCACAATAGCTCGTTAGCTCATCGACTTACTAACCTTTTATTGAGCTGATATTGATTTGGCTCACAAGTTTATTCAGCTCACTCTCATCCGTAATTCTTTTTATTCGGTGTTTAAAAAGGTACAAGTATGCTAATTGGATCAAGCTAATGGAACTTTTTCTAGTGCAAATCTCTGTCCATTCATATTTTACCAATTTAAATCATCCAACATATAAAGGATATGATCGCCAACTAATGCATTGATTCTAGGTTATTTAGGGGTTGTTTGGTTGTATGAAAAATAAATGAAATGTAAAAAAGAATATTTTAGAGTTGTTTGGATAAGTGTAAAAGGAATGCATGAGATTACTTTTTTTGTTTAGTTTGAAGTAAAATAAATGCAATGTAAAGTGAAAAAAAAAAGTGGTTAGTGGCTAACCTGATGACAGTGTGGCCGACGGGCAGACAACTGGTGGTGGCTGACAGGCAGACAACCAATGGTGGCCTACTAGCGAAGGCCGACATCCAGCACATGGCGGTGGAGGGAGGTAGCAATTGTAATTAATTTTCGATGTATTTAAAACTCGTCCAAATTGGAGAAATTCCAAATACACAAAAAATGAACAAGATGATGAATTTCAAATACATCAAAATTTTATATCGCATTTGTTTTACTTCAAACCAAATGCCAATATTTTTAAAACTATTGTGTTTGAAATACTTTATACTCTATTTGTGGAATTTTTATTGCGTCCTCCCACCTGACGTAGAGATACGTCCTCCCACCACTAAAAAACTCTGTTTTTGCTCGGTATTGCTAGCTATTATTTGGTATTAACGAAGAATATCATCATGTGAAGACCAATACCAAGTTATACCGAGCTATACCGAGCAATACCGAGCTATACCGAGCAATACCGAGTTTTTTGAAGGAAAAACTAGGTATTTTTTTGTATTGCTCGGTATAGCTCGGTATTGCTCGGTATAGCTCGGTATAACTCGGTATTGGTCTTCACATGATGATATTCTTCTTTAATACCAAATAATAGTTAGCAATACCGAGCAAAAACCGAGTTTTTTAAGGGTGGGAGGACGTATCTCTACGTCAGGTGGGAGGACGCAATAAAAATTCCTATTTGTGGACAACCAAACAACCTCTTAATCACATTAAAATTATAACGGGTTTCAATGCAAACAGAATCAACCATTATGATTTTCTTTTAGATAATGGAAGACCAAATGATTGGTCATACATGGAAGACGTTTTAACTTTGTTGCAAGACCATAATGTCACATTTTACTTGGATGATAGATACTCTCCTTCTGCTTCTACATCCTAATTTAATTTTAGAATCCATAATTTTATATAAACTTTAAATTCAATATCACACTGTCGATCTTTACAATTTTGATGTAAAAATTATATATTGGTCGAGTCATAATGATTTTTTATGCCTAAAAAATTACTTGATCGACAAAACACTCAAGATAATATTTGAATTAAAAATTTTTAGAATTAGATTCAAGATCATCCAAACTCCGATTGCAACAAACTTATGATCGAATTGAATGTCTCGACGAGATGAATTTATTGACGCTTCAAATAATATGATCAGATTTAAAATGAGCTCAAATCAGGCACATGAATTATGTTTGAAAAATTCTAAACATAAATTGATGGAACAAATGACTTCCAATATGTCATGCTTATAATGAAATCGAGCATCTCAATGAGACTAATCTAACAAGCTAAAGATTACTCGATTTAGGCTTCGTTTGGGACAGCTTTCTTACTGCTTCTTAAAGCGGTTTTTTAGTTCAAATATTAATATTTTGTTATTAGAAAGCCGCTTTAAGAAGCACTAAGAAAGCCGTCCCAAACGAAGCCTTAGTCTTTGTTAAGGTATTCAAATATTTGATAAATAATCTATGATCAATGGGAGAAATGTTGACAGTATGATGGAGTGCTATAAATTTTGATCAAATTTATCAAAATGCATATTCAAAAAAAGATATAATTGTTAGTACACCTAATATACACCGCAGGAATTCCTCTCATTAAACAGCTCCAACTACCTTGGCATTGTTTCTCCTTCGACTGTCAAGCCGCCTGCAGCCTAACGGCTTTCCCAGAGAACATCATTACCTTTTACTGTTATATACCTATGGATGTAATACCTTTCTATGATGAATATACAACATAGTATTGTCCTGCTTGTCTGTATCTTCTTCTTCCATTACAGGTTTATGAGTTCGTTCATGGTATCAGAGCCATAACGCCTCTGTTTTTCTTTTATCCTTTCTTCAACAATGGGAGATCAAAGCTCCTTTATCGCCGCTCAGTCGGGCTCATCAACCCCGGCGACGGCGTCTAATCCGGCAACCGGAGATCTCAGTATCCCAGCTTCTCTCAAGTTCCTAATGACTTATAATCTCAAACTCATTGTCGCAAATCAGCTCACGAGCGACAACTATCCCATCTGGAGGCTTCAAATCTTTCAATTATTCTCTGCAAATGGCTTTGAAGGACATCTCACGGGAAGTGTGCTGCAACCATCCGCTGAAAGCAGTCCCAACGAACTTCGACAGTGGAATATGATTGATCAAAATCTGATATCTGCTCTTCTCTCCACTATTTCACCAGCGATCTTACCCTACATTTTGACATTAAAGTCGGCCAAAGAGATCTGGAGCACACTTGAGCTTCGTCTTCAACCTACCAACAGATCACGTGTGATACAACTAAAGAATGAGCTGTATCACATACAAATGAAGGATCTCTCAATGATGCAGTACCTAGCAAAGGTGAAGGCACTGGTAGACAACATCGCAGCTGCTGGCTCGTTCCTTGATCCCGAAGAGATCATCCTCCACATCCTTAATGGATTACCTCCCTCCTACAACTCGTTTAAGACGTCTATTCGAACCAGCCAGCTTCCTATCAGCCTAGACATCTTGTATTCACTTCTCTGCAGTGAAGAAATCCACATTGGCACTGACATTCAGCGAGATTCAAATCAGGTCGCAAACAATACTGCATTCTACGCCAACCGAACAAATACATCCAGAGGACGCTCTGGATACAGGGGAGGCAGAGGCCGTGGAGCTCCATTCAAGCCAAATTCAGCTCGCACCATCTTTACTGACTCAAGCAGACCTATATGCCAGATATGCGAAAAAACGGGACATAATGCATCCATCTGCTGGCATCGATTCGATTCGGCCTATACCAGCCCGACTGCTTCTACACCGCGGGCTCTGCTTGCAAGTCAGCAACCAACATCACTCAATGAATGGGTACTTGATTCTGGAGCTTCGACGCATCTTACGCATGACGCCTCACACATACAGCAACTCGTTCCTTATGCTGGTTCAGAGTCCGTTTCGACAGCAAATGGCAGCTCTCTTCCTATTCACAACTCTGGACAAGGACTTCTTCCTCTCCCCGACTCTAATCGTAAGCTTTATCTTAAAAATCTTCTTCATGTCCCTCTTCTAACTCATAATCTTCTTTCAATCCACAAACTTACAACTGACAATAATTGCTCCATCTCTTTCGATTCACATGGCTTTCTTATCAAGGATCTTCAGGACAACCGAATCCTCATCCGTGGTCGATGTCGTAACGGACTCTACTCTGTCACTCTGCCAACAGCCCTTCACACAACCATTTCATTCAACGACCACTGGCATTCCCGCTTAGGACACCCGAATGCCAGAATTCAGCAACTTTTATCTAGGACTTTTCCTTCAATATGTACTTCTTTAGAATCTTTTGTGTGCAAGTCATGTAATGTGGCCAAAAGCCACAAGTTGCCTTTCTCTTCGTCTTCAACTCGTGTAACCAAACCGTTTATGCTAATACACACCGATGTTTGGGGACCTGCTCCCATATCATCTCTAAATGGCTCTCGCTACTATGTCTTATTTACCGATGATTACTCACGCTTCTCCTGGCTCTTTCTTATGCATACCAAAGATGAAACTTTATCCAAATTTGAACAACTACACAAACTAATAAATAACACATTTAATTCCAAAATAACAACCCTTCGCTCAGATGGTGGAGGCGAATACACAAGTTATGCCTTCCGTGCGTACCTCACCAAACATGGTATAACTCATCAATTCAGTTGCCCTTATACTCCTGAACAAAACGGTGTTGCCGAAAGAAAACACCGTCATCTACTTGACACCACGAGAGCTCTCCTTCATGAGGCTCATCTACCCCATAATTTGTGGGCCGAAGCTCTTCTAACTTCAAATTACTTAATCAACTGATTACCCACTAAAGTATGCCATAATCATTCACCTTACTATCTTCTTCATCAACGTCAACCCACCTACACTCATCTACGCACGTTCGGCTGTCTCTGCTTTCCGTGGCTCAAGCCAACCACATCTACTAAACTTCATCCTCGCTCCAACGAATGTGTCTTCGTCGGCTACTCCACGGCACACAAAGGGTACCGATGTCTCAATCCATTACAAATCAAATTCACATTTCGAGACATGTTGTGTTCTACGAGAACGTATTTCCCTTCCACAAACCAACTATCAACACTACTCCATCCACAGAATCCTCCAACACATTCACGTTCCTTCTTCTTCCCACCTCACAAAGCACCAACACATCACAATCTCTTACCTCACCCATCCAAACCAATCCTCCACCAAGCATTCCTCCTTCCTCTACCAATCCCTTCAGCAACTCAGAACCGGTCCATGCCATCACACCCGAACCTTCCATTCCCAATTCTCCATCTCTTCAACCCTCCACTCATCCAATGCAAACCCGTCTCAAGTCTGGTATTCACCGTCCCAAACCCATATTCAATCTATTAACATCACTCAAAATTGATTCCACCCCCACCACACATCATCAAGCCCTCCGAATACCTCAATGGAGAGCCGCCATGTCTGAAGAATTTCGGGCTCTGCAATCCCAAGGAACGTGGTCCTTGGTGTCACCTCCTCCTCATTGCAACGTCCTTGGTTGTCGATGGACTTTCAGGACAAAATATAATGCTCATGGTCAGGTAGAGCGCTACAAGGCTCGTTTGGTTGCTCAAGGCTTCAACCAAGTACTCGGCATCAACTATCATGAGACCTTTAGTCACGTAGCTAAAATGCCCACTATTCGTATCATGCTCCTCATTGCTCATTCCTGTGGCTGGCCAACACTGCAATTTGACATCTCGAATGCCTTTCTTCACGGTGACCTTCATGACGAAGTCTATATGCTTCAACCTCCGGGATTCATTGACCGTGAGAACCCTGCTATGGTTTGCAAGCTTCACAAGGCCATATATGGTCTCAAACAAGCTCCAAGAGAGTGGTATAACAAGTTCACTTCGGTTCTATGTTCCTTTGGATTCAACTTCAGCAAAGCAGATCCGTCACTTCTCACTTATCTAAAAGGAGATGTTCAAATATATGCCCTCATTTACGTCGATGATCTTCTTATCATTGGCAGCCATTCCAGCACTATACAGCAGCTCCAGCAACTCTTACACAAGCATTTCTCCCTCAAGCAATTGGGACAAGTCTCCACCTTTCTCGGGATTCAAGTCACCCGCACCCCAACTGGAGTTTTTCTTCATCAATTTGCATATGCTACAGACCTAGTTCACGCTGCCAATCTAGAACAAAGCAAACCCGTCAACACACCCATGAGTCTAAAGCCATCAACCACTGCAGATTCTTCTCTACCTTATTCGGATCCTCAACAGTTTCGACGTCTTGCAGGCTCTCTTAACTATCTTACAATTACGAGACCAGACATAGCATATGCAGCTAATCAAGTCTGTCAAAGGATGCATGATCCGACCAACGCCGACTTCATGGCCTTGAAGCGTCTGCTGCGTTACATTCATGGAACAATTCATTATGGTCTCCCACTTACCACTGCAGATCTACTACTTCGATCTTACTCCGATGCTGACTGGGCAGGCGACACCGCTGATCGGAAATCTACTACGGGCTTCTGTACTTTTCTTGGCACAACCCCCATCTCATGGTGTGTCAAGAAACAAACTACCGTCTCATAATCCTCAACCGAGGCGGAATACAGGTCTCTCTCGTCGGCTACATCTGACGTCATTTGGCTAAGATGTCTCCTATCATATTTTCACTTACCTCCTACAGTACCCACTCCTCTATATTGTGACAATACTTCAGCAATGACAATTGCTCATAATCCTATCTTTCATGCACGCACCAAACACATTGAAATTGATTATCAATTCATCCGAAATCACATCAACAATGGTGTCATTACCCTTCATCATGTTCACTCGGAGGATCAACCAGCCGATCTTTTAACTAAGCCGCTATCTCAATCCAGATTTCAAACACTTCGGGACAAATTAAGCATTCAGCCCATCTGTAACGACCCCAAGATCAAACTTGGAAAGAATGTCAATCAAT
The DNA here is from genome assembly GCA_016618105.1 of Dendrobium huoshanense. Classification (NCBI taxonomy): domain Eukaryota; kingdom Viridiplantae; phylum Streptophyta; class Magnoliopsida; order Asparagales; family Orchidaceae; genus Dendrobium; species Dendrobium huoshanense. The sequence goes on along the minus strand of CM028350.1, from coordinate 41,803,858 downwards.
TACTCCAACAATTTACCAGAGTTATCTAAAACCTTCAGTAAGTAATCTATCAAACATCTAAAAATTTAAAACATCAATATATCAGTCGATTCACATCTCAAAACATCATGTACAATACTCAGGAACTACACTATCATTACAAGTAAAGAAGCTATCCTGTCCTGAGTATAAAAGAATCATCAATCGACCAAAAGAACTAAAACCTGAAGATCTGGATCAATTCCTATCTCCTGCTCCCGAGCCCTGACCTGAAAATATCAACCACATATAATGAGCTTTACAAAGCCCAGCATGTCACCTAATACCTATAACTGAAATCAAAGCATGGCGATGCTATCAATATGCATGTCAATCTATCAATCCGAATCAGTCAATGGTCAATGAGTCTATGCAGCGGAAATCAAATCAGTAGTCAATGCAATCCGGAAATCAATAGTCAATAAAACCAGTCAATGCAGCGGCAGGCAAATCGATAAATCAACTCAATCAATCAATGAGAAAAGCAATACGAAACAATGAATCTACGAAGCAATCAATGCAGTGCAGAAACAGGAGGCAGTAGTACAATGAATCTATACGATGTCCATATCCATACTATCAATGCAATATCTATATCTATCTATGTCCATACCAATGCTCAGTAGTATCAATGCTCGGTAATCAATCGATGAAATCAATAGAATCCGTACGATACAGTAAATCCGATCAAATCAATAAGCAGAAATCGATAAAGCAATAAATCCGCAAATCAATACAGTAAACATGTAATTCAATACTATATACTGAACAAGTACAATCTACTGGCTATGTTGCTGTTGTAGAATCCATATTGCTGTTGTAGATATCATTTACATTGGTTCAATCAATAAGAGTCGTCACTCTTTTCGCCCGTCGGCATATCAATAAACTTCTTATGACTCCCATCAATATATCAATAATCAATGTTTAAAGGAAAGCCCGTCGGCCCACCATCCTGTACAGGTATCAATCAATCTTCAACCAATGTTCAACCAGGTTCCACTTGTGATCAGTATCAATAATTAATCAATAATCAATATTAAAGCAATCATATCAATAATCATATGCATATCGATTCAATCTATCAATTTCAGTCAAAACAGAAATCATACGAAAATCGGGCAGAGTAACGGTAGTCTATCGAATTTACACAAAAATCCTACAAAAAGATACAAATCCCAAATTTCTCCAAATTACCAACGAATATCTACGGCATCAATACAAGACTATCAACGTAAAGAATCCAAATCAAATCAAGTCCTGATAATTTTCTATTCGATTAAAATCGCGTAGAATCAATTCCGACCGGTAAAATCTTCGTAGAATACAGTCAAATCGTGTATAATAGTCATATCTATAACATACTAAAAGTTGTGCGGTGAAAGTTGTGTCAAATCAAAATCAGGTCAAAAAGTAGACTACGAAAACACAAAACAGTGCACAACTCGATCAAAACACAATATCTTCGAAAACAGAAACAGGGTTCGGAGTCCTTACCACGAGATCTACACTTTCTCCAACAGCAGCGTCGGACGAAAAGTGCTCCGCGGTCTCCGAAACCAAGCTTTCCTCTTTTTCCCTTTCTCTTTCTCTCTCCTCAAAATATCTGAAATTAAAAATCTGATTTTCTCTCTCCTCAAAACGAGCTCATTTCCTTATATCTTACTCAGATCGGCCTGGCCGATCGCCAGATCGTCCCGGGACGATCAGATCAAATCCTGATCGTCCTGGACAGTTCCCAGGGCTGTTGTCTGGCCGATAATTTCTACAGTACAGATCGGCCTGGACGATCTCAACATCGTCCCGGACGATCTGTACAGAAATCCTTCCAGAAAACTCACCAGAAATCAGCTGTTTTCAAAGCACTGATCGGCCTGGACGATCTCAACTTCGTCCTGGCCGATTCTGTGAGGAAAATCCAATTCAGAGAGGAACAGTAAGGGAACGAGATCTTACACCATCCATGCTCAATTTGAGGGGGGATGTTAGTACACCTAATATACACTGCAGGAATTCCTCTCATTAAACAGCTCCAACTACCTTGGCATTGTTTCTCCTTCGACTGTCAAGCCGCCTGCAGCCTAACGGCTTTCCCAGAGAACATCATTACCTTTTACTGTTATATACCTATGGATGTAATACCTTTCTATGATGAATATACAACATAGTATTGTCCTGCTTCTCTGTATCTTCTTTTTCCATTGCAGGTTTATGAGTTCGTTCAATAATGAGATATTCAAGGGCTAAAAAAACTAAAGAGTTCTCTTGCATTTTACGAAACAAACACCTCTTGTAGTCTCCGCCACCATTTCATAATTTCTGACAAGATCTAACACTGGTGTTTAAGTTTAAAATTGTATACTTTTGGTCATCTAAATTTCTGACTCCAGTAGTCTCAACACTTTGAAATTGTTATCATCTTGTAACGTAATTAAATCATTTTCTTATGAAAAATTTACTTTTTTTTATCAATGATTAAATAGTATTAAAAAAATCAAAATTGTGTGTGCTATTAATTTTGAAGATGTTTAGAAAAAACTCTGATACATCCTCATGAAGAGTTGTTATGATGTGGTCAAATACACTATTGAAAGTAATGATTAGAAAAGCTATTATGATGCCATTCATGATAAATCTATTGTACAAGTTTTTTTACAAGTTTCTTTTAATAGCATTATTTTGAACTGAAAAGTTTTTGATATTCGAAAATAGAAGGTAAAAAATAGAGGGACGGATGATACATCACTACAAAATATATATGATCAAATGCAAATCTTAATTTAATATTTGAATTAAAAGCTTTTAGAATTAAATTCAAGATCATATAAATTTTGATTTCAACACATTTATATTCAAAATAAATGATTTCATGAGATGAACCTTATAATAACAGAAGTGTCTTAATTCAAATCAAAATGATCTAAAATCACATACTTGAATCATCACAAGAAACTTTACAAAACAATTAAAGGGAGGAAACAACCTCCAAATTTCTCATGTCTACCATAAAAATGAGTGTCTTGTTGAGAAGAAAAATCAATAAGCCTAAGCTTACTCAATTCTAATATAATTAGGCACTTAGATCCTTAAAGAAATGAGTATAAATAGTGCAATCAACATGAACTGTCTAATCGAGTGCTAGAAGATTTTGGCTAAATTAACTAAAACAACAATACAAAAACATATAAATAGAAACCATTCCACGTAAGAATGGGAGCTTAGACTTGGAAATGAACATGGAGTAAGAGAAAAATCTATCAATAATCTCCACAATCACCCCAACTACAATCATCTTAACAACCATCACCTAGCCACATTCACCCAATAAACATATCTGAACCATCTTATAAAAACCATTGCTTGGCTTTAGTTGCTCGATTAAAATCATCAAACTATAGTAGTATAACTAATATTACTATATCATAATTGCCCAACTAAGAAATTCCTAATCATAGTAGCAATATTACTTATGAACAACTACTATTGCCTGACTATCTTATCTTAGCGGTTGGGGTGATTTTTGCTACTTTGTTAGATGATGGTCCTGGTATCGTTAAAAATGGGGATGGTGTTGGTCACAATGAGAAGGTAAATGATCTGTCTAATAGTGTTTTTCCTAGTATTGTTTTGCCTCTGCTTGAGTCAATTACTCCCTTGGGGAGGGCGATTGAGAATGATTCGGTGATCCCTATTACTGATGATCCTCCATCAGAGAATTGTGAGGTTGTTTTGTGTTGTGATGATGGTGATGTGGGTGACCATGTCTTGGTGGCTTCCCCTTAGGGCGAGATTGAGATTGTCAGTCTTGGCATTATTGGTCTTGTTGCTGGTAATGAGCTAATGAATGTGGATGATAAAGAACTTTGTGATGTTAATATGGGGGTGGTGAACATTGATTCTAATGAGTTGGATCCTTCTATTGTTTCTCCTGTGACACCTGCTGATCTGGTTGTGTCGGTCTCCTTTATGGGATTGAGAGTGAATGAACAAGTTGTTGAAGTTCCAATTTCTTTACTCTCTGCTAACGCCTTGTATGCTCATGTGGGCGTGATATCGAGGGAAAATATTTTGGAGAAAATTGATTGGCTTGAAGGCTCTCTATCTTCTCCTTATGAGGATGGTGAAAAGGAAGTGTTTGAACATGATGACTTAGTTGATTCTAATGAAAGTCATGGCCCTACTTTCATTCAGATGGGTAAACGAAGAAAGAGGAAATACAAAAAATAGCTATTTTTTGGGTTGGCTTGGTGGCTGCGCTGCTTTGGAGCTGTGGGGTTACTGTTGTGCTGCCAGTTTTTGGATCTTTGGGCTACGGCTTTGGATGGCATTGTAGCTTTGGTTGTATACGTTTGACTGTTGGGCAATTGGTGACTTCCTTTGACTCTTTTTTTATTTGATTCTGCTTAGGATGGTCTTCTTTTCGTATTGTCTTGATTTTTTGTTTTTAGGTGAATTCCGAGGCTCTCAGGTTTGTATCTTTCAAATGATGTTTTTCAGCGAGCATTGGAGTCATTATGGACTTGTTCTTTTTTCTCTTCATTAACTTGTAGGCATCTTCCGTGGTTTTTTTTTTTCAAAAAAAAAAAAAATTAGTGTTTCATTTGCTTCTCTTCCATTTCATTTGCTTCTCTTCCATTGAAGTTTCATTATCCAAGAATGTAAACTAATTTTTGGCCTAGTTCTTCTTTTGATGATCGATTCAACATATGATAAAAAAGATGATATTGGTTCCATTTCATCTCTTCAACAAGTTTAGCACCGAGCATAACAATCCTAATTTTCCGATGTAGGGAAGAACCTATAATTAACTTTTTGATAAATTTTCAAACGAACAATTTAAACGAAATCTTTCAATTTCTTATTTTACTATGACATTAAATTCAACACTTCGCAACTATTCACATCAGGACCCAACCACATTGGCAACCCTACGTTATCATATTTGATCCAACAATAAGATGACCAACTTCTGATGATGGCCATATCAACTTCTGATGATGGCCATATTTCAAAAAAGAAATAAAAATGGAGACTAAGATTTCGTTTGGGACGACTTTTTTTACTACTTCTTAAAGCGGCTTTTTAGTACACAAATAAAAAATTTTGTATTAAAAAGCCGCTTTAAGAAACATTAAAAAAGCCGTTCCAAACAAAACCTAAGTAAAACTACAAAATGAAGACTAAGCTATTACTGAGACACAGAGAAACCCACAAAATAGTTAGTAGTTTTATTAACAGACTGCAACGCTGGCTCCATTTCCAGACAAAATAAACTCGCCTTCTTCTTCCCTTTCTACTACGCTACCTAAAGCTAATAAATACGGAGGAAGAGTTAAGAAGCAAACGCCAGCGCAACAATCAATGCCCAAATTAATTGACAGCTACGTTGCAGGCAACCCAACCAGCCCACCTGTAACGCCATTCATTTATAGCCATCACTGCCGCGCCTTTGTTGTCTTCTATCCCTAATTATTGCAATCAAAAAGACAAAATTAATTTTATAAATATATATATCAGGTGAGTTGTAAGATATATTTTAACATATAAAAAATATTTGGTAAATATTTATAATATTTGTTTTTATCTTCCAAAATAAAAAGAGTATTTTAAAACTTATATATATATATATATATATATTAAAAATTACACAGCTCAGTGATTAAGATGACTATGAGTTTATAATTAAATTTATTTAAAGGTTAAAAAATATGAGAAATTGCAAATATATTGGTTAGGTTATTTAGTTAAATTTTGATTGGTTAGTTGTTGGGTTACTTTGGAGAAATTTTTTAGTGTGGAGTCTGGACGCAGAACTCCCTTCTGATACCAACCTGAATGCTCCAAGTCAGCAGTACCGAGTCATGGTATAGAGTAGTACCAAGCGAAGGGGTGACATGACACATTCTAATTAGTCTTCGGACGGTCCGCACAGAATAATTTCTTGTTACTTTGAGGCTAATTCAATATATACAACAAACGAACTGAGTAGTGGCTCACTGGTTGATGAAACAATTCAGTACTGCATGATACACGTTTGATGCCCTCAACTGTCTAAAATGTATATAAAGCTTTTATCCACTGCATATGATTAACACAATGTATTAAATGATTCATATCATAATTGTTCGACAAATTTTACATTAGCTCTCAACAAACTAACGCAACCCTCTAGGCCCGACAACGGCAATGTTAAGATATATCTTGATTGTTATAATATTCCTTTTTTGTTCTTTTAAAAAAATATCTTAAATTTTTAATAATTTTTCACTCCAAATATTTTTGAACAAATTATCAAATAAATCTTAAAAAAATGGAATTATCACTAAGCATGATTAAGATTTAAGACAACTAAGGATTGTGCAGCTACATTTTAACAAAATTGTATAGCTGACGATATATTTTTAATATTGTAATGCATCTTAATAGTTATTAGTACGTAAGAGATTTGGAAGTATTATTTTAAGAGTAATTCTTTTAAAATTGATGTCGATCGAACAACTTTGGATTCCTGTAATTATTACAACAAAGATCTCCTATAAATTTATTGGAGCTTATTTGCACGCCTTCTCGTTGACGAGGAGGATTTAGTTGGCCAATTAGGGTTGTGAGGTCATGATGAATTCTCCTCTTTATTTTTATTTTCAAAAGTCAATCTATTTATTCAATTTAAGCTTTATTTGGAACAATTTTCGTACTATTTTTTAAAATGGCTTTTTAGAATAAAAATTTACTTAAACTTTTTTACTAGAAAGCTGTTTTAGAAAGCAAGAAGAAAACTGTCTCAAACTAAGCCTGGATCAATTGAATAATAATATATTATATTTATTTTAAAGTAGAAATAATAGATAAATATTTTAACCAAACATAATTTAAGTTTCATTTAGGGAGAAATTATTATGTGAGGTAACTGAACGGTTCATAAGTAAATCAGAATGCATAACGTCACCAGGTACCGAGCGGTACACAACAAAGAAAATGTGTGGCGTGTTTTCATTTGCCTCTGGACGTCATTTGATGACTGCACTGAATAATTTTTTTTTAATTTAGGACAGCTTTCTTGTTATTTTCTAAAATAATATTTTAATAAAAATATTTTTTGAACTAAAAAATAACTTTAAAAAGCAGGTGTCCCAAAAGAAACTTTAGATTAGAATATATGAACTTAAATTATCTTCCTCTATATGTAGGATAATAAGATGATTGATGAACAATTAATATATCAGGGGCTAGATCAATGGTGGGGAGCATTTTTATTTTATTTTATTTTCTTTGCAAAATCAGCATTTAAATTTGGCCTATTGGGATTCTCAAATCTTTTTCCAATCAATTTGTGATACATTATTCTTTCAAATGTCTCCGCTGATGCAGCCCATCTTGATTTGTTTGTTGGAAGCTTAGAAATCAACTAAAAGAGTTCTTGGATTCAAAGCTTGCGTTTGTAATGATGAGTACGAGTTTGACTTAATTGATTCAAAAATCTCAAAAAATAAAAAATAAAATCTAATTTGTCATAGATCATAATTTTATAAAAATTAGTTTATGAATTATGATTTTAATCTCTTGTTATGTTATGAAGAAACCAAATTTAAAGCAATAGGAATAAAATTGATCTTCCTTGATCAAACTAAACAATAATTTCTTATGCTTGATATTTATTTATTTTTTATTTTTTTGTGAGTAAAAAATATTCTTATGAATTAAAAAAAACAATTATTTTACCGTAGGAATATTTATGACACAAATATATTAGAAAATATTTTGTTTTACTAGAAATTTCTAGAACAAAAAAAAAAAAACCCAAGTGGGGCCAGCATCGACATATGAATAGCATAGTGACATCAGTGCAAAATTGTCAACTAAGAGAGACTAATTCGAAAGCCATCATTAAGCAGTTGCTGTTTAGTTGCAACAGCATGAAATCAAACAAAATAAATAAAAATTAAGGGATGTAAGATAATATATGAGGGATGACGTCTGTGATTGTAGAGGACAGATTAGCTTAACTAAGTAGTTAGCGTGTCGGTTGGTTATCTTACTTAGTGCTTAATGAACTCTTGAGGAAACGCAAGAGATCTCTCTTGGTAGAAATTATTTTATGTGGAGTTCGTACATAAAAAATCATCCGGACTGTAACTATATACATTGTGTACACTCACATATTCAGATGGTTCTTCCCGTCCGAACTCCGCACATAATAATTTCTCCTCTCTTGGAGTTTCGACGAAGGATTCCAACAAATGAACTAAGGAGAAAACTTATTTATAGTAGAGAGAGAAATCAAATGATGGGAATCGACGGTATTGCCCATTTAATTATGTGCAAAGAGAAATCAACTCATGCAAATCAATAATATTGCCCGTTTAATCTTCGCAATTTGGTAAAATGAATGCTACTAACATCATCTTTACTGTTTACTATCATTAAGAGTATGCTAATCTCTCTCAATTTCTTCTTCAATTTGATTTTATTCAATCAAACATATTATTATTTTGTTCACAAAAGGAAATGTGTCAACTTTTTTTGCATTATTAATTTATGTGGTTAATACATCATAATCCCTTAAAAGCCTTCATTCATACCTATTTCCAACTCTCAGATTTAAATTACTCGTATCATCAATATTCATATTATTACCAATCTTTTATTGAAATTGTTGTTGGCTTCAACAAAATATTTGCCATACTACTACCTTTAGGCCCCTTTATTCCTTCTCCTATCAAATATAATCATCAATGATATTTACATTCTATTTTGAGGGAAGTATTATAGGTCACAACTAACGACATGGCTTATTAAGACTTCATTTGGATCAACTTTTTTATTGCTTTTTAAAACAATTTTTTTGAACTACATTGAAATTATTGTACTAGAAGCTCTTTAGAAAACAATAAGAAAGTTATCCCAAACGAAGCTTAAAGCAGCTTCTAGTACGAAAATTTTTATTTTTAAAAAATATATATATAATAAAAATTGTTTTAAAAAACAACTGAAAAGCTGTCCCAATATATATATACAATCAGCTTTTATGTTTACTCTAGTTACTTGTTGTTGTAGAAATTGATCTTCCGTTGAGATCTTTAGGCGGGAATCAAGAAAACAATTGTATTAACTTCCCTGCCTAGATACAGAGAGACTCTCTTTATATAAGAGATTAATTACATGGAAACCATACTAATTACAAGTAAGCCACAGAGCATTCTGGAAACGTCCTAGATGCGGCTAAACTAGCTTATATATGCTAATACCCCCCTTCAAATTGTTGGGTCCTTAGACACAGTCAATTTGTCACGTAGAAAGACAAACCGTGGAGTGGAAAGTGATTTGGTAAAAATATCGGCTACTTGATCTGTTGTACTAATGGGTAGAAGCCGTATATTTGTTTGTTGGATGTGATCCCGCAAAAATTTTTGATCGATCTCTATGTGTTTGGTGCGAGAGTGAAACATTGGATTGTTGGCTAGTGCTATGGCCGACATATTGTCACAATGAAGATCAGTCGGGTAGTTTTGGGGAATGCTGAAGTCGGAGAGTAGTCGTCGAAGCCAAACTATGTCCGCAGTCAGAGCTGCAAGAGCTCGGTATTCCGATTCTGTGGATGACCGAGAGACTGTTCGCTGTTTTTTTACCGTCCAGGATACGAGCGTATCACCTAGGAACGAGCAATATCCGGATGTGGATCTCCGTGTAATTGGATCTCCAGCCCAATCAGCATCTGAAAAGGATTTTAATATTAAGTTAGAATTGGTGATGGGTAATCCATAGTGCAACGTACCTTTGATGTAGCGAAGCAATCTTTTGAGGAGATAGAAGTGGGAAGGCATAGGATCATGCATGTATTGTGAGAGAAGATTGATGCTATAAGAAATGTCCGGCCGCGTTAACGTAAGATATTGTAACGAGCCTATGATGCTGCGGTAGTAAACCGAGTCCTGTAATTTTTCTGTGTTGAATTCGGTTGGCATCTTTGTACAAGTCGGGTTGGCTAACGGATTACACCGAAGCATGTCCGCTTGTGCTAGAATGCTTGCCGCGTATTTCTCCTGTGACAGAAAAAACGAATTATTAGTCTTGTGAATATTAATGCCAAGAAATTCATGTACTTCCCCAAGATGTTTCATGGTGAATGCTTGACTGAGCTGAGAGATTGTGCTTTTGATTTTGGTCATGTCAGACCCGGTGATGAGGATATCATCAACGTAAATGAGAAGAAAAATTTGAGCGCCATCTTTGATGTAAATCAGAAGAGAGGGATCTGCCTGACTGTGAACAAAGCCAATGGTTAGAAGGAACGATGTGAACGTGGTGTACCATTGTCTGGGTGCCTGTTTTAACCCATAAATTGCCTTGTCCAGTTTGCAAACGTAGTGTGGTCGTGAGCTATCTTCGAATCCTTTTGGTTGAGTCATATAGACCGTCTCTGATAAAGAGCCGTGAAGAAACGCATTTGCCACGTCCAGCTGTTGGACTGGCCAGTTCTTGTGAAGTGCAATGGTTAATAGGATACGGATCGTCGGTAATTTGACGACGGGGCTAAACGTTTCCGTGTAGTCGATACCGAACTCTTGATTGTTCCCCTGTGCGACCAACCGTGCTTTGTATTTGGCTATTGACCCGTCGGTATGATATTTGGTCCTATATGTCCACTTTGATCCGAGAATAGAGACATTTTTAGGTGGTTCAATCAAGTGCCATGTACCCTGTTTTTGAAGTGCAAAAATTTCTTCTGCCATAGCGTTTCGCCAATGTACACTTTTAGATGCCACGGCATAGGTAGTTGGATCTGTGGAATCAGAAGATGTGTTAGAGAAAAGATTGAGGCGAGTTGGTTGGCGAAGAGAACCGGTTTTACTGCGAGTGGTCATTGGATGACAGGAGACAGGGTTGTGGGCATCGAGCTGATTGTCTGACGAGGTGTGCTGTCTCTGGATTGGCTGCACGGGTGATTGAGCGATTGGTTGAGAAGTATGTAACTGATCGGAGGGAAAGGAAATCTGCATTTCCTTGTTAGCAGCATTAGCCTCCTTAGTGGAAGCAGGTATTAGTAGCCTTGGTATTACCTCAGTCGTGGATGCAGCTGGAGTGGAATGAGATATGGAAAATGGAAAAATATTTTCGTGGAAGGTAACGTTCCTGGAGACAATTATTTTGTTAGTTTGAAGGTTAAGACATCTATACCCTTTGTAGCCATCAGAGTATCCAAGGAATAGGCACGGCTGAGCGTTTGGCATCAGTTTGTGCCGAGTTGGAGCAGGTGATAGGGGATAGCACTTGCATCCAAAAACTCTGAGATCTTGGTAATCCGGTATCCTGTGAAACATAAGTTCAAGAGGAGAACTCTTGTGAGTGGTGTGTGAAGGCAGCCTGTTAATTAAATAAGTCGCAGTGTTCACTGCGTCAGGCCAGAAAGAGGGCGGCATGGAAGCAGTTAGAAGCAGCGTTTTCGTAGTTTCTATAATGTGGCGGTGTTTACGCTCGGCCATGCCATTCTGCTCCGGAGTGTAAGGACACGAGATCTGATGAGTGATACCGTGTTTAATGAGAAAATTTTTGAAATCAGTATTGACGAACTCGGAACCGCCATCAGTGCGTAGCATTTTAATACGATTTGAGGTGAGGTTTTCAATCTTTGCTTTAAATTGAACAAACGTAGAGAAAACATCAGATTTAAAATGTAAAGGAAAAATCCAAGTAAAACGCGTATAATCATCTACAAAGATGACGTAGAATTTGAATCCTTGAGCGGAGGGAGTAGGAGCCGGACCCCATACATCGCTATGAATAAGAGCGAGCGGTTGAGATTGTCTGTTTAAAGAGGTAGAAAACGTGTTTTTATGACATTTAGAAGCGGAGCAGATTTCACATTTATTTTGCTGTTTGTTCATGTGCAGCAAAGGATTACAAGAAGAGATAAAATCGAAAACAAATTTGTGTGGATGACCAAGGCGTTGGTGCCAGAGGTTGGAGTTTTTCCACTGAGCAGTGAGCGCCGGATGGTACCGATCTTGAGTCTTCAGCGGAATTTTGTAGAGTCCGTCATTGGACGGTCCTCGCAGCAGTATATCCTGCGTCTCTAGATCCTTCAACACAAAACCGTAGGGATCAAACGTAATAGATATATGATTGTCTTTGGTTAGTTGAGAAATAGATAGAAGATTAAATTTGAGAGAGGGAGTATGGAAAATTTGGGAGAGCCACAGCTTACGAGAGGGGGTCGGGAGAATACCCGCCCCGGAGTGAGAGATGCTAACAGCATTTCCATCACCAACGGTGACCGTTTCTGAACCATTGTATGGCTGGACCGTAGACATGTTATCTAACGAGTTGGTGAGATGAGAAGAGGCTCCCGAGTCCAAGAACCAGTTGACGTCCGTTGTGTCCGAGGCCGCTAGCAGAGCTGAGTTAGTATTCTTGGACGGAGCTGTATAATGTAAATCTGTTCGGTGCCAACACGAATGAGCTGAGTGGCCCTTCTTGGAACAGATTTGACAGATCACATTTGCAAACGAATTGTTGCGAGTGTTTGTGGAGGAGCCGTAAGTGTTCTTAGCTCGGGATCTCCTGCCTCTGCCTCTGGTTGTGAATAGAGCCATAGTAGGATCGGAGACTGTCGCAAATTTGGCGGCGTCCGAAGCGAGATTAATTTCTTCGCTTAGCAGGAGAGGATAAATTTGATCCAGGGATAGCGGAAGCGGAGTCGTTCGAACGGACGATTTGAACGACTGGTAATGAGGAGGAAGACCGTTGAGAATGTAGTGAATAACATCTTCTGCGTCAAGCGTGCAGCCAGCTGCTGCTATGTGATCCACGATGGATTTTATTTCGGACAGGTATTCTGTCATAGATTGATTTTTGAGGGCAACGTTGTGCAAAGCGTTCTTGAGTTGCATCACTTTTGAGCGGTTGGTCGCTTGAAATCTTGTTTCAAGGGCGGACCAGACCTGCGCAGTGGACTCAAGCGAGATAACGTAGGGAAGGATCGACGAGGAGATGGTCGAACATATGGATGCCGAGAGGTTTTGATCGGTTAGAATCCATTGTGCGTAGCATGGATTCGCCGATGTAGATCCGTCGGGAAGAAGAACCGTGGGAGATGGAGACGCAGCTTTAGGATCAAGAAAATGGATAAAACCATTAGCTCGAAGGGTCTTGGTGATCTGCGATTTCCAGATCATGAAGTTATCCGGCGACAGTGGAGCGGTGACGAGATTACGGAGATTAGAGACGACAAATTTAAGTGTTGCCGGGATGAACGTTTCGTCGGGATGAGGATCTTCGCTCCGATCGTGAAGCCGGGAGGAGGCGGAGTCTGCCATTTTCGCAGGATCAAGAACCTATTCCTGATACCATGTAGAAATTGATCTTCCGTTGAGATCTTTAGGCGGGAATCAAGAAAACAATTGTATTAACTTCCCTGCCTAGATACAGAGAGACTCTCTTTATATAAGAGATTAATTACATGGAAACCATACTAATTACAAGTAAGCCACAGAGCATTCTGGAAACGTCCTAGATGCGGCTAAACTAGCTTATATATGCTAATAGTTGTGTGCTTTTTTTGAAGCTTCCTGTAGCATTTTCTTAATCACCTTCATCAAAATATACAATAGAAATTATGTTTCTTCTTCGGTTTCCTGCAATATGTTTTGCTCTATATTGTTATATTGAGATGCCAATATTACTTAATGTTAAAACACATGCATTATTGTCATTTTTTACTTTACTCCTTATATGATATATCTTATCTACTTTGAGAACTTAATCATTACTTTAGGATATATTACATAAATTTTCTCCTCTAAAATTTGACCTATGTACTTGTCTCCTTGTAGTTGGATCTTCAAGTTTTTGGAATGCTCCAAATTCCACTTGAGCATCCAAATCTGGATCAATACTGGCAAAAACATCTCTGAACAAAGTTCTGGCGCCGTGCCAAATGATTTGATTAAAATGAACTGAGTACTGAAATGAAATATAATACAAAAAAAGAACACTATACGTTTAAAAAATTTAGAATTATTTGAATGAGTGTAAAATAAAATCAAGTAATTATTATTTTTACTTGACTTAAAGTAAAATAAATGTATTGAAAAGCTCAATAATTTTGATATTTGATGTCTGGCGAGTGACGATGGTGATAACAATAATGGTCGCAGATAAAGATCTGTAACTAGTGTGGTTGAGAATAATAGCAGTGGGCAGCCGATAAAGAATGACTATTGAGAGGTGATGGAGGCGATGGCTTTTGGAGATTGGCTATGAGTGGTGGCGACAAGAAATAGTCGGTGATATTATGTGGTAATTAAACAATCATAGAGAGTTTACCATATATTTGAAAGTCTAGCAAATTTAACAATTTGCAAATCCTAATATTGAACTAGATGACAAATGCAAAGTCCACCAATGACTTGCATTGTATTTGTAATTCACTCAGCCAAACACTTAGACTTCTTAAAGTATATTGTTAGCATATTGTACACGTGGCTGCCTCTCATTCGTGTTTCTATTATACCGTTAGAACAGAAAGTGTTTTCTTGTATTTACTTTTTCTATATATACCCTGTTTTGTAACACAGTAAAATAAGAAATAGAAAGCATCCTTTATGTTTCCTCTCTGCCTAATTTTCTCTTCAGTGAAACGCTTTTCTTTTCTGTATTCAATTTGACAAGAATCAAGGATTCAACATGGTATCAGATGTTTTAGTCCTTCTTTCCTTCTTCTTGTCTTGATCTCCGCATCCATGGAATCAGCCGATACAGCTTCCTCTACCCAGGCGACCACCAATCTCAATGGCGCCTTCTCTTCCCCTCAAATTCCCTCATCCCTCAAATTCTTGATGAATAGTATCAAGAATGTTACTGCTCAGACTCTTACTGCCGACAATTACTCTATCTGGCGCGCTCAAATTCAGAAACTCTTTCGGGCCAATGGCTTCGAAGGTTTCTTGACGGGTACCGCATCACCTCCGCCATCTACGATTCTCTCATCTTCTGGGCAGAAAATTGCAAATCCCGATTATACTACCTGGACGTCCGTAGATCAAAATCTCGCCGCAGCACTCTTCTCAGTGATCTCTCCTGCAATTTTACCGTATGTTCTCTCTCTCGATCACTGCTCCGACATTTGGCACACTCTGGACCTGCGGCTCAAATCTTGTACACGCTCAAGAATCGCTCATCTCAAGAATGAACTTAGCTTCTTATCCATGAAAGACAAGAACATGACTCAATATCTACTCGATGTCAAATCCAAAGTAGATGCGCTAGCATCTACCGGAGCTCCCATTGACGTCGAGGACGTTATACATTACACACTCAACGGACTACCGAATACGTATCAAGCCTTCAAAACAGCTATTCGGACCAACATGCGATCCGTAAGTGTAGACGAACTTTATACTTTACTCTGCAGCGAAGAACTCAACATGGCACATGAAACTGCCAAAGATCTTCAATCTCTTAACATTACGGGAAATCAAACGGCTCTCACCGCTGGACGTGGAAGAGGACGCGGAAGATCATCTCAGTATCGCGGCAGACCCAATAGTCGTCCACAGAATACAACCAATCAATTTCAAGGCAACAAGTCCAGTCGACCTGTAATAACTTGCCAAATCTGCGGTAAGTTTGGACATTCAGCAATTAAGTGCTGGCACCGTCACGATGACAACTACAACTCCGATCCTACTCCGGCACTTTTCACCACGCCAACTCCGTCTCCATCGTCGGAGTGGTTCCTCGACAGCGGAGCATCTTCTCACTTAACCTCCGATCCAAACGCTCTACACCAAACTCAACCGTATACCGGATCCAGTCAAGTCGTTTTAGGCAACGGACACCAACTATCAATTCATAACACTGGTAAAGGTCTTCTCCCGACCCCGTCAGGTAGCCTCCAACTAAAGCATCTTAATCTCGTTCCGAATTTGTCTTTTAACCTTTTATCTGTTCACAGACTAACCCAAGATAACGACTGCAATATTATATTTTCTTCTCACGGTTATGAAATACAGGACCGGAAGACCCACCGTCGTCTTCTCACGGGTCCGTCTATTAATGGTTTATATCCGCTTCCTGGTTCCAACCGTCCTCTACAGAATATCAAACATCTGGCCCTTCTCTCTGTTCAGCACGTCCCGGACCTCTGGCATAGACGCCTCGGCCACCCGTCTACTTCTATCTTAGCTGATGTCTCCAAAAGAAATCACAACATTCATCTTACGCGTCTCGACTGCAATTCTTGCAAGATGTCCAAGAGCCACCGTCTGCCGATCCCGAGCTCTACTACTATCACAACTTCTCCGTTCTTGCTTGTTCATTCAGACGTTTGGGGGCCATTCCCCATTGTATCTAATAACGGGTTTAGATTTTATGTTTCCTTTATAGATGATTTCTCTAAATTTTCTTGGATTTTTCCGATCACGTATAAATCTGAAGTTTTTACAAAATTTATTGAATTTCAAAATTTTGTCTCTCGGCAATTCAACGCAAATATTAGAACTCTTCGCACCGATAACGGCAGTGAATTCTTAAACAATAAATTCTCAACTTATTGCCGCAATACCGGTTTGATGCACCAAACTACATGTCCTTATACCCCGTCGCAAAACGGAGTCGCTGAACGCAAACATCGACATCTTATCGAGACCGCACGCACTCTTTTAACCCAAGCATCCCTCCCTCATCAGTTCTGGGTCGACACTGTCCTTACGGCTAATCTTCTAATCAACTGTCTACCTTCTCCTAATACGCAAAATAAATCACCTCATGAGCTTCTCTTTGGCAAACAACCGGATTACAATTTTTTCAGGGTATTCGGCTGCCTTTGCTACCCTTGGCTTCGCCCCTACACTCTCAATAAACTCTCTCCCGTATCTCGTCCCTGCGTGTTCATAGGATATGCCACCTCACAAAAGGGATATCGATGTCTAGATCCTTCAACAAATCAAATCTACACTTCTCGTCACGTTCTTTTTAATGAAGCCATTTTTCCCTTTGCTACCAGGAATTATCAATCTACTGAACCATCTACAACTCAATCCTTCACACCCCCCCTTCTACTCGTACCGACTTCTGCACTTACCAACCCCGCACCACATCCCACTGATATACTCATATCCAAAACTTCCTCACACAGCCCGTCCCCTAATATTTCTCATGTTACTTCGGTCAACAACATTTCCACTACCTCCCCATCCGACAACAACCATCAGCCCGAACCAGATCATCAACCCAGCACACAACAACATCACATGATCACCAGACTTAAAAGCGGTACGTACAAACCTAAGAAGATTTTTGATCTCGCTCACACATTACAATCCACCGAACCCTTCACCTATAATCAAGCTGCCAAATCGGAACATTGGCGTGCAGCTATGTCTCAGGAATTTCAGGCACTCCAATCCCAAGGCACATGGGAATTGGTCCCCCCCGATCCATCCTTCCATGTCTTAGGATCCAAATGGATTTTTCGAATTAAATATAATTCTGACGGATCCATCTCCCGCCATAAAGCTCGCCTTGTGGCGAAAGGCTATACTCAAGAATATGGCATTGACTATACCGAGACCTTCAGTCCGGTGGCAAAAATGCCAACTATACGTGTACTCATTCTCCTCGCTCTGCATCACAACTGGGTCATTCATCAGCTCGACGTCTCCAATGCTTTCTTACACGGCAACCTCTCGGACATTGTCTACATGCATCAACCACCCGGGTTCCAAGACTCTTTTCATCCAAATCATGTGTGCCGTCTAAAGAAGGCTCTTTATGGTCTTAAGCAGTCTCCTCGAGAATGGTA
The DNA here is from genome assembly GCA_016618105.1 of Dendrobium huoshanense. NCBI lineage: Eukaryota > Viridiplantae > Streptophyta > Magnoliopsida > Asparagales > Orchidaceae > Dendrobium > Dendrobium huoshanense. The sequence goes on along the minus strand of CM028350.1, from coordinate 41,786,040 downwards.
TGCGACGCTTTCGAACCATTTGATTGTGTACGGCTTCAACATAAGCTCGTCGGACCATTCACTGCTGACTTACAAATCCGGCACTACAAGAATGTACATTCTTATCTACGTCGACGACATTCTTCTCACAGGTAATTCTCAAACCGCTATCTCTAAACTTCTTTCTAATCTTCACAACACGTTTCAGATGCGCAATCTTGGTCCTTTATCACAATTTCTTGGGATACAAACACATCAAACCAAATCCGGCGTCATCTTACATCAACAAAACTATGCAAGGAAGCTGATTGAGCGTGCTGGAATGGCTCAATCGAAACCTGTATCTACACCGGTCCCTACCAAAATCAACCTACACAACAACAATTCCGATCTCTACGACAATCCTCAACTTTACCGACAAATTATTGGCTCTCTTCAGTACCTCACCCTCACCCGACCAGATATTCAGTTTGCGGTCCAACAACTGTCCCAACATATGCAAAAACCGCTCAAATTACACCACGAAGCACTCAAGAGGCTGCTTTGGTTCATTCACGGCACCACGCAGCTCGGTATTCCCTTTTTCCAAGATAATCTTATTTTACAGGGATATGTTGATGCAGACTGGGCAAGTAATCCACAAGACCGCACCTCTATATCTGGATTTTGCAATTTTATCGGACAATCACCCATCTCTTGGCTAGCCAAGAAACAAAGCACAATCGCTCGATCGTCTACCGAAGCAGAGTATCGCGCCCTTGCTACTGAAGCCGCTGAAATTCTCTGGTTACGCCGGCTCCTGGACGATTTCCATATACCGCAGGATCACCCTACTACAGTCTATTGCGACAACACATCCGCCATTTCTCTCGCCAATAACCCCGTCTTTCACGCTCGTACCAAACATATTGAAGTCGACTGCCACTTTATACGTGATTGCATTAAGAAAAAGGAAATCACGGTACACCACATTTGCACCAATGATCAATTGGCCGACATATTTACCAAAGCATTACCAACTCAAAAATTCAGGCAAATATCCAGCAAACTAAATAGCTTCTACGCAGCCATAAGTTTGAAGGGGGGTGTTAGCATATTGTACACGTGGCTGCCTCTCATTCGTGTTTCTATTATACCGTTAGAACAGAAAGTGTTTTCTTGTATTTACTTTTTCTATATATACCCTGTTTTGTAACACAGTAAAATAAGAAATAGAAAGCATCCTTTATGTTTCCTCTCTGCCTAATTTTCTCTTCAGTGAAACGCTTTTCTTTTCTGTATTCAATTTGACAAGAATCAAGGATTCAACATATATGCATTTAAAATGGATTGCAATACAAATTAATGTCATTTCAGCTCCAAATATCAAAAGGTAAATTGTAATTATAACATGAAAATTTTCAATAAGAATATCTTGATAAACATTATTTAGGATAAACTTTTAAATTACTAGATTTATTTTAAGATGAATATAATATATGATATAAATTTTTATTTGACATCTTAAAGAAAAACAATGGATTAAAACCCATTTTAATCAAAAAATTTTATTGTGATTTTCTTGGCCTAATTTATTTTAGGAGATTTACATACATAGCACTCGAAATTATCATATTTATATATTTAACACAAAAATCTTATAATTTACAAACACGACAGTACTATCCTATTTATATATTTAACACCAGCAATTTACTATTTGCTGACCCAATATTTATAACATTACCTCCCATTAACTTTACATTGCCTTCTCCTGCCACGACTTCCTCAATGTTTCTTCACCATTGAAGATATTGTTACTGCATGCTGTCTGTCTTGTTGATGCACTCTCCAATGAGATCTCATTTTGAGTTCCTCTCTTCTTTTTAGTCATTTTGATTTTTGTTGAGTAAGATAATACCGCTAGTCCTGTTGTTCGCCTTCCTCCAACGGAATATTATCACGGCTTCCTCTCTTATTCGACAAAATTGCATGTGTTGTTGATCCCATCGGCGCGCAGTTAGGAGTGTCAATATTTGACATGACACGAAAATCCGACTCTAACACGACCCAAAAATTTCGGATTAGACCCGATCCAATTTTAAAACGGGTCGGGTTCCGGTTCATGGATTTGACCCGTTGTGGAAAAATGGATTGGGTTCAAGTTGACCCAGAAACCAAAAATCAACCTGATTTCGACTCGTTTGAAAAAGCGCGCTAGTCACGTTTGTCCATCCGTCTTGTCGAGTCATGTGTGTTCATCAGCCCAATGTCCCGTCCACATTGTTGAGTGTTGAGTTGCATACGTTCGTAAACACGTTGTCTCGTCCGCCGACGTGCCGTGTCTCTACTGGTGCTGAGAACGCTGTCGACCACCAGGAGCCAATCCACACGACTGGTCGAGATGAGCCCCGCGGTCCCACGCTGGCCTCCCGAGCCTCGTCGTCCACCATCGACGCGAGCCCCGCCATCTCGCCGTCCATGCATAAGGTGTCCCGGGTTTAACAAATTGTGTCGAGCCGGGTCTTGGTTCGTGTTTTCGACTCATTTGCAAAACCATGTCAAGTTTGGGTCAACCAATTTGAACCCGACCCGAAACCCAATTTTGACACCCCTAGTTAGTAGTTACTGGTATTTTCCAGCAAGATGCTGCTAAAACTTTCTCATATCTATTTTATTTACAAACCAAGACACCAAGAATAAAATTCTAAACAAAAAAAGGTGAGTAACAATTTATTTCATCTCCCTCAAAGGTGATACAATGGTGCCTCTCATGACTGTCTCTATATCATTGAGAAATAGAAAATTAGAGTGATTACAACCCAACAGTTTAGATTTACAATCAGAGACAATTTTACAGCTTGGATTAGAACATGACATAGAGTAGTTAGTATATTGTAAATTAGCTTTTTCATGTTCTAGTTGCTATTATAATTCTCTCGTGCGCATGAGACATTGCTAACATATTAGTAAATTACATAAATAATAACATTTCAATTTTAAATATATAAATATGATAATTTAAATATTAAATGTATAAATTACCACTAAAAATTTTATTAAAATATTTTAAGAAATTTATTGGAGACAGATTAAATTTATTGAGAAAAGCGCAAAATTCGAGTTATCAATTAAAAGTTCTATCTAATTCATCACAAAATAAATTTAATAAAATTAAAATTTATTTTGATAAATTTTTTTATCAAAATAAACTGAGCTGATTCTTTACTATTTTAAGATCCATTTGAAAACTACGGGCGCTCAAACGTCTGGGCCTACTTTGACCCAATCTAGCTATTATGGGCCTCTAGGATCCAGCCCAAAAAATAAGCCGTCGTAGTAAACTTTTCATTGAGTTGCAGGCGGGTTTTTTGTGGATGCACTCCGGGCTAGTGGCTTAGGCTTTCTACATAATAACTTCACACTACTTATATATAAAGTCATAATAGTCCCAAACAGACCCTTGATATCTTTGTAAGTTGCTTTGTAATACAAATATCAATTATGACTCAAGATCTAACCAGATTATATTAAAATTTTATCCCAAAAATATCAAAAACCTTTAGATTAATCCAAATGCCGCAAATGAACCACAAGATCTAATTATTCAAAAAAAACATAATAAGTGACTCTTTATATTAAGAAAAAAAAAATCTTTTTTCTTCTCTATTTCATCATATTTGACTTAAGAAAATATTAAATAGATAATTATCATAATAGTCAAATATGATTACAATATCTAGAAAGTTAAGAAAATTCAAACTTTTTCATCAAATCAATCCATTATTGACTGCCAAATTCATAGATTTGAACAGTACACCTAAACTTTTTATTTCAAATAAGAGAAGTTATGCACATTAAGCCATTTGAATATTGTAGCAGAAAAGTATTCCTTAAGATGTCTTCTCAAAACGATCACTATTTTGTAAATTATTTGCAATAAGATCCTCATTTCAAAGAGAAGAAATCATGCAAGTGAAAAGATGGGACACTATTGTTATATTTTGATGACTTCGAATCAAAGATAAATAAATTTTCATAGAATTGTTTACATCAATGTGATGATCAAAACTTTGATCAGTCATGATCATCGAGACATTTGTAGCACGAAAATCTATATTATGATATATTTAGGCTTCATTTGAGACAATTTTTTAATGCTTTTAAAGCAGCTGTCTAGTTGCTAAAAAATTATTTTAAAGAGCAATGACAAAGCCGTCCCAAATGAAGACTTAGGCTTTATTTGGGGCAACTTTCTTATTACTTTAACACAAATTGAAGTTTTTTATTAGAAAGCTGCTTTAAGAAGCAACAAAAAAGCAGTCCCAAACGATTTCTAGGCTTCGTTTGGGACGGTTTTCTTACTGCTTAAAGCTACTTTCTAGTTCAAAAATTTAATTTTTTTGAACTAAAAAACTGCTTTAAGAAATATTAAGAAAACCATCAGAAACGAAGTCTTAAACTGTCCTTCAAGAACATGAAAGAAGAGGTCACAACCAGATCATTACCAACTCATCGGATGAAGCTATATTATCAAATGATAGAGTATTAACGGTCCTATACAAAATAATGAAAGGCGTTCAGGTCAAATCATTACATCACATAACCAACTTTCAACATGAGAGAAATTATTAATGTCAATAATTCAATTTATTTTAGACAGGTGATGCTAATAATAATTATTTTAATTTTGAAAAGAAAATATTAATCAAATAAATTAATCAAATAATTGAGATTTGTCAAATTTATCTCTCTAAATTATCAAGTTAATTGGAGAGGATCAGAATCCTTTCAACAGGTTGCAAGCAAGGCTAAGCAAACTTTACCTTGCTTTATTTTGCTCTTTATTTCTTCATAATTGACTGGACTTTCCATCCTCCTTATGGAAGAAGATAATGATTGAAAATGCGTATTGATACGTAAGAGGGAAAAATCAGATTGATTGGTACATAGTTGAATAAGAAAAAAATTAAATTAAATTGTGGATCATCCGAACTCCAATTTCGTCAAATTTATAGTCAAATTAATTGGCTTAACAATACAAATCCAATAAAATAAAAAATGATCAAACACTTATGTTATAATTTAAAACTTTAGGATATTGATTGGATGACCAAATGATATTTGGATTTTATATGTTTATAATTAAATTGAGTTTCTCAACAAAGGAAATCTATCGAGCTCAATATCACTTAATTTTGATATCACTAAAACTACACTTAAAAGAAATTAATACGAATTGTCCAATGAAGCGTTTCATATTTTAGCTATATTCATGAGGTATGCCATTTTTATAATATATAGATAGTCCGTCGCTCTATATATGAAAGAAACTCTTGACTTGAGATTTAAGAGAGCTCAAAGGTAGAATCTCAATGCTTCGCCTCACTACAACCGCTCGACCACCACCCTGAGACCATCATCTAATCACTAATATCAGACAATTATCATTGAATCACCATCACTAGAACATTGCCATCAGATCACCACAACAGAATGAATGCCTCTCATCCACAACAAACTTGACCATATTTACTAATAGCCACTAATGCTCCTGTAATCTCGCACTCTCCACATGTGGAACAAGCAAATCTTTCTAATTAACACTCGCCAAGAGAAAAAAAATTCAATTAGGTCATAGCTTGTGATTTTTCTCTTTTCTAAATGTTTCATGTAATAACTCTAATGTCTCCTACGCTCTTTTCATTTATCTATTTATATATAATTTCCTGCAAAATCAAGACACAAAGCTCTCTTACTCTATTATCATGAATTTTTTAACCCTAAACAAACATATTAGAATGTTTACCTCTACTAGTATAAACTTAATTTAAAAAAAAAAAAAACTCATGAAAATACCACCATGATTGTGAATTTCCTTACTAAAAAAGAAAACAAAATTTGCAGGCCCATCTTTTTCCCCCAAAAAAAAAAAACGCCGGCTAAATTCGGCCGTATGTAATATCACCCATTTAAAATTGTTGAAGATCACAATCAACCTTTAGTAAAAGGCCCCCAATTCTGCAACTTGATCTTCTCAATTGATTTCCAATAAACGACAAGGCTGGCCCTCCCTCCACTGAACCTCTGCACTAAAACAGGATCTGCTTCATAATATTATTGAAGCTTCCCCAGATAATGTAATGCATTTCACTCCTAAACACTGAGAGATTATTAAGTGCGGATGTCAAATATATTCAAAGGCCAATAAAAACCCGTCAAATCACGCAATATACTGTAAATAGCCCAATCTACACATACTTGTTCATTTGAGCGATGATTCTATGTTTTAAATTGTAACAGTCAAAGAACATCCAAACAAATCCCAATGCCATCTTTTTTAAAAACTTCAAACTTCTTCTCGATGGCTATTTTCTACTGAGAGATAATTGTTCAACGGAATATTATTTTATTTTCAAAATTTTATCCATGACTAATATTAAAATAGCAGATAAATAAACAAAAAATAAAATAATAATAATAAACACTTTTTCAACTCTATCTATCAATTTATGCAACTCAACTTAGGCTTCATTTGGGACAACTTTTTTACTGTTTCTTAAAACAACTTTCTGACTAGAAAAATTAAAATTTTTATATATGAAAGCTGCTTTACGAAGCGGCAAAAAAGCCATCCCAAACGAAACCTTAATATATTCTGTTGATTAAGAGTTTTGACTATCAACCAAAAAGTCTTACGTTTATGATGTGTGTATAAATGTATCTTAATTAACTTAAAATTCCCAAAAAAAAAAATGTAGTTTTTGATCAAAATCTTTTTTTCACCAAATTCAGTTCCACTAAATAATATATAACAGATAGATAAATTAAGCTCCTAAAATTGTACGCAATGCAGAGAGAGAAAGAGGCCATCGTCAAAGCTTACCAGCAGCAAGTCTTATTACACATCACCATTGAATAAAAATTCAAGAAGAATGCACGTTGTTCTACCAAAATATCAAATACCTTCTCCAATCTGCAATGTGTATTTAAATATATTAAACTAAATTTCAATTTTTTAAATTAAAGCAATTACATTCAACATCTAAATATTATCTATTTACAAAACTAAAAAATAAATTACAACCATATCAATTAATGCAACTCAACTTAGGGTTCATTTGAAACATCTTTCTTACTGTTTCTTAAAGCAACTTTTTAATGCAAAAACAACTTTAAGAAGCAGTAAGAAAGCCATCCCAAACTAAGCCTTAGGTTTCGTTTGAGACTGACTTTTTTGCTGCTTCTTGAAGAGGCTTCCTAGTAAAAAAAGTTAATTTTTGTATTAAAAGGCCGCTTTAAGAACCAATAAAAAAGCTGTCCCAAATGAAACCTTAATTTGTTGATTGAGAGCTTTGACTATCTACCAAAATATCTTACGTTTACAATATGTGTATGAATTTATCTTAATTAACCTAAATATTAAAAAAAAAACTCTTATCAATTTTCAACAAGGTTACAAAAGTACCTAAAAAGTTTATACAAACTTTACATGTAATAATCATAAATGATAAATTTAGAGAAACAAAAAATTCACTGAATTTTCTAACTCAAATTCTTTAAACTTATTTTAAAATTACCAAAATAATAAATAATTTATCAAAAATCATATTTCATAAATATCAAGATATTTTGTTTTATCTCGATGATATTTTGATGAACATATTCTTTTCACTAAGACTTTGTTTAAGACGGGTTTTTTATTACTTCTTAAAGCAATTTTTTTAATTTTTATATTAGAAAACATCTTTAAGAAGCATAAAAAAAACCGTCCAAAAAAAAGTCTAAATTCAATTCCACAAAAAATATAAATAAAAGTAGATAAAATAAGCTCCTAAAATTGTACGCAATGGTGTAGGGAGAGAAAGAGGCCATCGTCAAACCTCACAAGCAACAAGTCTTATTACACATCACCATTGAATAAAAATTCAAGAAGAATTCACGTTCTTCTTGCTACTCCGCAACTTTAACCCAAGGCCAGCCATAATTTTCAAGGGGGGCAAATTTATAAGTAAATATTCGTATATATGTCGGGGGTCCAAATGGGCAGCGTCCCTGAAACAAATTTTGATATACTATTTCTCTTTATATTTGGTTCATCATTCCCTAACAATAAATGATAAATGATAGGAGACAATACGACTTACCGATACTCTATGATATAAATTATTATTTGTATATTATTATTTTTGGTATATTTAAGATATCAGATATGCAAGATTTGACCCTAACACCTCTTAGGCTTCGTTTGGGACAACTTTTTTTTGCTACTTTATAAAACAGTTTTTTAGTACAAAAAGTTTCAATTCAAGAAAGTTTTGCAGTAGAAAACTATTTTAGAAAACAGCAAAGAAGCTATCAAAAACGAAGTCTTAGTCGATAATCAAAACTCCCGACCAATAAAAAAAAAAGAAACAGCTCCCAACCAATAGATCAAAATGAGCTACAAAGCTCCCAACAAACATTGGGCCCTATCCTCCTAATAAAGGTCTTGGTTTCCCCACCATAAATATTTCCTTATTTGTGTTTTGTTGAACTAACCCTTACTAAAGAAATCCTTTAGAGGTAAATAGTCCAATTTGGTTGGTTCTCTTATACAATTTTTCTACGTGCTTCATACTATTTGACAAAAATAAATCTACTAACCTTTTCTCTTGAAAATACTTTTCTTCCTTCACATTTTTATTGAAGTCAAATGTGAGATCTTCCCCGAAATTTCAAGCATTAGCTGTGTCGACATGCAGACCATTTTCCATTCCTCATCTACCGTAACAATTAAGCAAATGATTATACCCTAAACTCTGTTCATACTACAACAACAACAAAATTACTATAATTTACCAATTAAAATAAAAGATATCAACTTAAATCTCTTAATGCAATAAATCAATTTTAAAAATAAATTATTACAGATAATATTTGATGTGTTATGAGAAATTTATCGAGCAAGTAATATAATTTAGTAAAATTATTTTTAATGATCTTGGTATATATATTTTAGCAATTATAATCAAGATTAAAAATGAATTAGTAAAACATTAAAATAATTCTGCTAATATTGTTATATGTGTAATTTTCTAATTGCAATTCAATAAGCATATAAGAATAGTTCATAAAGCAACTAAATATTTCTAAAATCATTTTCTAATATGGTGTAAATTAATATAATGTAGGCATCATTTGCTTTTATATTTTATATGTTTGAAAGTAAAGGGTTATAAAAATGAAAAAAAAAAAACTTTATTTGTATTATCTAAACACCAAAAAATAAGACTGCTTATTTATTTAAAACCTGCTTAAACTTTATTTGTACCGGGCCACCCACGCCACTGTACCTGCAACCAACGCTTTGAGGCCCCTCTTAAAAGGCGACTGCCGCTCAAGGGAATCGAACTCGGGAAGGAGGGTTCCCAACTGAGCACGCCCACCAATCAGGCTAAGCATCGGCCGGTCTCCGCTTGTCTTCAGACTTCACCATCTGCTTGCAAGCTGACAAAAGACAATATAAACAAATCATGTCAGAAAACAAAGAAAGTCTACGATGCTACGAATCAAGAGGGATGACCCTAATCATCTTCAATTGATATGTTAATTATCAAATATAAATCCTTGATGGCTGAGAAAATAAATACATTATCCTACTAAATTTATTCCTATTGTAGACATTCTTCCTCCACCCTTCCCAATATGTCAACGCATGGCTCCATTCTTCCTTATTTCCTTCATAGGACGGTAGGAGAGACAAACGAGCAATTACATACCACTTTAAACAACTGGGAGAGAGCGAGGGAGAGGAAGAGAAGACCTTATTCATACCATCATCTTTTTATGTGCAAGCAGCTTTCAAAAGAGGTAAAAAAGAATGATCTTGTTTAGCCATCTGGAACAGCCAAATAGCAGCAAGAGTAGCCTTCATGTCTTCGTTCTCTCCTACCTTATCCTCCTCATCCTGCTATTATTTCCTATACCTCATGAGAGCTGCTCACCGTCAGAGAGGGACTCTCTACTCCAATTTCGATCAAACCTTACCTTCAGCTTTAATAACAGTCGCCCTAGTTCTTGGTTTACAATTGATGATTGCTGCAAGTGGGAAGGAATCTCATGTGATGGAAACGGATTCGTTACTGAGATTTCTTTGCCCACCAAAGGCCTTGGAGGAAGCCTCTCCAGTTCTCTTGCAGGTCTGTCTCATCTCACAAAACTAAACCTCTCATATAATACTCTCACAGGCAACCTCCCTACTGAAATTCTGTTGTGCCCAAGCCTTGTCGTCTTGGATGTCAGCTTCAACCGTCTATCCGGGAAATTATCGATGTCACCTGTTGTAAACTTCTCCTTGCAGGTGCTTAACCTTTCAAGCAACTCTTTCACAGGCCCTTTTCCTTCTTTGGGAAGTCTTGCTGGATTTCTTACTGCAATAAATGCAAGCAATAACGGTTTCTTTGGCTTATTTCCCTCCTCTATCTGTGGCCTATCACCTCTCCTGAGAACAATGGACATGTCTCACAACCAATTCAGTCTTGATATTCCCCCCGGACTAGGCAGTTGTTTGCTGCTGACAGAATTTCAAGCAGGAAACAATAATCTGTCAGGGCCAATTCCAGGAGATCTGTTTGATATGACCTCCATGAATCTCCTATCCTTGCCTTTCAACCAGCTCTCAGGGAATATTGATGGAACACTTATTACCAAACTCACAAATCTGTCATTTCTCGAGCTTAGCAACAATCAGCTAAGTGGTGAGCTTCCAGCTTCAATCAGCCAGATGCCATCCCTAGAGCAGCTGCTCTTAAATGGGAACCAACTAAGAGGTGAAATACCTCCAGAAATAGCCAACTGCACCAAGCTTAAGATTCTGAATCTCAGATTTAACAACCTCAGTGGTGAATTGGCTGCAGTTAACTTTTCCAGCCTCTCCAATCTTAACATGCTTGATTTAGGGAATAATAAGTTCACTGGAGATATACCAGCAAGCTTGTACTCATTGAAGTCTCTTAAAGCACTACGTTTGGCTAAGAATTCACTGGAAGGAGAGATAGCTCCAGCAATGGTCGAGCTGCAAGCCCTGACATACCTTTCTCTCTCTGCTGATGGGCTCAAAAACATCACAGCTGCACTCCAGATCCTCAAAGATTGCAAGAACCTAACAGCCATGATCCTCTCAAAGAACTTCAATAAAGAAGCCATACCGACAAATTTTGAATGGGCAGACAGGTATTTCCAGAATCTTCAAGTCCTGGGTCTGGGTGGTTGCCAGCTGACCGGCCAAGTACCCCTCTGGTTATCCAAACTCAGCAACCTCTTGGCCCTGGACTTATCAGAGAATCAACTCACAGGTACAGTTCCTACTTGGTTGGGCTCTTTGCCTTACCTCTTTTATCTTGACCTGTCTGGGAACCTTCTCTCAGGAGAAATCCCACCAGAAATCACAGGACTGCATGCCCTGACGATGGATCATTTTGAATCCCGAATAAATCAAAGTATTCTACAATTTCCAATCTTTATCAAGCCTGTTAATGGATCAGGTCTGCAATACAATCAACTGACAGAGCTTCCACCGGCAATATACCTTCAAAACAATACTCTCCACGGCATGATACTTCCACAAATTGGCCAGCTCAAGAATCTTCATGTTCTCGACCTTAGCCACAACAATTTCTCAGGAAACATTCCAGTGGAACTTTGCAACCTCACCAACTTGGAAAAACTGGACCTCTCAACAAACCATCTCAATGGAGAAATCCCTTCCACGCTGAACAACCTACACTTCCTGGCGTTATTCAATGTGGCTAACAATAATTTAGAGGGGCCAATACCATCCGGTGGTCAGTTTGATTTATTTCCACCCTCCAGCTATGAAGGAAATCCTAGACTATGTGGTGCAATTCTCCTGAAGCATTGCTCCAACCATTCAGGAAATGAAAATCCTCCTACAACAAAACATATGAACAAAAAGGTCCTAATTGGCATGGCATTTGCTATCTGTTTTGGTGGGGCTTTCATCCTAATCATGTCTGCTTTCACCATACTTTATATAGTGAAAGCTCAGCAAAGAAAGTATGCTCGTACTAATAAGGTAAAGTTTATTGCAACCTCTGTAAGCTCGTTTCCCAATGTTCCATCTGGTGACTCCATCTTGGTTATGGTGCAAAATCATGGAGACTCGGCCAAAAAGAACCTTTCGATGTCTGACATCTTGAAGGCTACTAGTAACTTCGACCAAGAAAACATAATTGGTTCTGGTGGCTTTGGGATGGTTTACAAGGCTACTGTGCCAGATGGCTCCAAGCTTGCTATCAAGAGATTGTCCAGTGAGATGTGCCTCATGGAAAGGGAATTCAGAGCAGAGGTTGAGGCTCTTTCAAGGGCCCAACACAAAAATCTAGTGTCCCTGCAAGGTTACTGTATGCATGGAAGCTCATGGTTACTGATCTATTCATATATGGAGAATAGTAGCCTCGACTACTGGCTGCATGAGATGGCAAATAGTGGTTTGATACTAGATTGGCCTACAAGGCTAAAGATTGCATGTGGAACAAGCCAGGGCATATGCTATATCCATGAGACTTGCCAACCCCATATTGTTCACAGAGATATCAAGTCCAGTAATATTCTTCTTGATGAGCACTTTGAAGCCCATGTTGCAGATTTTGGCTTATCTCGCTTGATCCTCCCTTACAACACACATGTGACCACAGAGTTAGTTGGCACCCTTGGTTACATTCCCCCAGAGTATGGACAAACCTGGGTTGCCACATTGAGAGGGGACATCTACAGCTTCGGTGTTGTACTCTTAGAGCTACTCACTGGAAGACGTCCAGTTGAGCTGTTCAAGCCCAAGGAGTCTGCAGAACTTGTGGCTTGGGTAAAACAAATGAGATATCAAGGGAGGCAAGATCAGATCTTTGATATCCAGCTAAAAGGCAAGGGTTTTGATGAGCAAATGCTGAAGGTTCTTGAAATAGCTTGCATGTGTGTAAATGAAAACCCCCTTAAGAGGCCCACCATCAGGGATGTAGTAGCTTGGCTAGAAAATATTAGTGCTGACTTGCATACAAAGTAACATTTTAGTTTCTGTAATTTTTAACGCAAATTGAAACCCACAGGGTAGCTTCAGAGGAAGCAAGCTGTCACATTAGCATGCAAACCAATTTTTTTATAAAGTTTATATCGAATAAGGGCGATCTTTAATTTTAACATACATGCATCTCAATCAAATTCACATCTCAAATCTATTACAGATAGGGCTGATTTAACTTAGAAGATCAAAAATTGCTTGGACATTAAATAATTTTGTGATTCAGATTAAGATTGAATCAAGTCAAAAGAGCTGAGACATGTGCCAAACTTCTTAGTTTTATCTCATCTTCGATCCAATTTTGAGATAAACTTGGATTTGATCAAGTTCACTTGAGATCAACTTAAAAGATGAATAGCATGTATATATTTGTATATAAAAGCTTACACACATAAATGTATGTATGTATATGAATCTATATTACTATGTATGAGGATAAGAATGTATGTTGGACTAATAATTTATCTTAGATGATTGAAAATGAATTAAGATTGGATTAATTCTTTGCTTGAATCATACTCAGGCGTCAGTTCAAAATTCATGAGTCATGGCTGTGTCGAATTGAGATCAAATAAGATCTGATTGAGCCAAATCTTAACTAAATTTGGCTTGCTTCGAGATCAAATTGAATGACTTTGAGCAGATCTTGAAATGAGGTTAGATTGCTTGAGATTAAATGGTAAAAGCAGTCAACTGTAAAAGCAATCATCCAACAAGAGACTAAGATATTTATTGATGACCAAGCTAACACTAGTTAGATAGTACTGCAAGCTAAGCAAGAAGCATCATTAGAAAAAAAAAAAAAAAATAAAAGAGAAAAGGACCAAAATAATTCCTTGACTCTTTATACCGTTCGGGCTTTGTAATGCCCCCGCTACCTTCATGAGGCACTTAAAGATTATCTTAATAAGTTATCCGTCGTTTATTTTGATGATATCTTAGTTTATAGCAAGTCACTTCCAGAACACCTGCAACACCTCCGATTGGTACTACAAACCTTGCAAGCTCATCAGCTCTATTTGAATAGAGCCAAATGTGAGTTTTCTTCTGTTCAACTGTACTTTCTAGGTTTTATTATAACTGCATCAGGAATAACCACCGATCCTAGTAAGGTGAAAGCTGTCCGCAAGTGGCCCAACCCATGTTCTCTTTTCGACAACTGAAATTTACATGGCCTTGCGATTTTTTATAGGCAATTCATTTGTGGGTTCAACATTATTATGGCGTTGATAACAAAATGCTTGAAAGAAAAATAATTCTCATGGAACGATGAAAGGCAGTGTAGTTAGGAAGCAATCAAGGACGCTCTGAGTTCTGCACGTGTCCTTACCTAGCCAAATTTTGAATTACCATTCCAGGTAGACTCAGACGCCTCTGCTATAGGAGTTGGAGCAGTTATGCCACAACAGGGCAAACCAATTGAATACTTTAGTGAAAAATTGAGCTCAGAGAGGCAGAAGTGGATCGTCTATGAGCAAGAATTGTACACGGTGGTGCGGGCTCTCAAGCATTTGCAACACTACTTACTCCACCAGGATTTCGTGTTATGCGGCGATCACTGAGCCTTACTGATGTGAAACGTACATGCGATGGAGTTACTTTAGGAAATTCTAGAGAGCAATTTGAACAAAGTAAGCCAAATTAAAATTATCATTTGTAATAAAAGAATGAACCCAAGAATTCTTAGTCTTAACTCGCTTAGGCAACGAAGAGCGACATTCGTTTAACCAATCAATTCAAGAAAATGTAAGGAATAATTGTATGCTACGACAATAAACAAGAATCCACGAATTAAAAAAGAGAACTTTCACCTTTGGAGCCCATATGCTCAACTAATCTAGGCTTTAGCGGAAGAAGAGTCTCCACCTTAGAATCGAGGTCGCTCCGAGGAAGAAGGAACCTTGGATCGTCGTTCTTGGATAGGTTGCCGGAGTATGGAATTCTTGCCAGCAATTTCTTGAAGGTGTATTCGGCGGCTCTGGTCGGCTAAACAGTAGGCTAGCTTGCTTTGGGCATCAGGGCAGCAAGCTATTTTGCTCCGGGAAGCTTCTAGACAGGAAACTGGGCTGTTTCTGAAATTTGGACAGCATTTTCCAAGATGTAGAAAGCAGGGCAGCCACCAAAGAAATAGAAGATATGGAATTAACCATGTGAAGGGCTGAAGGAGAGAGGCTATAAATGAAATATGGAATTAACCATGTGAGAGGAGACATTAAGGAGGTATTTAAGTGGTGGTGAGGTGGCCATTAGAGAGGGAAGAAATGGGGTGAGGTGGCCGGCTACATGGGGAGAGAGAGGGCTTGGAGATTTTAAGTAGGTGGGGACCACTAGTAAATAATCAAAATCTGATTTTAATTTCAGATTTTAATTGCCTCATGTAACTCCCTAATTTAAAAAAAAAATTATGAGGGAATTTGAATTTCAAAAGAGTGTAACTCCCGTAATTAATTCCCCAAATTAATTGGCTCAATTAGTAAGGGAATTCAAATTTCAAATAGCTCCTAATGTCAATAACTGCCTTGCCTTAAGATGGATTTTAATTAGGCAATTAATTGAAACGCCTGGAATTGAATTTCACGGGATTGGGCACAGCAGGGAGCAGCCAACGGAATGGCTGCTGAATTCAATTTCCCGTGAAGGGCTGAAGGAGAGAGGCTGAAGCTCACGACTGGACTATTAGCCGTGAGGTTGGGGAGCGGTAAAGGGGGGGGGGGGGGCTTCACGGGCCAGGCATTGAACCTGGGTGGATTTCAGCCGACAGGTGGTGGCTGGGTAGGAACGGTGGGCTGGAGCAGCTGGTTGGCGGTGGGCTTCAGCTGGCGGGGATGTTTTGTCTTTGCGTGAAATCCAAAACAGAGAAAGAACTCTGTTGCTTAGGTGAATTCAAACAGAGAAGAATCTCTGCTGCTTTTGTGAAATCAAAACAGAGAAGAAACTCTGTTGCTTGCGTTAAACAGACTGTAGATAAGGGAATTCTAGAACTCACAAAGAGATCTAGCTTCTCCTACGAACTCACTAAGAGATCGTGGAGGTTTGCACTCACAAAGAGAACACAAAGTAAATAATTTTCATTCCTCAAAAACTGCAATTACAATGCATGAGGCCTCATATAAATAGGCCAAAAATGAGAAAATAAGAAATGACACAAATGCCCTTCCGGGCTACATAAGCGACTAAATGCCCATAAAGGAAAAAGTGGAAAACATCAAAATAACTACGCTACTACATAAAATGACAAAATACAAGTCATGCTCGTGGCCGTCGATCTCCGGCGTCGAAAATGCTAACGATGTCCTCATCATTCTCCCCAGGTGGGAGAAAACTCGACCCCGTCGAGTAAATGTTTATGGAGCCCTTGTACACTCTAGTAGATCTGGGTCTAGGCTCTGTAAGCTCGTCCCTGTCAATCCAAGTATCCTCTATCTCCGGTGGCCCAATCCAATGAACTCGGTATCTTTGGCGCCCACTTTCCTTTGGGGAAATGACCTCATCATCTAGTATTGCTTCGACCTTATCCGCTATAGGTGAGTAGGGTAAGTTGGGGAGTGGAGCTAGGCTGGGGGATCTCACCAGGTGGGGTCACATAAGGCTAATTTAAAGTGGATTTTGGGGTTAAGATTCGGATCCTTCAAAGGCTAATAGGTCTTCTATATTAAATGTAGGATACATGTTAAGGCCTCAAGAGAGGTCCAGTACGTAGGCATTACTATTCTCCTTTGAGATTTCCTTAAAAATGTTCGGTGTTTCGAGCATGCAGCTTCCCGTGCCATCACAAAGCCTCCAACTTTGAATTCTTTGGACCATCTTTTGTTAGCAGCAATAATTTTAATATGGATGTTATTTTGTTCAATTTTCTTTTTAATTTCGTTGAGTAACTCCTGAAGATGACATGCAGATGCAAATGCAAGAGATCGAGCGTGCAAGAGGATTGTCAAGGCTTAATAGCTTACAACAGTTTAAAACGACAGACAAAATAGGAAGACAACAGACTACTACACTCACACAACATACTAACTCACACGAACACGATGCTAAGACAGATGGACGAGTCACGAAAGGGGTCTAAGGTGTTCGGTCTAAGGGAACTGGTGTAGGAGTGATGAAGACTTCCTTAGGTACCAGGGTACTTCTATGGGAAGTCTCAGTTAAAGTCGTAGGTAGTCTCCTAGTGGGGGTAGTGTAATTGACCAAATTAATCCAACTAGGACAGAGATGGTCCTCATCAAGATAAAGTGAGGCTATACCGGGCAAAAAGTAGGAATCAGGAATAAAATAGGATGATTGGTCCTGACTCACATCCATAAGGGGATATCCCAAAGATTCGTCGGATGGCATGGGACTTATAAGATGGGAAAAAGTTCCTAGGACATCTGTGGGTGCAACAGTAAGAGAGAAGTCTGGAATGACACACGTAGACAAATATAAATCCAAAGGAGCAGCTCCAAAGTTAGATTCTAAAGAGACAAAAGGAGGCTCATTATTCAAATTAGGCTCAAAGGATGTCAGACTCAAGGTACTGTCTTCCAAAGTAAAATCAGGTTTGGTTTCAATCCTAAGATCTGTAGGTTCCGTTACACTTGAATCATGTGACAAATTCGATTGACTTACATTCGACTTGAGATTAGCTAAGTTGTCATCAGAACTATCCAAAATTAAATTAGAGTTATCCGAATTCATCTCAGTAATTAAATTAGAATCTTCCAATTTTAATTTCATTGTGTTCAAGGTCAGATCAATCTCTTTCGGAATCAAATCAATATTGTCCAGGCAGACCTTATCCAAAGGGATATCGTTGATGATATTAGTCTCAAGAGGGGCTAAGGTCTCGAGGTTAAAAGGTTCCAGACCTCCTAAATCAGGGTTTAAATCCGGCAGGGGGTCTAATTCAATCACTTCAGTTTCATCCTCAAAGAAGTCTTCGTTATCATTAATATCATTAGCATCCACGAAATGGATGTACTCATTCTCAGGTTCAGGAGATCCCTTCTTTTTAATGCATTCCTTTATTACAATCACACCTGCAGGGTCAGGGAATGGGGAGTCTAAAGGTTGAATGGGATGGCTAGAAGTGGGTCCAAGTGGGGAGCTATAAGAGATTGATCTCTCAGAAGACCCAATAGGGGGTCGGCCTTTAAGTTTTGGAGAGGACCTATAGGGTGGGGCAGCAACCCTGATGTTACTAAAGGATGGGTGACCACTAGTAGGGGAAGTGTACTTTAATCCAAGTTCTCGTTTCATGTTTTTCCAATCGGAGGTGGGATATTCGCCACGAGACTCTTTATGATCTTCCAGCCTCATCCAAAATTGGAGAGCATTACCGCTTAGGTGTGACCTAGCAATGCTAAACTGGCGAGAGGCAGGGATTTCATGCGATTCAAAATAGTCCTCTAATTGTCTAAACAATTTCCTAAAATAGTAAGGGTCCAAAGAACCATCAAAGGTGGGCAAACGATAAGGTGGCTCAAAGTGAGGTCGTTGTGGCTTAAACTCGGGTCTATGTTGAAAAGCAGAGTGGGACACATAATTCGAGCGGGGATAGTCAATAGGTTTCCCCGTCATAATTCTAGTCATAGTGCCCACTAGGTTAACGATGTCATCTAAGCTCTTTTGAAGTCTTATCGGGTCCATAGGTTCGGGTGGGGGCTGGTTGGGGAAGGTTTAGGGGCGGTGGACAACACCTATACTTGCTGAAATTTGGCTCCTAAAGCTCCTAAATACAGCTGGAAGACTCGGGACAGCAACCTAACATAAGGTGGCACGTGTCTAGCGAGTTTAAGGTTGGAAGCTAAGTGTGGACAGCAACTAGAACAACTTTCCGGTCAAATCTAAGTCTCTAACAGGTGCAGATTTTGAGTTGACAGCAACAGTACACAACTAGGAAACTTATTCTCAGTGACTCCTAGTGTGTGGACAGCACTTAGGACTTAAGTTAGTACTCCCACGAACTGTAGACACTGCAGGAATACAAAGGCAGCAGTTGCAACAAGTGTTTCCACTCCCAAACAGTGACTAACGAATGCAGAAAAGTGAGGACAGCAGGGAATACTCAAGCCGAAGTTGTTCTAAACACTTAGGAATCTTCCCAAACAAAAGGCCAACACTAAGATGCTAGTTAATATGACCTAACTCAGCTAGATGAGTGCAGCAACTGCAAAAACAGTGACAAAAACAGTGAAAACTTGCTATCTAAGCAATGATATGCATGCCAATTTTAAACTACAATAAGAAGCTAGACCCTAGGATGTTTTCTAAACATGCCAAGCATGATAGCCATGCTCTGATACCAAGATGATGTGAAACGTACATGCGATGGAGTTACTTTAGGAAATTCTAGAGAGCAATTTGAACAAAGTAAGCCAAATTAAAATTATCATTTGTAATAAAAGAATGAACCCAAGAATTCTTAGTCTTAACTCGCTTAGGCAACGAAGAGCGACATTCGTTTAACCAATCAATTCAAGAAAATGCAAGGAATAATTGTATGCTACGACAATAAACAAGAATCCACGAATTAATAAAAAGAACTTTCACCTTTGGAGCCCATATGCTCAACTAATCTAGGCTTTAGCGGAAGAAGAGTCTCCACCTTAGAATCGAGGTCGCTCCAAGGAAGAAGGAACCTTGGATCGTCGTTCTTGGATAGGTTGCCGGAGTATGGAATTCTTGCCAGCAATTTCTTGAAGGTGTATTCGGCGGCTCTGGTCGGCTAAACAGTAGGCTAGCTTGCTTTGGGCATCAGGGCAGCAAGCTATTTTGCTCCGGGAAGCTTCTAGACAGGAAACTGGGCTGTTTCTGAAATTTGGACAGCATTTTCCAAGATGTAGAAAGTAGGGCAGCCACCAAAGAAATAGAAGATATGGAATTAACCATGTGAAGGGCTGAAGGAGAGGGGCTATAAATGAAATATGGAATTAACCATGTGAGAGGAGACATTAAGGAGGTATTTAAGTGGTGGTGAGGTGGCCATTAGAGAGGGAAGAAATGGGGTGAGGTGGCCGGCTACATGGGGAGAGAGAGGGCTTGGAGATTTTAAGTAGGTGGGGACCACTAGTAAATAATCAAAATCTGATTTTAATTTCAGATTCTAATTGCCTCATGTAACTCCCTAATTTTAAAAAAAAAAAAAGGAGGGAATTTGAATTTCAAAAGAGTGTAACTCCCGTAATTAATTCCCCAAATTAATTGGCTCAATTAGTAAGGGAATTCAAATTTCAAATAGCTCCTAATGTCAATAACTGCCTTGCCTTAAGATGGATTTTAATTAGGCAATTAATTGAAACGCCTAGAATTGAATTTCACGGGATTGGGCACAGCAGGGAGCAGCCGGCGGAATGGCTGCTGAATTCAATTTCCCGTGAAGGGCTGAAGGAGAGGGGCTGAAGCTCACGGTTGGACTATTAGCCGTGAGGTTGGGGAGCGGTAAAGGGGGGGGGTGGGGCTTCACGGGCCAGGCATTGAACCTGGGTGGATTTTAGCCGACAGGTGGTGGCTGGGTAGGAACGGTGGGCTGGAGCAGCTGGTTGGCGGTGGGCTTCAGCTGGCGGGGATGTTTTGGCTTGCGTGAAATCCAAAACAGAGAAAGAACTCTGTTGCTTAGGTGAATTCAAACAGAGAAGAATCTCTGCTGCTTTTGTGAAATCAAAACAGAGAAGAAACTCTGTTGCTTGCGTTAAACAGACTGTAGATAAGAGAATTCTAGAACTCACAAAGAGATCTAGCTTCTCCTACGAACTCACTAAGAGATCGTGGAGGTTTGCACTCACAAAGAGAACACAAAGTAAATAATTTTCATTCCTCAAAAACTGCAATTACAATGCATGAGGCCTCATATAAATAGGCCAAAAATGAGAAAATAAGAAATGACACAAATGCCCTTCCGGGCTACATAAGCGACTAAATGCCCATAAGGGCAAAAGTGGAAAAACATCAAAATAACTACGCTACTACATAAAATGACAAAATACAAGTCATGCTCGTGGTCGTCGATCTCCGGCGTCGAAAATGCTGACGATGTCCTCATCACTTACAATTCATAATTAGTAAGAAGAACATCAACCAGATGCATGCTTGGTGGGTCTTATTCCTACAGAAGTTTACCTTTGTTTTAAAGCACAAATCGGGAAGTCAAAATCACGTGGCTGATCCCTTAGCCGAAGAATGACACTCCTGACTCAATTGCAAACCGAAATAGTTGGGATGGAATGTTTGAAGGAATTGTATTCCACTGATCCAGATTTTGTTGGCATTTGGCAACAATGCACCTTAGGACAACCTACAACAAATCACTCACTTTGGCATCGATATTTGTTCATGGGGAATTCACTGTGCATGCCTGAATCATCATGGAGACAGTATCTCATCCAAGAAACTCACGATGGTGGCTTGGCTTCCCATTTGGGACGGGAAAAGACCTTAAAATAACTACAAGAACGGGTTTTTTGGCCTCGGTTGCATAGAGATGTGTCTCGTTTTGTTGAGCAATGCCCCATTTGTCAGGAATATAAAGGAGATTGTATACTCCATTGCCAGTGCTGGAATCCATATGGGAAGACACCAGTTTCGATTTTGTATTGGGCCTACCTAGAACCAAAAAAGGAGCGGATAATATTATGGTGGTGGTAGATCAGTTTTCTAAGATGACACATTTTGTTTCTTGCAAAAAAATCTTTGATGTTGTTAATGTTGCACGTCTATTCTTTCAAGAAGTTGTTCCGCTACATGAACTACCCCGTAGTATCACCTCTGACCGAGACATTAAATTCATAAGTCATTTTTAGAGGGAATTGTGGAAACATCTCTAAACGACTATCAACCTTAGTTCAGCGTATCATCCTCAATCTGATGCTCAGACTGAAGTGGTTAATCGCACACTGGGCAACATGCTTTAGTGCCTAGTACAAAGCCATCCGAAGCATTGGGAAGAAATCCTAGGCCAAGCCGAGTTTGCATATAACTCAATGATCAACCGATCTACTAGAAAGTGTCCATTTGGCATCGTCTACACCAAAAGTCTGAATCATATATTTGAGATTGCCGTTCTTCCAAAATGTTCAAATAAGACTGTAGCTCAATTAATATAACAGTACCAAATAGTTTTTGAATGAGGTCTAAGCTCAACTAACTGCCTCAAATGCCACCTATAAAGAAGTTGCTGATTTGCACAGACAATAAAAGGTTTTTCAGCCCGAGGAGCTCGTCATGGTTCGCCTTAGAAAGGAGTGTTTCCTTGTTGGCACCTATTCCAAATTAAGCCCATGAAAGTTCGATCATGTCACTGTCCTCAAAAGCATCAATGATAACGCATATGTCACCGAGCTCCCGGATCACCTCCACACCTCAACCACCTTCAATGTCACCGATATTTCCCCCTACTATCCTCCATATGAGCTTATAGGCCCAAACATTCAGAGGACCAAGAAGTTTCTGCAATCGAAGGGAGTTTATGCGATGCAATCACACGTTAAGGCGAGAGCTGGCTCATATTACCGCCACTTCTCCTTTCTGTTTTTCTTCCACTACGTACATTTTTTGTTAACGAGGGAGCTGATGCAGATTGTTCTGATACAAATCTAGTGTAGTACCAGATCGGAAAAACTTGCAGAAAACAAAGCTGTCGAGGAATACAAGGAAAACACAGAGAAATTAGAATTAATACTTCTTCTATATGTTTCTTCAATACTTCCTTTCATATATATAAATATATATATATATATATATATATATATATATATATATATATATATATATATATATATATATATATATATATATATATATATATATATATATATATATATATATATAGGGCGATTGCAAATAATAGTAAAGCAAGATACTGTCATATGGCTGTAACTAATGGCAAGAAAGGTAAAATCGAAAAAGGTACGTAGTGGAAGAAAAACATAAAGGAGAAGTGGCGGAAATATGAGCCAGCTCCCGCTTTAACATTTGGCTGCACCGCATCACTTCTTCAATTTGAAATCTATCCCTGCAGCAAGAAGCTCTAAGAGCTCAAAAAATAATGCTAAGCTTAATATTAGCAAGGTATGATTTGTGGCCTTTAATTTATAATTATCTACCAAACAATTCAAATCATGTTAGTAAAGCTAGGGAGAGATGTTATGGTGTGTGTCGACGTTGTTCGTGACAGTTGACAATAAAGTCAGTAAGAGATGCTAGTCGAGTGATGATGGTAAGGATTGTAGTAGAGCGAAAGTGATCAAGTGACCATAATTAGACAACGATGGTAGGACGTTGTTGTTCAGGGGAGAAAAACCAGGCAACAATAGTAATAATTTTATTCAAAATCTCAAAACACTCCAGGTCTCCAGCAAACGATCCTTATTGATTTTCTCAATCATATGCCTTTCTAACAACATTTAAGTGCTTTTATGATCTTGGAACTGACTAATTTTAGACTTGTATAATTTCTCTTATCGAGACACTCAATTTAACTTTAAACATATTAGATTTAGTAATTGTTGGTTCTCAATTAATGTCACAAAATTTTAAACCACACTTCAAGTGCTTGATTTGGACTCATATTGAATCACTTATGATGTCGTTAGACTTGTCATTCAATTCGACAATAAGTTTGCTACAATAAGAGTTTGGATGGTCCTAAATTTAATTCCAAAAAATTTCAAGTTAAATAAATCAAGATTTATGCTTGATGAAATGGATTTTCTGATGATGTATTAAGTTCCAACTCCATTCAGTTTATTCATATTAAAGTAGAAGTTAGATTATGTTAACCAATATGACTAAGTCAAAAGAGGATCTAGATAATTATATTGTACTGTAAGCATAACTACTACTACTTGTCTCTACATATACTAACGTGAATCTAATGTTAACATATAGAAATACATTTCGTTCTTGTTTGTTTCTTTACCATGTACGGTCGTGGGCTTTGGTCTATGCGAGTCTTCATGGTATCAGAGCACATATAAGTGTTTTTTTTTTCTCTTCTTCTTTCTTTCCTTCTAAGTCTTCCTTCTTCCTTCTTTTTTGTTACCTTGCTTTCTTTCTCTGATTAAGCATGGCTGGATCATCCACTTCTTCACTATCCATATATTCGCTAAATCCTATTCATACTATCAATATTCCGCCCCAACTGAAGTTTGTTCTTAGCATATAAAGAATCTTGTTTCTACTTCCCCAACTTCTGATAATTATCCCTTATGGCGATCGTAAGTAGAGAAAATATTCGTTGGCTTTAAAGGGTTTTGATAGGAAATACTTGATTTCAAGTAGTTCCTAACCAAAACTGAAGCCGAACAAGGAGAAAAACTGCTGTCTCCAACAGTGGACAGCAACTATGCGCAGGAAAAACAGTGAATATTGCGAGAATATTGGGAGACAACGCAAGCAAAGACTTGTATTTTTACTAGTAGACGAAACAAATAGCAAGATACAATTTGTTCTTCAATTCGAGAGGAAGAACGTACTCTCCAAAGTCTCCGGCGAAGCCAAGAGCCCAAGACAAAACCTAGATCTCAAAGAGAAAACTCAAATTCAAGATAAGCCGCCAATCCCCCCAAAACTCCTAA
This sequence comes from Dendrobium huoshanense, assembly GCA_016618105.1. Lineage (NCBI taxonomy): Eukaryota > Viridiplantae > Streptophyta > Magnoliopsida > Asparagales > Orchidaceae > Dendrobium > Dendrobium huoshanense. The sequence goes on along the minus strand of CM028350.1, from coordinate 41,761,452 downwards.
TTATACAAAATAATCATAAAGGACAATAATGGACTTCCTAAAACAGCCTCCCATTCAAAATTTTTCCCTCCCCCATGCGTTTTAGCCGCTGTTTGGGCCCCCCGACACGCGCTCCGCGCGTTCCGTCTGGTTTCGCCCGACGTTGGTTCGTCGGGTGTAGAACCGGACCGGTCCAGCTGGGACCGGTCCAGGCGTAACATTACTCCCCTCCCAAAAACTCACCTTGTCCTCAAGGTGAAAGGAGGGGAATTGCTCTTTCACTCTTTCAAACGGCTCCCAAGTCGCGTCGAACTCAGGGAGGTCCTTCCATTGAATCAACACTTCCTTGTTGCCTTCTGGATCTGATCTTACCCCCATAAGCTCGAGGGGCTCCAATATCACTTCCCAATCCTCCGTCATTGTTGCTGGTAATGCGGAGCTAATTGCGTGCTCCCCGAGGGCTCTCCTCAGCTGTGACACATGGAACACCGGATGTATAGTAGCATAGGGAGGTAACTTCAAACGATACGCTACTGCTCCCACCCTCCCCAAGATCTCATACGGGCCAAAGTATCTCGGGGCCAGCTTCTCGTTCCTCCTGCTAGCCACTGATCTCTGTCTGTAGGGTCTTAGCTTTAAAAACACTTTTTCCCCCACTTCATATTGTATGTCTCTTCTATGGGTATCTGCTCGCTTCTTCATTATTTGTTGTGCCCTCTCCAGATGTTTCTTCAACTCTTCCAACACCTGGTCCCTCTCCTCTAAGTACTGCTCGACTGAAGAGACAGGTGTATGTCCCGTCCCATAATGTACTAAGTGTGGGGGGTCTCTTCCATAGAGCACCTTGAAAGGAGTCATCTGGGATGCCGAATGGTACGAAGTGTTATACCAGTACTCCGCCCATGGCAACCATTTAGCCCATTTCCTGGGTGTTTCAGAGGCAAAACACCTCAAATAAGTCTCCAAACTCCGGTTGACCACTTCTGTTTGACCATCTGTCTGTGGGTGGTACGCGGTGCTCCTCTTGAGAGTTGTGCCCTGCATTCTGAACAGTTCTCTCCAAAACTGACTGAGGAACACTTTGTCTCTGTCCAACACAATAGATTCTGGAATCCCGTGTAATCGAACCACTTCCCTGATAAATGCTGCCGCCACTGACACTGCGGTGTAAGGATGTCATAGGAGGATAAAATGTGCGTATTTACTGAGTCGATCCACCACCACAAAGATAACTGTGAACCCTTCTGAACGTGGTAGGCCGTCAATAAAATCCATAGACACTTCCTCCCATACTCTGTTTGGAAGTGCTAATGGTTGGAGCAGTCCCCCTGGTGCCATGGCCATGTATTTATTTCTCTGACACACCTCACACCTTGCCACCATCTCCTCAACATCCTTATACATCCCCTTCCAGTAGAGCTCCGATGCCAACCTCCTATATGTCTTATGTACTCCTGAATGACCCCCAACTGCGCTGCCGTGGAATTCCTGCAATATGTGAGGGATGTGTACTGATGTTCGTGGCATCACAAACCTTCCCTGATAGAGTAGCCTCTCTCCCTCCAGATAGTACCCTGAATGATTGCTACTGCCCTTCATCAAGCCTTCTCTGACCTTCTTCAATTCTTCATTCTGCATACTCTCTTCTTGGATGGCCCCCCAATCAATCATCAAAGGGACTGAAACTGCCACCTCCTGAAGTTCCCCCACACACCTAGACAAGGCATCAGCGGCCTTATTCTCCACCCCCGGCCGATACTGGATCTCAAAATCATAACCCAACAACTTTGACAGCCACCTCTGATGTTCCTCAGTAACCATCCTTTGCTCCAGCAGGTATTTCAGACTCCTCTAATCGGTACGAACAATGAAATGTCGTCCCAAAAGATAAGGGCGCCATTTCTGAATGGCCAAGACTATGGCCATCAGCTCTCTCTCATACACTGATTTCAATCTAGCCCTAGTCGATAGCACCTGACTGAAATATGCTATAGGCCGGTGATTCTGCATCAATACTGCTCCTAAGCCATACCCTGACGCATCAGTCTCTACCACGAATACCTGGCTGAAATCTGGGAGTGCTAGAACTGGTACAGTGGTCATGGCTTTCTTTAACCTTTCGAAGGCCTGGGTCGCTGCATCACCCCAGGAGAAGTTGTCTTTCTTTAACTGCTCCGTCAATGGCCAGGCGATGGAACTGTACCCCTTCACAAACCTCCTGTAGTATCCCGTCAGTCCCAAGAAACCTCTCAACCCCCTGATGTTCTTGGGTATGGGCCATTTCTGCATTGCTTCAATTTTGGACTGGTCAGCTGCAACTCCCTCTTGAGACACTATATGTCCCAAATATTCTACCTTTGATTGGGCAAAACTGCATTTTTTTAAATTAGCTCTCAGCTGATGTGCCTGTAGGATCCCCAAAACCTCCTTTAGATGCTCTAAATGTTCCTCCTCGGTCTGGCTGTACACCAAAATATCATCAAAGAAGACTAGCACAAACTTCCTCAAGTGTTGCCTGAACACCCTGTTCATCAAGGACTGAAAGGTAGCGGGGGCGTTAGTAAGCCCAAATGGCATCACTAAGAACGCATAGTGCCCCTCGTGTGTTCTGAACGCAGTCTTCTGAATGTCACCTTCCTTCATTCTGATTTGGTGGTAGCCCGACTTAAGGTCCATTTTTGAAAACACCACCGCTCCTTGCAACTCATCTAATAACTCATCAATCACTGGAATGGGGAATTTGTCTGGTACTGTCTCCTTGTTCAGGGCTCTGTAGTCCACGCAAAACCTCCAGCTTCCATCCTTCTTTTTGACCAGTAAAACTGGACTGGAGAAAGGACTCACACTGGGTCTGACGATCCCTGCCTCCAACATCTCCTTGATCAGTTTCTCGATTTCATCTTTCTGAATCTGGGGGTAGCGATATGGTCTAACACTGATTGGTGACACTCCCTCTTTCAGAAGAATGGCGTGCTCTTGCTCTCTAGGGGGTGGCAATCCCTGGGGTGGCTGGAACACCTCCCTGTACTGCTGTATGAGCGGTTGCACCACCTGTGGAATGTCTCCTTCTTCCCCCACACTGACCCTCTCCAAACGTTGAAGCTCCACCAAAAATCCTCCTCCCACCTCCTGTATGGATCTGATCATAGATTTGAGAGATACGACTGCTCTTGTCAGCCCTGCATCCCCCTGGATCACCTTCCTCTGCCCTTCTATCATTAGCTCCATCCTCAGAGCACCCCAGTTGACCTTGGTCTCCCCCAGAGTCTGTAGCCATTTCATCCCTAGGATGACATCTGTACTTCCCAATTCTAAGGGGAGGAAATCCTCCCTGACCTGTAGCCCTTGGATGGTCAGGACCACTCCCCGACAAATTCCTCTCCCCATCTCCACCTTCCCCGTGCCCATCATCACCCTATAGCCTCCTGTGTCGACTAGCTCCATCCCTAACTGATCCATGATCTGAGCAGAAATGAAATTGTGGGTTGCACCACTATCGATCAACACCAACACTTCGCGGTCAGCTATCTCTCCTCTTACTTTCATAGTGTGACTCGGAGTGAATCCCACTACTGAGTTCAGAGAGACTTCTGCCACATCCAAGTGCAGCTTCTCCTCTCCTTCTGACCCGCTCCCACCTCCCTCTTCGTCTTCCTCGTCTTCACACACGAGGAGAACCTGAAGAGTTCTATCCTTGCACCGGTGTCCGGGCATGTACTTCTCATCACATCGAAAACATAACCCCTTTGCCCTCTTCTCCTGCATCTCCTTCTCGGTCAGCCGTTTGAACTGTCCCCCGTTTCCTCCTCCTCCCATTCTCTCCTTTGGTGTCTCCTTCAGACTCCCTGAGGATCCCACCTTTGAAGGCAAGATCGTAGTCGTCATCCTGTGCGATCCCCCTGAGTAGTTGCCTCGAGCTCCTCTTTCTGACTTCTTTTGATCTTCCACCAGTTGTGCAAGCTCCATCGCCTTGCCTAAATTCCTTGGCTCCAGCACTCTGACCGTTGTTCTTATCTCAGGTTTGAGCCCCTTCATGAAATTTCCCTCCAGGGCTGATTCGGAGATATGATCCAAACGGCTCGCTAAGTACTCGAATCTGTCTCGGTAGTCGGCCACGGTCCCCTCCTGAGTCAGGGCAAAGAACTGTTCATAGAAGTCTCCTCCCCCGTCGGCTCGGAAACGCTCTAATAAACAGTCCTTGAACTCTCGCCAAGTCCTGATAGGCTCTCTTCTGTCTCTCCACTGATACCATGCCAGCGCCTTCCCTTCCAGACACAAACCTGCTGCCGTCAGTTTTTCATCATCTGTCAACCCGTTGACAGCGAAATAACGCTCCACCTTGTATATCCAGCCGTGGCCATCTTCACCCTCAAAGATGGGCATCTTCAACTTCCTCACCTTCGGATCCCTTCCGTTACCCCGGAACTCTCCATAACCTCCCATTCCTCGAGGAGGAGGTGCTCCCCAAGTGTCCCGATCCTCCCTCCGACGTTGGTAACCGAAATCTTCGTCATAATCTCCTCTTGCCCTTTCAAAATCAGCACCTCGACGCTGAAATTCAGCACCTCGACGCTGATATTCTTCTCTCCTTTCTCCAAAATCTGCACTACCTTCATATTCCCCCCTCCTGCTTCCAAAATCCACACCTCGACGCTGAAATTCAGCACCTCGACGCTGAAAATCAGCACCTCGACGCTGAAAATCAGCACCTCGACGATCATTCCCCGTGCTTATCTCCTCTCTGGAGAATGGCTCTAGAGGTGGCATGTCGTCGTCACCTTCAAGAATCTCCACCTCCGGATTCCTCCTCCCCCGGATTGGGTTCGGATTTCCTCCTACGCCATGGCCGTCAGTGGTCTCTCTCACTTCCGATGTGTCCGGATGGGTCTTCATCTCCAATAATTTCTTCATCATTTCTTCCATCGCCGCGAACCTCCCTTCCATCCTCTCATTGTTGGTGGAGATCTCCATGAATTTCCCTTCCAGATCTGTCTTCAGTTGACCAAACTCGCCTTCTAAAGCTTCCACCTTCTTCCCGGCCATCTTTCTTTTAACGGATCCACAAAAATCTTTTTCCGGAGATGACGATCTTGCTGAAATTTCAGAATTTCAGCCGCCGGTTGTCCCGAATCGGAGCTCTGATACCAATTTGATAGGAAATACTTGATTTCAAGTAGTTCCTAACCAAAACTGAAGCCGAACAAGGAGAAAAACTGCTGTCTCCAACAGTGGACAGCAACTATGCGCAGGAAAAACAGTGAATATTGCGAGAATATTGGGAGACAACGCAAGCAAAGACTTGTATTTTTACTAGTAGACGAAACAAATAGCAAGATACAATTTGTTCTTCAATTCGAGAGGAAGAACGTACTCTCCAAAGTCTCCGGCGAAGCCAAGAGCCCAAGACAAAACCTAGATCTCAAAGAGAAAACTCAAATTCAAGATAAGCCGCCAATCCCCCCAAAACTCCTAATTATACAAAATAATCATAAAGGACAATAATGGACTTCCTAAAACAGCCTCCCATTCAAAATTTTTCCCTCCCCCATGCGTTTTAGCCGCTGTTTGGGCCCCCCGACACGCGCTCCGCGCGTTCCGTCTGGTTCCGCCCGACGTTGGTTCGTCGGGTGTAGAACCGGACCGGTCCAGCTGGGACCGGTCCAGGAGTAACAGGTTTATTGATGGCTCATACAAAACTCCACCACAAACTAATACCTCCGACTCCTCCCCCGATGCCTGGAACCTTCTTGATCAAAATCTTGCTGTCTATTTTACCCTATGTTCTTTCGTTGAATCATCGTGCTGATATATGGACTACTTTAGCTCATCGGCTACAAGCGTCTACTAGATATCGCACCATTCAATTAAAGAATGAACTTCACCATCTCTTCAAAGGTGAACAATCTATGTCACAATATTTACTTACTATAAAATCAAAGGTTAACGCAATATTCATTGTCGGAAGCATCATCAATCCAGAAGATGTAATTCTATACACGTTAAATGGTCTACCTGCGATATACCAAGCCTTTAAAACAGCTATTCGCACAAATTTACAACCATAAACTCTTGATGATCTTTACACACTTCTGTGTAGTAAAGAAGTGAACCTTGCTCAAGAAACATCCAAAGAACTTCAATCTCTTCACATATCTGAAAATCTGGCCGCTCTTGCGGCTAGCCGTGGCCGTGAATGTGGTCGAAATCATTCTCCTTGTGGTCGCCAATACACCCGTAATACGCGCTCATCTACTACATCCAACTGAATTGAAAGACAACCAAATAGAAGTATCATATGTCAAACATGTACAAAGCAAGGTCACTCATCTCTGAAATGTTGGTATCGTCATGATCCCACATATCAAGAAAATCCATCCAAGCAAGCTTTCTTTAGCCCAACTGAATCATCTCGTCAAACGGATTGGTTTCTAGACAGTGGGGCTTCTACGCATTTAACTTCGGATCCTTCTTAATTCTCATCAACCGAACCTTACAATGGCAATTCCCAAGTCACGTTAGGAAATGACCATCACCTACCAATACATCATACGGGTAAAGGGCTTCTTACTACACCCTCAGGTAGTCTTCAACTCAACAATCTTCATCATGTTCCTAACTTATCATTTAACCTATTATCGGTCCATCAACTAACGCATGACAATTCTTATATTGTTTCATTTTCCTCATGGGGTTATCAAATTCAGAATTTGAAGATCAAACGAGTTCTACTTAAGGGACCATGTCATAATGGACTCTACCCCATTTCTTTTTCTACTCTGCCATCTACGCTTTCTTTACTCTCTGTTCAAATCGTTTCGGATCTTTGGCATAGCCATCTCGATCATCCAGACACACGCAAATTGAATTGTCTTTCTCGGTTACATTCAAATATATGTTCCAATATTACTACAAATTCTTTTAATACTTGTAATCTTGCAAAAAGTCATAGGTTATTATTTCCAAAATCTATAACTACTTCATCTGTTCCATTTAAAATCGTTCATTATGATGTATGGGGTCCATCCCCTACTATGTCATTACAAGGATTTCGTTACTTTGTCTCAGATGATTACACAAAATATTGTGGGTTTATCCCCTCTCAGAAATTTGAAGTTTTTTTCTAAATTTAAGGAATACTATAATATGATTAAATGCCAATTTAGTAAGAATATAAAAATTCTACGAGCATATGGGGGAGGAGAATACATTAATCAACACTTTCAGGAATTTTGCAAACTCTCGGGTATGTGTCATCAATAGACGTGCCCTTACACGTCAGCTCAAAATGGCTTAGCTGAAAGAAAGAATCACCAAATCTTGGAGACAATTCGTAGCCTTTTAATCCATTCTAATGCTCCTCATCGACTGCGGGTTCATGCTCTTCACACAGCCATTCATAATATCAATCTTACCAACCCAAAAATTACAAAATAAAACTCCATATGAATCTCATTACAACAAAATATCTACCTATACTCATCTTAAAATCTTTGGGTGTCTTTGCTATCATTGGCTCCGGCCTTATGCTCAATAAAAACTAGATTCATTTTCTTAGTCGTATGTTTGTTGGCTATGCCTCCTCTCAAAAAGGATATCTTTATTTAGACCCATTAACAAACAAGATCTATACTTCACAACATGTTGTTTTTAATGAGCAAGTCTTTCCTTATTATCAAAAACAAATTCCGATTACTCATCCATCTCCACACATTAAACTACCACCTCTTCTCTTAATTCCCTCATCTATCATCAAAATCCAACCTCAAATTTTGTCATATAATTCTAATTCTCCTATATCCCGTACTTAACCTTCTCCTTCTCATTCTGTCACTAGTCCCAGCAACATCTCTCACTCTTCGGAACAACACTCACAGAACTCATCCAACAATACAACCGTTCCACCATTAGTTCGTTCTACCCGTCCTAACCTTCCCAAACATCATATGATAACCCGATCGCAAACCGATACTCTCAAACCCAAATGCATCTTCAATCTCACGTATCAAATTGTTCCTCAAGACCCAACCTCTTACACTCAAGCATCCAAACACAACATTGGTGCTCCGCTATGTCACAAGAATTCCAAGCTCTTCAATCTAAAGGAACTTGGGATCTTGTTCCGTTCTCTCCAACAACAACAACATCAAGCCTTTATTCCACTACGTGGTGTCGGCTACATGAATCTTTTTTCTCCATTGTGTCCTATTAAAAGTCAAATTCTCGTTTAAATCTAATAAAGAAAGGTCATTCCTAATATTTTCTAACCAAATCTTTTTAGGTCTACCCCTACCTTTCTTTACATAAGTCAAATCTAATACCTCTACTCTCCTAACCGGGTCATCGCAAGACCGCCATTTTATGTGACCAAACCATCTAAGGCGACTTTCTCTAATCTTATCTTCTACTGGAGCTACTCCAACCTTTTCACTTATATGCTCATTTCGTATCCTATCTCTAAGGGTAAAGCCACTCATCCACCTGAGCATCCTCATCTCTGTCACACTTAACTTAGTATTATGCTTCTCTTTTAAAGGCCAACATTCGGCACCATAAAGCATTGCAGGCCTCACTACCATCTTATAGAATTTTCTCTTAAGTTTGAGGGGTACATTTCTATCACATAACAAGCCCGATGCATTCCTCCACTTCAACCATCCAACTTGAATTCTGTTGATAATATCCCCATCTATTTCACCATCATCCCCATCCAACTTGTTCTGTTCTCTCCAAATAAAAAATATTCTTGGGTGCAAATGGATGTTCCGAACAAAATAAAACTCTGATGGATCTATTGTCACATATAAGGCTCGATTAGTGGCTCTTGAATATAAGCAAGAATTCGGATTGGATTATACCAAAACTTTCAGTCCTATTGCAAAAATACCAACATTTTGTATACTAATTCTCCTTGCCATACATAAGAATTGGCCAATACATCAACTTGATATATCTAATGCTTTCCTATATGGTTTGTTACAAGAAACTATCTACATGCGCCAACCACCGGGCTTTATTGATGAAATTCATCCCAATCACGTTTGCAAACTAAATAAGACTCTCTACGATCTTAAGCAATCACCGTGAAAATGATTTGTTACACTTAACGAGTTCTTGCATAACCAAGGATTTCACATAAGCAATTTAGATCCTTCACTTATTAAAAATCTAATATACAAATATATATTTTTTTATATATGTTGATGATCTTATAGTGACAGCTAACAACGTTGAATCACTACAACAACTTCTTATCGTTCTTCACAAAAGGTTTAACATGAGACACCTTGGCACTTTGTCTCAATTTCTGGGAATAACGGCTGTCTAAAAAAATGAGGGTCTACTTCTTCATCAAAGTCAGTATGCTCAAACGATCTTACAATGCGCTAGAATGCTCAACTATAAACATGTGTCCACTCATACAACAGCTAAGTCTCATAAAACTTCAGATTCTTTAAATTTGTTTTTCGATTTTTTATTATATCGTCAACTTGTTGGATCTCTTCAATACCTCACATTAACTCAACCTGATATAATCTATGCAGTAAACAAATCATGTCAATACATGCATCAACCGAATGATGTCAATTTTGAGGCACTTAAACGCATACTTCGATACATCAAAGGCTCTATAAATCTTGGTTTACCATAATCCCGAAACTCATTGCTTCTTACCTATTATGTAGATTCGGACCGAGTTGGAGATCAGCATGATCGGAAATCAACAACAGGTCATTGCACTTTTTAAGGGTCTTTTCTTATTTCCTGGAGTGTCAAGAAGCAGAGCACAATTGCCAGATCATCTACAGAGGAAAAATATCGAGCTCTAGCAGTTGTCGCAATTTATATTATCTGGACGCGTTAACTACTTCAAGAACTTGGATGCTCGCAACCTGAACCAACCAAACTGTTTTGTGACAACACGTCGGCTATTGCTTTGGCCAACAATCTAGTTTTCCACGCTCGCACCAATCATATTGAAGTAGATTGCCATTTCATCCGTGAGTGCATCAAGAACCAGACAATCCAAGTCCATCACATTTCCACAAAATTGCAGATATTTTTACCAAACCCTTACCAATAGCTCGATTTCATCACATTGCCATGAAACTGACTTCACCCACTACCTCATCAGTTTGCAACGGGGTGTTAACCAATATGACTGAGTAAAAAGAGGATCTAGATAATTACCGCAAGCATAACTACTACTACTTGTCTCTATATATACTAAAATGTATCTAATGTTAACATATAGAAATACATTTTGTTCCTGTTTGTTTCTTTAACATGTATGGTCGTGTACTTTGGTCTGTACGAGTCTTCAGATTCCTCCTTCACTAAAGGATGAAACCTATGTTCATTACTTTAAAGTTAATGGAGTCCTATGTGATTTGAGTTTCTCCATCGGCTTCATTTTTTGTCACTCCTATTGGATGTTAAACCAGCATCCTTTAGTAAAAACCATAGATCACTTCTCTGTTCGTCTAACTATGCTAAACCACTTTATTTCTTTCACCTGCCAACCTAACGTTCCAAATGCATTATACCAAAAGATAAGCACAAAATTTACTGATTAGGCCACAGACCAGTTTAAAAAAAACTCCTAATTCAGAATGTTAATTCAAGTAACAAGCATGAAGATAAATTATCAATCAAAAGAATTTTAACAAAAGGATAAGAACGCAGTATATAAAATCTTATAATTTTCCTCATTTCTTTTAAGCATTCATATTTCTTTGAGGTCTAGTGAAGGACGGAAAGAGATTAAACCCTAATTCTTACTGAAATTCAATACCTGGAATTCGAGGTGTAGTTATAGCATCATTATCCGTTCCGCCTTGTGAAAACCATAAGATTAAACTGATCAAAAGAGATGCGCATGTCACGAGCGAAAACGTTGAGAAACGAAATCGTGACGCCAAAGCAGTATATCCAGTAGTTGGCTGAAAAAGACATACGGCGGACATTGCATACCAATCTAAGGTCACTCCGGCAGCGAGGAAGAGAGGTTGAACAGAAGCGGCAAAGTTCCACCGTAGTCGCAAAACTTAGGGTAGATCGAAGCTCGTACAATTTCCGAACGCCGCGACGCACTGCTGAGATAGCTTACGGTAGGGCTGTGCATTTTTTTTCCCGGGAAATTTGAGGGAATTCATAAAATCTCGTTGCATCTGTAAAATAAAATAAAATAAAAACAATTATATCAAAGTAAAAAAAAAAATATGGCGAAGATCAAAATAGTGAGTTGACAAAAAAAAATACAAAAAAAAAAAGATAAATAAGAGGGCTTAAATAAAGGAATATTTATTCTTTGCGGAATCCGGAGAAGAAGAATCGTCTGGATATCTGAATGTACAGTTAGTATGTATAAAAATTTGATACACACTGTGTGCATTAGTGTATACACTCATATGTCCGAAATATTCTTCCCGTCCGGACTCATATGTCCGAAATATTCTTCCCGTCCGGACTCCGAACAGAGTAATTTTTCGAAGATAAGAGTAAAACATCATAGCTATTGGAGATGCCATCACAGCTAGTTGAGCAAAATAAGAGTTAGAACCCTCCATAAAAATTTATGAGACCATTTGATTGTAAGACCTCCTCTATCATTTGTCTTCCAATCACTTTCTTTGTTTTCAATGATTTCTAAGCATTCATGTTAGTCATAGAAATATGACAAATATTCATAATGATGATCTCTTCCTACTTATAGTCTTCGAAGGTTGGTGATGTTTTCTATTTATTTCTTAGAGTTGAAAATAGGCTTCACACTCCCTTGTCCAGTAGTCTTCAATTTATCTACTATTTCTTATGTTGAACCATATTTGTTGTTAGAATGATGATTAAATCTCCATCCAACAATCTAAACAAATTTCAAATCAGGATCGATTTTTTTTTATCATTTTTTTAAATGTTCAACTTTTTCAATGAATCTTAGTAACATCTTCAACATATGATTTAACAATATTTAAACCAACTTTGATGCATTATAGCCTTGTTCGAGTATTCAATTACTTGCTCGACCCTATGTTCAACCCTTAATCGACAAATTATTTTTTAAGAAGGGCCTAGAAAAATTTGATCAAGAGTTCAAATAAGAATCGAATAACTTTAAGCAAGGCTATAAAGTGTCAATTTTGTTTGAATATTACTAAATTAAGTATTGAATGTATTATTAAGACTCATTGAATACATCAATCATGATGATTCGAACATTGTCGAATAAGGTTTAATTATGATCCAAAGAAGATCAATAATTGTTTAATGTGGTTCAAAGGTGGTTATAGGATTTACTAATTAGTTGAGATATTTTATTGTTTATTCAGATGCTTGGTCTAATCTTGTCATTTGAGAGGCCTTATCTAGTTTGAGTCACATACATGATCAAATAACATCTTATGCTTGCTCTTATAGTTGCTCATGAGGTATTTTATTGTTTATTTAAAATTTTATCAACGTATAGCATGTAATTTAAATAAGAACTTCTCAATAAAATAACGTGGGTATCTTTGTTTAGCGGGAACTTTCGCGTATAATTTTCCATGAAATAAAATTTTCATATTTCTTCAAATTTCTTTATTATGGGAAATATAAAGTCAAAGTTTTCACTTAAATTTAGGGGATATATATATATATGTATATATATATATATATATGTATATATATATATATATATATATATGTATATATATATATATATATATATGTATATATATATATATATATGTATATATGTATATATATATATATGTATATATACATATATGTATATATACATATATATATATATATACATATATATATATATATACATATATATATATATATACATATATATATATATACATATATATATATATATACATATATATATATGTATATATGTATATATATTTATATTTATTTAAATAACACATAAATTTTTATATTACATAAAAATTTTCACTAACCTTAACCTTTTTGAAGTGGCATATAACTTGTCATGCACATATTTTGATGTAACTTAAACTAAATTATTATATTAGTAAATATTAAAGTTTAGGTTATATATATATAATAGGAAATATATGGTATGTATGTAAATCCCCCTTAAAATTATTATTATTCTGAAGTTAATATAAATATCTTATTTTTATTTAACATTTTATATTAAAATCAATAATCTATTAGTTCAAATATCTTCAAATTTTAATATTTAGGTTTAAAATATATATTATTATTATATAAGTGATTTGTGATTCTATAGAAAGAAATCTCTACAATACTTTAAGCAATAATAGATAATATCAAATTATCAACCACAATACCATCAAATATTGCATCAAATAAGCATAATTAGAACTTTCTCTTCCCCTTTAGATAATTAAAGATAGCTATGCCACTTATAAAATAGGTTAATATACTTTTAAACTCCGAACTCCATATATTGGATTAATTATTTTATGCGGGCGTTGAATGTCGTCCGGAGACAAATCAGAATGCGCCACGTCACCCTTTCGCTTGGTACCACTGACGTGATGCATTCTGATTGATCTCGGGACGGCGTTCTGCATTCGACCTCGACACAGAATAATTTCTCCTTACATTGGGCTTCAAATTCCTCTAGAAGAGTTTTGAGGAGAACTCTCTTTAACTTCAGAAGTTCTTTGTAAGTATTTTGGAGAATCTATAATGTTTGGTTGCATATTGCGAATCTATCAATCTTCTTGAACATTGGCTCATCTAATGATTAATGGATAAAATAGAAGACTTTTTTTTTTATAATGTTTTGAATATCAGCTTTTTATTGAGTGGTCAGGGGAATCAAGATTTATAATACAAATTCATTGCTCACAATTTCAAAAATAGGATGACTCTTAGGTTTCATTTGGAACGGTTTTGTTACTGTTTCTTAAAACAACTTTTAATGTTTCTTAAAGCAATTTTTAAATTTTTGTACTAAAAAAATGTTTTAAGACGCAGTAAGAAAAGATGATTGAATGAAGCATGCCTCCAGCAATCCATGTTCAGTTTTCAATCCCTCAACTTATATTAATTCCAGAAACAACAGCATGTGAGATGAAACACATGACAGATGATATTAAAATGTGCAGGCTACGTACTTAAATTGCTTCTTTATATATATAAATGGCAACTAGCAAGCAAAGCTCATCAATGGCAGAATTTCTTATATAGAACTACTAAGCCAGTAGCAGCAGAAGATGCCACGTTTGTCCTTACACATATCCTTCACTCTTCTCTCTACAGCTAGCCTGTAAACAAAAGAGGAAGAACACCAGCCTGTAAAGAGAACACAAACAGCCTACGCCAGTTCAGAGAAGAGATCGAAAGCTTTCTCTACTTCATTGTTCTCCATTTTCCTAAACCTTCCAGTTATAATTCTTCTCATCCAAGCTTTTTCCCTATGCCTCCATCAAAGTGAGGCCGTGACCTGCATAGTTCAAGCAAGCAGCGTACTTGAGTAGATCTCATATGAGCACAGGAGAGCTTATGGAGCTTACTAATGAAATTATCAGTTTTTCAGTAAAATTGTAATCAAAAGTAATACTATTCATCACATTTAAAAAAAAAACTGATTAAAAACAGAAAAATCTTAGGCTGCCTAATTTTTAGCTTGAAAAAAATCTTAATGTCTTGACATTAATAGAGAGATAGAGAAAGTAAGTGAGAAAATATTAAAGTTATACATTTAAGCCAAGACTTAAGCTTAGTATGGGACGGGTTTCTTTCTGCTTTTTAAAGCAGCTTTTTAGTACAAATAAAAGCTGTTTTAAGAAGCAGAAAGAAAGTTATCCCAAACGAAACCTTAGGCTATGAATTGATTAACAATGCAGAAAAATATGTGGGTATTAAATTTTTAAACATGCTATAAAAAATGAAATTTTGTTAAACCAACTGTATGAGGTTTATTCTTCTGAACTTGCAAGGCTCTTACTTGTTCTGTATAGGATTAGAATTGGAAGGTGGAATCCACCGAAAGCTCACTCCTGCTTGCCTCATTGGCTTCTCTTTCTCATTATTTTCTGAGTTAGATAAGAAAGAATTCACTTCTTCTGCTGGAATTTCCATGGCCAGCAGCTTCCTAGCTTCAACTCGGTAGCTGTTCTGGTTTCCTTCAGCCAACAGGAGCACAAGCACTAAAGTAAGGAGAAGAGCTGCAGTGGCAGCTCCCTGTAAGAACTTTCTCACTCGCTTTCTCATTTAAGGGCAGTTGAAATGTTAAAAAAGATGTGTTTTTGGGCTGCTTCTTTGCATAATATATATGGTTTTATATAGGGGCGTCAATATTTGACATGACACGAAAACTCGATTTAAATCCTACTCGGTTTTGAAACGGTTCAAGTTTGGGTTCCAGGTTTTGACCCGTTTGAAAAAATGGTTCGGGTTCAAGTTGACCCGTCGGGTTTCCATGTCAACCCGAAAACCCGTTTGAAATAAGCTGCGCTACCCGAACCTGCCCGAGCCTGCCCGCGCGTCTACCCGAGGCAGCCCAAGCTTGCCCGCAGCTGCCAGCACCCGCTCGCGTTGCGTCAAAAGCTGCCGGTGGCTTATCGCGTTGCCCGCGCCTGCCAGTGGCTGCCAGCACCTGCCAGCGTTCGTGCTCGCTTGCCCACGTGCACGCGCACTAGCATCCACGCCCCACCCGCTGTCCGCCGTCCCGTCGTCACCGTCTAGCCATCTAGGTCAATCATGTCGGGTCGGGTCAACCCGCCTAAACAACTGGTCGGGTCCAGATTTCCAACCCTTTACATAATCGTGTAGGATTAGGGTCGACCCGTTTGAACCCGGGTTACTTCCGGATTTGACCCGAACTCGACCCAAAACCCAATTTTGACGCTCCTTATTTTATATGGTTTCATAGGCAGAATTTTAGAATAGTTATGGGCCTTATGGCACAGAGCATCTTTGACCGTGAAGAACTTGGTTCAAATGAGCAGATGTTTTGCTCTCCAGGACCGAATTCATTTGTTTAAACTTTTTAATAAGTGGATTCTTCATGTGAACTGATCTTGACACGTGATCTGCATATCGAACTGTTGGATTTATTAAGGGGTTGTGATTGTATATATAAATATATGTACTATTTGACTGATCTTTGCCGACGTTGCTAGGAGAGACTCACCTTTTAGCCTAAGCAAAAGGAGGGAGGGGGCCTAATTAAGCAGATAGTTAGCTCTAATTGTGAATGGGAGTATCTACGATCGTGTACTTATTGTGTACTTATTGTATAATTATATATGATATAATTTTAAAATATGATTATATATAAACTTAGATATTAAAGAAAGTGAAAAAAAAAAAAATTTAATCTGCAAAATAGATCAACTTGCCATGTGGACGATGACTTGACTGTCACATGGACATGTCACCATCCACATGGTGACTTAGTCTTTTATTTATTCATTAGGCAATAATATCTTTTCATTTCTTAATATTTTTCCATTAAAGCAAGCATGAATAATTATGTGCAGAACTATCCAATTTATTTCTGTGAACAATTTTACTGGTCATGATGCGCTTTTACTGTTCACAGAGACAAAATCAAATGATTTCTCGTCCGATGTCCACACAGAACAATCTCTCTAAAGCAAGACTATCTTTTTTCACCTGTAACAAACTCATTTTTGTTGCCACTTAACCTCTCTCTCTCTCTCTCTCTCTCTCTCTCTCTCTCTCTCTCTCTCTCTCTCTCTCTCTCCCTCTTGCTTTTGCAATTCACTTTCTTCAGATCATACTGTTGATTTTGATCTATTGGTTTGGAGTTTAAGCTAACATCCAAAAGGTCTTGAATTCAAAACTTACATATCTAATGTGTGCTTGAGTTTGTGCTTAATTCTCTCAAATGTCTGAAAAAAGTGTTGCGTCCAGGAGTATTCGCAGCGGTAGAGAAATATCATATTTAACGTCTTAGCATTGTATGAAAATCCGGCACGCAATCATATAAGGAGAGAGGGTCTAGCATTTATGAGACACCAAGATTTGTACGTGGAAAACCCCTATAAAAGGGGGAAAACCCATGAGGCCTAGCCCAGTTTGAACGAATCCACTAGTATTTGCAGTTGATTACAAATGAGGCCCTTCCTTGGGAGAAGGCCTTAGCTTGATGTACATCTTATGGAGTACATTACATGATGTAAATACAAAGAGCTACTATCGACGTATTCGCTTTGTTAGAAGGACTGCAGTCGGCGGGCGATGTAGGTCAGGAGAACCGTAGTCAACTGGCGACGGAGGACTGTAGTCGGCGGGCGACGTAAGTCAGGAGGACCGTAGTCGGCGGGCGACGGAGGTCGGAAAGACTGTAGTCGGCGGGTGACATAAGTCAGGAGATAGTTAGCTCTAATTGTGAATGGGAGTATCTACGATCGTGTACTTATTGTGTACTTAATGTATAATTATATATGATATAATTTTGAAATAAGATTATATATAAACTTAGATATTAAAGAAAGTGAAAAAAAAATTTAATCTGCAAAATAGATCAACTTGCCATGTGGACGATGACTTGACTGTCACATGGACATGTCACCATCCACATGGTGACTTAGTCTTTTATTTATTTATTAGGCAATAATATCTTTTCATTTCTTAATATTTTCCCCTTAAAGCAAGCATGAATAATTCTGTGCGGACACGGAATAAAGAGAACCATCCAATTTATCTCTGCGAACAATTTTACTGATCATGATGCGTTTTTACTGTTCACAGAGACAAAATTAATGATTCTTCTCGTTCGGTGTTTGCACAGAATAATCTCTCTAAAACAAGACTGTCTTTTTTTACCTGTAACAAACTCATTTTTGTTGCCACTTAATCACATCTCTCTCTCTCTCTCTCTCTCTCTCTCTCTCGCTTTTGCAATTCACTTTCTTCAGATCATACAGTTGATTTTGATCTATTGGTTTGGAGTTTAAGCTAACATCCAAAAGGTCTTGAATTCAAAACTTACATATCTAATGTGTGCTTGAGTTTGTGCTTAATTCTCTCAAATGTCTGAAAAAAGTGTTGCGTCCAGGAGTATTCGCAGCGGTAGAGAAATATCATATTTAACGTCTTAGCATTGTATGAAAATCCGGCACGCAATCATATAAGGAGAGAGGGTCTAGCATTTATGAGACACCAAGATTTGTACGTGGAAAACCCCTATAAAAGGGGGAAAACCCATGAGGCCTAGCCCAGTTTGAACGAATCCACTAGTATTTGCAGTTGATTACAAATGAGGCCCTTCCTTGGGAGAAGGCCTTAGCTTGATGTACATCTTATGGAGTACATTACATGATGTAAATACAAAGAGCTACTATCGACGTATTCGCTTTGTTAGAAGGACTGCAGTCGGCGGGCGATGTAGGTCAGGAGAACCGTAGTCAACTGGCGACGGAGGACTGTAGTCGGCGGGCGACGTAAGTCAGGAGGACCGTAGTCGGCGGGCGACGGAGGTCGGAAAGACTGTAGTCGGCGGGTGACATAAGTCAGGAGACTCATATTCAACGAGCGGCAGATGTCTAAAAGACTGTAGTCGGCGGGCGACGTAAGTCATGAGGACCGTAGTCGGCTGGCGACGGAGGTCGGAAGGACTGTAGTATGACGACGAAGATCAGTATGACATCGTCAGGTAGAAGTCCAGCAATGGAAAGAAATGCATCTTCGCATAGACGTCCAACGAAGTCCGATAACCAGTAGAAATCCGGCGCCGGGTAGAAACTTGGCGAAGAGTGAAGGTCCGACGTCGAGTAGAAGTCCAACGTCTTTGGTGGCAGAGGAAAACTCCTGCCTCACTTGGGCGGAGTTTCGGAGTCAGGAGGGATCTCTGTCGTTAATTGAGAAGAATTTCCACATCCCGTGGAAGTTGGGAAGAATTCTGGCATTCTCCCAAATATCCGGCAGAATCCCGGCGTGTTCGGGCGGCGGGAAGAGCTCCGGCGATGGTCGAGGAGGAGCTTCTTCCTTCTCATCCTTCTTCTCTTCTTATTCTATCTCTTCACTTGAGTCCCTTTGGTGTAGAATGAGGGCTCTATTTATCGTTTTTCTGGAGTAACATAGCCCGTAAATAGGCGTGAGATCAAGGGCGAATTGGTAGTGTTTTGAATGGACGGCCGATATCGAATCCTTTGATCATGCACCGTTCATTGGGCATTTGAAGGCCTTAATAATGTTGGAATTCAGCGATCTTGGGCTCGTTGGAGTCGTCTCATCGAGCCGTTCGATTCGAGTATAAGCTCGTCAAAATCGGAGACCGTTTGGTAACTCAAATTGCTGTTTGAACCTTCCAACAGCTTTGAGCCCTTGATTCGGGCTCATTTGGGCTCGGATTGGGTTGATCTTAGTGTCGTTGGGTTCGTATATCCGAGACGCTCAGTTTGACTATAAGTTCGATGAAATTGGAGTTCATATGCTCTCGAATTTAATTTTTGAAGTTTCCGAACTGATTTTGCCTCGAGATTCATGCCCAATCATGATAATTTTCTGATAATACATCAGGTGCCCCCTATTTTCGAACGTCGTAACTTCAGTAGTCCAAAAAATGCGTTGCGAATTTTAGAGAAATTTTTTGAGTGAGCCAGAATTGATCTTGCGTGTAGGAGCCTCGAATGGATTTGAAAATGCCAAAATTGAGTCTGAAACATCGAAAAACGGTCCCGGGGACCCCAAAAACATCGAATTTGAACTTGTCGGGGCGAAAAACGGACCCGAAACGGACCGGGCAGCCGAACCGGCAGGACGGCCGCCGCTGCGGCCAAATCGCGCGCCCGTGCCCGTGCTAGGGCTACGCCCGCACCCGCGCCCGGGCTGCGCCTGGGCTAGCCGCGCGTCTGGCTAGTCGCACCCGCGCTTGGGCTAGCCGCGCCCGCGCCTGCCGCGCGTGGCTACCGCGCTTGCAATAGTGGCTGGCTGCGATCCGCTAGCGCCTGCCGTGAATTGCTGCGCTGGCCGCGTCGCGCGCCTGTGCTAGGGCTGTGCCCGCACCCGCGCCCGGGCCTTGCCTGGGCTAGCCGCGCGTCTGGCTAGTCGCACCCGCGCTTGGACTAGCCGCGCCCGCGCCTGCTGCGCGTGGCGACCGCGCTTGCAATAGTGGCTGGCCGCGATCCGCTAGCGCCTACCGTGAATTGCTGCGCTGGCCATGCCACTTTGTGCGGTCGGTCGGCTGCACCGACCTAGTGGGCCCCACGCACGTTGAAAAATGGCATTTTTGCTATTTTTTTATCCAAAAAATTCTGAAAAAATCCCAAAAAATTACGAAAAATTAAAAAAAATTTAGAAAAGTTAGGAAAATTCAAAAATTGCAATAACTTCCCCCTTCTTTCTCCAAAACCTATAAATAGGCCCACTAGGTCTTTAGAAAACTTTCACCTTCTCTCTCTTTCTCCCTCTGGCTCTCTAACGATTGAGACTTCCGCTATTTGCGAGCGGGAAATTTCCCCTGCTTGAAATAGCGCCCCTCATCGCGTGCAGAAGCTTACAGGATTTCTTCCTCTCCCTCCGGCTTACTGACGGTTGAGGCTTCCGTTATTTGCGAGAGGGAATTTTTCCCTGCTCGAATTAGCGCCTCTCCTCGCGTGCAGAAGCTTAAGGGATTTCTTCCTCTCCCTCCGGCTTACTGACGGTTGAGGCTTCCGTTATTTGCGAGTGAAAAATTTCTCATGCTCGAATAAGCACCCATCCTCGCGTGCAGAAGCTTACGGAATTTCTTCTCCTCCCTTCGGCTTTCTGACGGTTGAGGCTTCCGCTATTTGCTAGCGGGAAATTTCTCCTGCTCGAATTAGCGCCTCTCCTTTCGTGCAGGAGTTATGGAATTTTTAATGCCATTTGAGCGGAAGTTTACTGGCGATGGACGATCGAGTTGAAGCCCAACGATCGATTGTGGAGCCAAAGGAGAGAGTTCGAGTGTGCGTTGCAAGTAGCAGTCGAGCGACAAAAATTCGTGGACGAGCAGGAGTCTGACGACGAGTAGAAGTCCGCTTACGAGCAGAAGTCCGACGTCGGGTAGAAGGCCGACAAAAGTTCGTCGACGAGCAGAAGTCCGACGACAGGAAGAAGTCTGACGTCAGGTAGAAGTTCAACGTCGGGTAGAAGACCGACGAAAGTTTGTCGACGAGCAGAAGTCCAACGACGAGTAGGAGTCCGACGTCCGGTAGAAGTTCAACGTCGGGTAGAAAACCGACGAAAGTTCATCGACGAGCAGAAGTCCGACGACGAGTAGGAGTCCGCTGACGAGCAGAAGTCCGACGATGAGTGGGAGTCCGCTGACGAGCAGAAGTCCGACGTCGGGTAGAAGTTCAACGTCGGGTAGAAGACCGACGAAAATTCGTCGACGAGCAGGAGTTTGACGATGAGTAAAAGTCAGCTTACGAGCAGAAGTCTGACGTCGGGTAGAAGTTTACTGACTAGCAGAAGTCCGACGTCAAGGAGAAGTCTGACGTCGGGTAGAAGACCAACAAAAATTCGTCAACGAGCAGAAGTCTGATGACGAGTAGGAGTCCGCTGACGAGTAGAAGTCCGACGTCAGGTAGAAGTTCAACGTCGGGTAGAAGACCGACAAAAATTCGTCGACGAGCAGAAGTCTGACGACGAGTAGAAGTCTGCTAACGAGCAGAAGTCCGACGTTAGTTATTAATCCATTGAAAGTCCTGCAAGGAAAAAGTTTAGCGACATGAGGAAATTCAACATCAGGTAGAAATTTAACTTTGTGAAAAAGTTAAATGAAAGTCCCTTGATGGCATTCTGGCGACGTTATCCAAGGATGTAAGACCTATCCGAGGTTATATGTTAGAGCCTTTGCTCGATGATGTTATCTTATATGAAAGAGGTCGAGAGAATCCACCAAGGATGTAAGACCCATCCGAGGTTGTATGTCAGAGCTCTGCTCAACGACGTTAACCTGTGTGGAAGAGGTCGAGAAAATTCACCAAGGATGTAAGACCTATCCGAGGTTGTATGCCGGAGCATTTGCTCGACGACGTTAACCTGTGTGGAAGAGGTCGAGAGAATCCACCAAGGATGTGAGACCTTTCCGAGGTTATATGTCGGAGCCTTTGCTCGACGATGTTAACCTGTGTGGAAGAGGTCGAGAGAATCCACCAAGGATGTAAAACCTATCTGAGGTTGTATGTCGGAGCCTTTGCTCGACGATGTTAACCTGTGTGGAAGAGGTCGAGAGAATCCACTAAGGATGTGAGACCTTTCCGAGGTTGTATGTCGGAGCCTTTGCTCGACGACGTTAACCTGTGTGGAAGAGGTCGAGAGAATCCACCAAGGATGTGAGACCTTTCTGAGGTTGTATGTCGGGGCCTTTGCTCGACGACGTTAACCTATGTGGAAGAGGTCAAATCGAATCCCCCTGGGATTGATTTTGCTTTGATTAGGAGGGGGCGAACGCCGCGTATATCCTGAATCAAAGGTGAAGAATGATCTATCTTTAGACCGTTACTGCCTTTTGAGTTTGTGATTAAGACCTTGCCCAAGGAGTAGAAGTCCAACAAGGGACTGTATAAAGCTTGTAATTGATTTGAAGTATCCTTGCGTTTGTTTAGATATTCCTGAAATATCAACTTGATGTTGAAGGTATTGGAGGATCTATTTGACCATGGTTTGAGTCAAAGTTGCCCCCCAGTCTGCATCTGCTTCTTATGATATCGATGCTATATATGTGTGATCTTTTGAGATTAGAGCACTAATTGCCCCCAGTCGGGAATCACTTTCCCACAGACGGCGCCAAGCTGTTGCGTCCAGGAGTATTCGCGGCGGTAGAGAAATATCATATTTAACGTCTTAGCATTGTACAAAAATCCAGCACGCAATCATATAAGGAGAGAGGGTCTAGCATTTATGAGACACTAAGATTTTTACGTGGAAAACCTCTGTAAAAGGAGGAAAACCACGAGGCCTAGCCCAGTTTGAACGAATCCACTAGTATTTGCAGTCGATTACAAATGAGGCCCTTCCTTGGGAGAAGGCCTTAGCTTGATGTACATCTTATGTTGTACATTACATGATGTAAATACAAAGAGCTACTATCGACGTATTCGCTTTGTTAGAATGACTGCAGTCGGCGGGCGACGTAGGTCAGGAGGACCGTAGTCAACTGGCGACGGAGGACTGTAGTCGACGGGCGACGTAAGTCAGGAGGACCGTAGTCGGCGGGCGACGTAAGTCAGGAGGACCGTAGTCGGCGGGTGACGGAGGTCGGAAAGACTGTAGTCGGCGGGCGACATAAGTCAGGAGGACCGTATTCAACTGGCGACGGATGTCGGAAAGACTGTAGTCGGCGGGCGACGTAAGTCATGAGGACCGTAGTCGGCTGGCGACGGAGGTCAGAATGACTATAGTATGACGATGAAGATCAGTAGGACAGCGTCAGGTAGAAGTCCAGCAATGGAAAGAAATGCATCTTCGCATAGACGTCCAGCGAAGTCCAATAACTGGTAGAAGTCTTGCGTCGGGTAGAAACTTGGCGAAGAGTGAAGGTCCGACGTCGGGTAGAAGTCCAACATCTTTGGTGGCAGAGGAGAACTCCGGCCTCACTTGGGCGGAGTTTCGGCGTCAGGAGGGAACTCTGTCGTTAATTGAGAAGAAATTTCTACATCCCGTGGAAGTTGGGTAGAATTCTGGCATTCTCCCAAATATCCGGCAGAATCCCGGCGTGTTCGGGCGGCAAGAAGAGCTCCGGCGGTGGTCGAGGAGGAGCTTCTTCCTTCTCCTCCTTCTTCTCTTCTTCTTCTCTCTCTTCACTTGAGTCCCTTTGGTGTAGAATGAGGGCTCTATTTATAGTTTTTCTGGAGTGGCATAGTCCGTAAATAGGCGTGAGATCAAGGGCGAATTGGGAGTGTTTTGAATGGATGGCCGATATCGAATCCTTTGATCATGCAGTCAATCAAGCCGTTCGATTCGAGTATAAGCTCGTCAAAATCGGAGACCGTTTGGTAACTCAAATTGCGGTTTGAACCTTCCGACAGCGCTTTATGCCCTTGATTCGGGCTCATTTGGGCTCGGATTGGGTTGATCTTGGTGTCGTTGGGTTCGTATTTCCGAGACGCTCAGTTTGACTATAAGCTCACTGAAATTGGAGTTCAGATGCTCTCGAATTTAATTTTTGAAGTTTCCGAACTGATTTTGCCTCGAGATTCGTGCCCAATCATGATAATTTTCTGATAATACATCAAAAAGAAAGAAAAAAAAAAAACTTTCTTTAAATCTTCCATCTTATACTCCCCCTCCTCCCCCACCCCCCCTAAAGTAAAAAAGGCTATATAAATACCTCCACTCTTTAGAATCAATTGGGACTAGTCTAATAAAGAATCATATATACAATACTCAAATACAAGACCTCTTAGTTGATAATTACAACTCTCAACTAACCGACCAAAATAAGCTCGGTACAAATAAAGATCACTTGCAGCACTTTAAACCTTTTAGCTAATTAAATATAGAGCACATGCACTGAAAGCACATCATCACATACTTATACTGCATATCAATTTCAGCAAACTTTGTGGTCTGATAATCTAATCAAAGGATTTAAAATAAGATTCTTTTTTTTTTGGGAAATTTTGTGGGCTTGGCCCGTATATTAGAAAATAAAACAGTTACATGGACAAAAATACCCTAAAAAACGGGTGAAAGAACAAACCAACCCAACCAAACCAAGAAGAAAAACAGATATGGTAAAAACCACAACCGGACTCAGGAAAATGAACTAACAAACAAAAGCCAAAAGGCTAAGCATCATGAATGATCAGCCAACAGTGAAGAACCGCTCCTCCTTGGTTGCCACCAAAAAAGAAGCAGGTTAACCCATAAACCTGCAGCAAAGAAGCAAAAAACCCCGCAGTGACAAAACCACAGCAACCGCAGCAGACCATCCAAAGGTGAAAATACACCCTGGTTGCCAGCTGAAATAATGAACCAGCAGGAGAGAAGATGACAGAAGCGTCCGGGCCGTCCAAGGGAGGAGACCCATTTGTTAGTTCGGCTCATCATCGTCCGGAGGGGGAATGACTCCCCCCAAAAAATCCCGCCAGCAAATTTGAAAAAAGGAGCAGACATCAATTTTTGAAACAGCAAGGAAACTTATCATGCAGTAAATCAAAAAATTTCCAGGTAGAGATCTTGCCATATAAAGCATGCCTGATCCTCCTAACCGAGGATTGCACAAAAAATTCAGCATTTCCAAAACGAATATCATTTCGATCTCTCCAAAGGCAATAAATAGAGCAGCAGATCATAAAATAACAAAATTCCTTCTCATACGATTTCAGCAACAGGTTTTCATCAAAGAATTCAAAAATCTGTATCATGGTAGGGCGTAGAAGGAAAGTCCGAAGAGCAGGAAGTAGGATAGTGATAACAGAAAACGAACTTTCACATTGAAAGAAACAGTGAGAACAACTTTCCATGTCAGAATTGCAAAAAACACAGTTAGCAGGGATAAAAATGTTCCTCCTAGCAAGCACATCCGCCATTTTCAAACCCCCAGATAGAGCCAACCAAACATAGGCAGAATGTCTAAGGGCAAATCTGCGGTGCCAAACAAACTTACTCCAAGAAACCTTCTCCAGCTCAGCAAAAAATTGCATGTAAAAGGTGTTAAAACAGGGTTTATCACAATCGTTCCAGGTGATGAAAGGGTGTGATGCAGGTTTAATATGAGTGGGCAGAATTAAGTTCAGCAAATTTTGATCCCAATCAGAAGGAAGAGCCCAAGCGCCATTAATAATAAAGTCATTAACATAAAATGTAGTTAATGAGCTATCAGTAGATACTTCCGAAATAGCAGAACCATCACACCAGGGATCCCAAAAAAGGGAAAGATAGCAATTTTCCTTGGTCACATGAAGCTTAACCAAACCTTTTAAAATAAGATTCTCATGGATCACTTTTTAATTGCCACTTGTTTTTCAATGATTGACTGCTAAAAAAAAATTAAGGACCGAGTACAAAATAAACGATATATATAAATTAATTTATTTGATAACAATTTTAAAATTTATATTTTTTAAAAAATAAATTTATATAATACTAACTTTTACTCTTATAGTCTTATATGAAATAAATAAATAATAAATATTATAAAGAAAACTAATTTGAATAAATTAGTGTTAAAAAATTTTCACTTATCTTTTTTTAAATAAAATATTTTTAATTAATTTTGGACTCTTTTGCCCTTCAAATATATAAATATATATCATTATTAATTTACTAAACTCATGATTTATGAGCTCAATAGATTTACATAATGATTGATCGATATATGCTGCACATATATAATATCTTATATCAGTATGGCATTGGATTCCAGGAGGCACAGAGCTGACGGTCAGCTTATTCTTGATTTATTTTTTTGGACTTTGAGTTAATTAAGCAACACATATTTCTAATTTTAATTAATAATCAAAATTTCCAACAAACAGATCAAGATAAACTACAATTCCTGATATTTTGCAAAACTGTGAGAAATTATTATGTACAGAGTTAGGGCGTAGCTCTAATCACGCGAAGACACTAGAATTTTCTCTCTTGTACGCATTTTTGTGTACAAGAGAGAAAAAAAAATTGGGATGTCTCCACGTGATTCTAGTCCGGATGGCATCTGCATGTAATAATTTTTCGCAAAATAGTATAAGAGATTTGGTGGTAGCTAGTTTTCGATTTTACACGGTTAATCAAGGCTTATTAATTTTGATAGGTATGGTAATTATACAATGTTCATTTGAGACGGACAGATTTCTATCCTCAAACAAGAAATTATTGCATGCGAATATTTATGCATGCCATGCTACTAATGTATACGTAGAATTACAGTACTACACAAATATCATATATATCATCTTGCATTTTAGTATTATAATTAGTGTATCACTAAACAAATATCAAATATCTTCTTGCATTTCAATATTAATAAAATTATCAAAAAGAAAGGGTTGTGGAAACTGAGGTGGCTGGAAATGCTAATGCTATTGGTTTTGAGTCGGTTGCTATTCTATCTCCCGACGCTCAACCTTTTACTCCTACTGGTTAGAATTTGATTTCCAAACGTGGTTGTCATAGCGTTGAGGGCCTTCCTAGGGAGGTTCCTTTGCTATCTATTGTTTCGGCCCCGGCTGTTTTGGCCGGCCAGTCTTTAAATTATGGGGACTTGGTTGTCCCGGTTCAGTCACCTGCCGTGGATAATTTGGATGAGGAAGTGTGTCGGGTAGCTGTTCCGGGTAATTCTAGTCTCATTCGTAATGAACGTGTTGTGCTTAATGATTTTGTGGATGTCCCAGTGACTTATATAGATCCTAAAAGCTTACATTTTAATGTGAAGGATAAATCGGGCGTTGACCTTAGAGTCCATTTGGACTGGCTTCATGACTATAGTTCTGTATCTGAATCTGAGTATGGTTCTGGTTCTGTTGAATCTTTGGGAGATGGAGATCCTGGTAATTCGTTCAATCTGTTGCGCGATAAACCTTTGGTGACTGCTGCTTCTCGGGGCAGTTCTCGATCGTGGGAGGGGTAGACGTGGTCGTTGATTGCTGGTTGTTGCTATGTTTCTGTTTTTTGTGCCATTAAGTGTGGTTCGTTTCCTGCATTGGTTTGCATTTGTGGTTGGTGGGTTGGCCGGTTTAATTGGTTCGTTTTGGACGATGAGGAAGCAGTGAGGCTGCAAGCGTCGTGGACGGCCAGGGTTGGTTGGCAACCTGGTTGACCCTTCGATTTCATTTTTTATCAGTGGTTGGCCCCGCCCTGGCAACCTGATGCTGGTCTGAGTTCGTTGATTTCAACCTTCATTATTCTGATCTCTTCTTTGATTTCGCTTTATTGATTGTAAGCATCTGATATGGCCCTTTGGGGATCTTCTTTTTGTAATTTTCTTGTTCAATATAGTTGGTGGTTAATTTTAAAAAAAAATTATCAAAAAGAACAAAAAAATAATAATTTTAATCGCCATTTTAATTATATTAATTTATTTCTTGAAATTATAAAATTTATCTTTCATTAAAATGACTGAACAAATATGACTTTTTACTCTCAATTTGATTTCACGTACTACTTGCAGAAAACTATTAGTTTCTTCACTAAATATTAACAAAAATATTTGGACTTTTTTATGATGACAACAATATGATCATATTTAATTGGAAAACTTCTTAATACTTTCTCAATAATATTTATATCTAATATTTTCTCCCTATATATTTGATTTATAATTAAACTAACTCTTGCGAACAATTTTTATTATTTATTTTAGATTTTGTTTTTCTTTAGCAATTCTCCAAAATTATGATTCATAATGATACTTCAAGAAAATTTCAAACTTAGGCTTCGTTAGGTCCTTTTACATACTTATTAGTAGGGTTTGTAGCTTACATAAATTTCAAAGTCTGCATTAGTCTAATAAAGCTAGGTAGGTAAGTAGGTTTATCTTTGATACAATTATTAGAACCCTTAAGCCTATTTTAATTTTTATACCATGTGGCTTAGCATGAGTATTCTTTAGTGTTTTGTCTAATAATGCTCTGCAGAGTATTTCATTGAATTGACAAGACTTCTCAAGCATCCAAAGCATTAACAAGGACATTAAATTAAAGCATTATCATGCTCAGCAATAATTTCAACATGTATAGGTGCTATAGTTTATGCAATTATCTTGATATAGGGCATTAGACTACAATATAATAATCTTAAAATTATTTCAGTATTTTGGGATTTCCTAGATTTACTTTTATATTTTCATATGAATTATTGAGGTATGTAAGGAGTAAGAGGGATTATGAGAGATTATTATGCGAAGAGATCGGACATAGGAACCGTTCAATTTTGTTTCTGTGAATAGTAAAAGTGCAGTTTTCAGTGCTTTTATTGTTCAAAGAGACAAACTATATGATTCTCTGTGTCCGATTTGTGTAAGTAATAATTTCTCTTGTGGTTAGGATTTCATAATTGATTTAAGAGCTTAATTCAACTTATTTATTTTTATTATAGTCATCTGCTAGACTTCACTTTAATACTTTTGTATTTTTACACCGTCTATTAGCATCTATATCCATTTTTTTCTTATTTATTTTGATTTTTATCATCTCCTTTAATATGAGTTTGATACGAGCTAGCTTATTCATGTCATTACCGAGTTCTCATTATATATCAATTTGATGCTAGAGTTAAATTACTTCTAATCCCTTGCATCTTAACTTTGATCTTCCTCTTCAAAAGCTAGGGGTGTCAATTTTTGACACAACCCGAAATCAGACCCGAAAAAATCCGGGTTCGGGTCGACCCGGACCCGAAACGGGTCGGATTTGGGTTCAACAAATCAACCCGTTTTAAAAATCGTGTCGGGTTCGGGTTGACCCAGCAACCTGAAAATGACCTGAAATTTACAGAAAAACTTGTATTTGACCCGAAAATCCATTTTGACCCGAAAATCGAATATTGACCCGATTTTGACCTGAAAACTAGCAATTTTGGGTCAACCCCGGGTCATTCATGACGGGTCGGTTTGACCCAGACCCGAATCTGGTCGGGTTCGGGTCTGAAAACCTGACCCGTTTTTTAAAACCAGGTCGGGTTCGGATTGACTCGAATAGTGTCGGGTCAGTTCCGAATTTGACCCGAATTAACACCCCTATCCAAAGCCCACATATAACCTCATGCATTTGCTTTGGCTCATCATATGTGTATATCGGTCGTGTAATCAACAAATTGGCCCTCATTACTACAACATCATCAGTGCCATAATCACACATTAGATGTCAAAGACAATCATTGCTAGTATTTCTTATGATTTGATGCCTACAAGTTTTTTCATGAGTTTCTTCCATATTACACATCATGATCTCAATGAAATTAATACAAATAGTTCCAAATATAATCTCATTCTATAAGACTTAGTAATAAAAATCTCTTTGGGAGATTAGTTGTCCTAACTCCTAGTGGAATAATTTCATGACATCAAACTATAATGAAGAAGTTTAAATAAAGAAATACCAAAGTCATATAAATAGTCTCACAAATTAGGCAATTAAAAAAATTAATCAATCAATGAATAATTATAACAATAAAATCATATAAGATGTGATTAGCTAATACTACAGTGATTAAGAGTTAAACACGATAAAGATAATTATACTATATGATATTAGCTCACAAATTTGTAATCCAAGAGAATATATCATATAAGTGTGACACCAAACAATTGAATAATTTAATAGATTATAAGATAAAAATAGTGAGTATTCAAATTTATACGATATTAGAACCAATAAATACCAAAGTCATACAAATAGTCTCCATACAAAAAAAAATAATGGTGATGCAAACATATTTATGAAATAAAATAATTATTACATAAAAATTTAATTATATAAAATAATAAGTAAATGTGCAATGAATGAACAAGAGCAAGTTAAACCTAAAAGTTTTTATATAGTTTTACATACAACCGAACTACATTCACAATTTGAATTGGTACGATAAGTTAAACTGTTCACTCCTCAAATAGGCAAATTATTACGTGCGAGTCCAAACAGTCTGGAGTAGGGCTGCAAGCGAACCAAACGTTCGACGAGCTACTCGTTGTTCGGTTCGACTAAAGCTCGTTTGTGATCGTTTAATTAACTAAACAAACAAACTTGAACAATATTTTAAATGCTCGATTCTTAAATAAAAAAACTTGAACACTAATGCGTTCGGCTCATTTATGTTCACGAACAACATCATTTGAAGTTCGTGAACAAGCTCGACATTAAGCTTGATAAAAGCTCGATTCGTGTTCGATTTTGAACTCCTCAATAAACTCAATAAAAATAATTAATATTTGACTATAGAATTAATAAATATAAATAATCATTACCTTTATTACATAGATAATTGCTTTTATTATAAATGTGTTTGTTCATAGATATGTTCATGAACGTGTTTGTTTGATAGTTAAAAAAAACTCGTTAAATATGTTCGCGAACAAGCTCGATAAGCACTAAACGAACGAACATGAACTGAACATGAACTGAACATGAACCGAACATGAACACTCAATAATTTAAATGAACCAAACATGAACACAAACAATAAAGCTCGAACAAACATGAACCAAACTTGAACAAGCTGATATTAAATGAACACAAACATGAACACTCACATACTCGGCTCGGCTCGGTTCGTTTGCAGCCTTAGTCCGGAGGCGAATCCAAACGCGCCACATCACCCAGATGCACCGGGGTAGGGGTGACGTGGCGCGTCCAGATTTGCCTCCAGACGAATCCTGACACCAGACATAATAATTTTGCCCCCAAAATAGGTGGCGAAACTTTCCAGCAATCACTTCCCATTTACCATCCATAAAATCTTTAATAAATCCAACTAAATCAATTTATAATAATAATAAAAAACTTGAACTCACACACTAAGCTAAATAATCTTGGACCTTAAACTTGCACTTGAGATAATTTAGGCTTCATTTGGGACGGCTTGCTTACTACTTAAAATAGGTTTAAAATACAAAAATACAAATTTTTGTATAAAAACGTTATTTTAAAAAACAATAAAAAGTCATCCCAAACGAAGCCTTAGTCACAACATATTACGTTGCACCAATTTAGTCATTTGACAATTCCAAATTAATTCAAAATGATCTCTTTGAGACTAATAAGGATCAATTTTATATCACAATTAAAACACAAGGGACCATTTCAAATCAAATTTGCATAGCCGAGAAATTAAATTAGCGTATTTTGGAGTTTTTATGCTTCAATAAAATGATAAAATGTAACAATGAAAATAACAATTTTCATTTTCATTTTTTGGTAAGCTTTATCCCAACAAAATGGTAGACGCATGAGGTGAAAGGAAAATAAGGAAGCAAAAAGAAAAACACTTTTATACTAAGGAAATTTAGGTTTCTTTATCATCCACAAAGAAAACCAATAATAATATACAAAAGCAATGGAAATCACATACAAGAGCTGATCCTCTCTATCCGTCCAAAAAGAGTCTTTGGAGGACAAAATTGACCCTCCAAAATGTTCAAATTTTCGGCCACAAACTAGGCTGCTTCTCGCTACCAAACTACCACGAAGCTGAGCATACATCTGTATCTCCAACAGAGGGCCAGAAAATCTGCAAAAATAAAACAACAAGCTTAAGTAAACAACTTAAACATGAAAAATTATAAATTATGAAGGAATTTTAAAGCAGTGCTATAACATATAATAATAAGAGATTATGGCTGTATTTGGGACGGCTTTTTTACGGCTTCTTAAAGCTTTTTTTAGTATAAAAATTAAATTGAAAGCAGCAAAAAAGTTGTCCCAAATCAAACCTATATTAGCATGAAAATAGCATATAGATGTTGATTCAGATATCTTCAGGGGAAATTGAGACATGCCTTCCAGCCTACTAAGCCTCCACAGTGCTGAAAGTTGCAGGGATTGAATTGACGTTGACACCATTACCATTGCCTGTCATTTCATGAGGATAAAAAAGATTATCATAGGCTGATCTTCGCAAAGAAAATTAGGCTTTCAAATGCAAAAATTCATGAGCAGTAATACCTGGTGGGCTCCCGAGTACAAAGAAACATGCCCCGATAACAATGTAAGAAAGAAGAAGAACAAAACCTTTGAGATAGTGTGAAGATCCGTCCTTCAAAAATAAGAAACAGAGATGAGAATATTAACAAGAATGATATTATGATCTAACTAATCAGGGGCGGAACCAACTCTGATTTTGAAGGGGACCAATTCTTTTATATATATATATGAAAAGTTGTTTTAAAAAAAAAAAAAAAATTTAACTTTCAAATGCAAACAAAATGTCTGAACACAGTTGTTTAAAAAAGTTTTTTTTCAGCTTTCAAAAAATATTTTTGAA
Organism: Dendrobium huoshanense; assembly: GCA_016618105.1. Lineage (NCBI taxonomy): Eukaryota > Viridiplantae > Streptophyta > Magnoliopsida > Asparagales > Orchidaceae > Dendrobium > Dendrobium huoshanense. Next base: position 41,728,629 of record CM028350.1, on the reverse strand, counting down.
TTAAAGTTGTTGCATAGAAAAATGAGTCTTCATTACTACCATTTTCAAAGCAATTAAAAAACAGAGAATACATACATTGAGAGAAGATAAAACATAAAATACAATAGATGATAGAGATGAATCAAGCTGTTAGAATAAGATGGCTCAAATATAAAAGGACTGCAGCAACGACAGGTAGGGGTAAAAAGTCTTTTTAGAGGGGCAAAATTGATTTTTTGGGTCATCAAAAGTTTTCCATGCATCAAGACCATAACTGATACTGAACGTATATATAAAGTTAAGAAAGCTTAAAGAGATCTATAGCAGCTAATGGAAGTAAGATAATAGATTAGAGTTCATTTAAAAGATCTTTAAACTGGTCATAAAAAGATTGTCATTCTACCTGTAAAGCAAACGATGTCAACAAAATTGAGACAACAAGAGCACCAGTCTCCAGTAATCTGAAATCAAGATCCATTTGAATGCCCATTATCCACGCTACAATAACGCTTAATGGAACCTGCATCGTGGATGAAACAATGTTAGATCCTATAATTCAAAAGCTGAAAGAAGGTATGATATGGTGTAGAGTATCAGACTATCATCAAATTCTCACCACAAACATGGAAATCTGAGTTGCTGAACCCAACGACACTCCGAGAGTTATATCCTGTACCAAATGGATATTAACTCATTAAGCTTCTTCACCTTCACTAAATCAGATGGAAAAGAACGAGTATATAGGGAACTTACTAGCTTGTTCCTGAGTGCAAAGATGATGGCACCAGCATGTTCTGCTGCATTCCCGACAATGGGTAGTAATATGATGCTAATGAAACTAACAGATATGCCCCAAGAATTTGATGCAGCCTACACATGAAGATTTATATATATTGGTTAATTACAAGGTAAGTGTATACTGTTAAGATCAGTATTGTTATGAAGGTATGTCAACTTAACCAAGAATGAATCAGCCTTATTTCAGATTGAAGTAAGACAAAATAAAATTGGATGCCAACATAAAATGCTTATAAAACATTGTGGAGAATAATGTGGGCACTTTGGAGTATTCTCCTGGTCTGGCCCTAGCTGATGCTGGTGGTGTGGGGGCTTATGATAATGTTTTGGTTCCTTCTCAAATTGGCTTGGATGGTGAGCATGAGGTGGATAGAGATGTTTGTCAGACTAATATGATGGTGGTGAATGCATTGTCTAGTGGTTTGGATCTTTCTGCCGAATCACCTATGGCTTCTATTGACCCGGTTAAGTTGCCCCTCTCCTGTGGGGCCAAATAAAATTGAAACTCTTGTTGATGTTCCTATTGATCTGATTTTCCTAATGTACTGAATGCTCAGTTGGTTTCTAGATCGGGGGACACTTGTTTGGAGCAATCTGACTAGCTTGATGGGCCACCTTTATCACTTTGCGGGGCTACTGAGCATGACATGGGGGATGAGCAAGTTGATTCGTTTCATGAGTTGTATGGGTTGGATGTGAGTCGTGTTGTTGTTAATGACTTCTCTCGTGTTGGTAAGCGTCGTAAGCGCAAACCTAAAAAATAATGTTGTCTAGTTTTGTGGTTGGTGTGGGCCTCTCTTTAGTGGTCTTCTGTGGATTGTTAGTGGCTGGGCCTAAGTTGATTGAGAGAGAGAGAGAGATGCTGGGTTGTGTGAGTGTTGTTGCGGCTAGGGTATGTGGGTGGTGTGGTTTCGCCTTAGTGGTTGTTCATTTTCTTTTGATGTTTGTTTTTGGCTATTGTTGGGTTGTGCGAGTGTTGTGGCTTCATTTCTATGGCTTATCTTGGATGATGTTGTTGGCCATAGTTTGGTTAGTTCTCGGTTGCTCTTGTTTGCATGTTTATGTTTTTCTGTGTTTGTGCATGTTTTTCAGTGGTTGTTGTGGTTCCTTTTGTTGTTGCGTTGCTGTTGATGATTTTATGTTTTGGTTTAATTCCTTGATTCCCTTTTGGTGTTACCCCTTTATTTTCTTTTTCGCTTTTTTATATTTAGTAGAATCATTAGCTCATAGGTTTTACTTCAAAGACTGTATTTTTAGACAACTTTTAATTCTTTAAGAACCTGTACTTTTATTATTTTATGAAACGCATAGGCCCCATGTGTGGGTTTTATCAAGAAAAAAAGTGCTAAAGGGTACAAAATAAAATTTGGTGCCAACATAAAATGCTTATAAAACTTAAAAGATCTACCTCAATCGTTCCAACAACATATTCCGAAAGAATCGCGATAACGATTGTCATGCCAACCAGCCAAGCTAATGCACTAGGGAATCCAATGACTGCTTCATCTTCAGAAACCACATCATCATTGTCCTCATCTTCCTGGTTATTAGAAAATTGAAATTGATTCATTTGGAAAATTGAAGCATTGAGTAGGAAATATAAAACTAAAAACTAACTAGCAAGGTTTAGATCTTTGGTTAATGAGTATTTTACCTCTTGTGACTCAAAAAGCTGGCGATGAGTCTTCAATTGAAAGAAAAGGTAAGCAATGTAGGCAACTAGCATAACAATGCTGCATACCCTTGACAATGTCAGTGTTGGTGAAGAAGATCCGATGTGCTCGCCAGAGCTCACAGCATATCTGAACATCAGTGGAAGCATATGGCAAAGAGCACCCAGCATCAGGAGGCTCGTGTTTACATCAGCTTGTTTCTGGAAAATAAAAATGAAAATCATGTTAAGTACAAAAAAGGAAAAAAATTTTGTGACCTCATAGTGGTATGTATGCAAATCTCCCCTTTTAGGGGGATTTACATACATACCATTTTATGAGGTCACAAAATTTACAGAAATAAAATATGCTAATAATAAAGTATCCTTAGGTGATTTACCCGATCAAAAGTTTGCTCCTTACGGAGGTTAATAATGCCGCCACAGAAGAGGGAGGTGCCAAGAACAAGCAGCAAATTGGAGAGGATTGAGCCAATCAGGGAGAACTTGACAACGTCAATCTTACCTTTGTACAGTGCAAACAAAGCTATAATAAGCTCTGTTGCGTTCCCACATGTCGCGTTTAGTAGACCCCCCACTGTAGCAGTAACAAAACAGTTTTGTTAATTTATTTTTACATCTACAATAGGTGTGTGGATGTAAGTAGTTTGCAAAGCAAAATGAAAATATTATGTACCAGTAGGGCCAGTGTAGAAAGCAATTTGCCTGGAAAAAAAAAAATCAAGGCAAAAGGCAAAGAAGATGAGAGTTATTTAATATGAAATACAAGGAAATAAAGAGGAGACAAAAAAGGGCAGATATTGAAAACTACCCATGCAGAAGCAAAACAAATTAGTCTGCGCATTTCAAAGGAAGAACAGCTTTGATTGAGCAACTCAAGAACAAAACTATAGCTTAGATTTGTAAGTGACGTTAGATGACAGTTGTGAGACAAATAAAATTACATTTGTGGCTAAGGAGAGTGCTCTTGCTTTATACTTGATGATTATGATTTCTTTATTAGTAGATGAGATCATCTTTATTATTGTATGTCCACAGCTATAGTTGAAACCAACAACAACAACAACAACACCAAGCTTTTATCCCACTACGTGGGGTCGGCTACATGATTTCTTTTTCTCCAACAGCTATAGTTGAAACCAAACTACAAAATTCTTGGTGTTTCAAAGGTGTTTTTTCACTACATTTTTATGATTATTTCAACTAGATCAATCTCAGTGATGCCTACATATAATAAAGTTTGACACCCTGGTTATAACAATAGGGAATCAAATTTCACCAAAAAGTGTATTTAAACATATATTACCCTCAAGTGAGACCCTATTACCCTCAAGTGATGAGCATGTTGATAATTATTTTTAAATAGATAACTATCTTTTAAACATAATTATAGCTTGTTCTAATTATTTTTATCTATTAAACATATGCTCATTTTTATATAGACCTTTAAGAAATTCTCATTTACAACTTGAAAATAATATATATGCATAAAAAGTTTCATTATAAATTGTCTAATCTCATTATTATTAAGTTAGCTAAATTGAAGATGAGCTAACCTTTCATTTTTATTTTTAGTGATATATATATAGTGATGAATATTAGTACATTGAAATCCATTCTAGACTAATTATAGAATAAAATATAGTATAATAAAATTGAGTCATAATCATATTTATGATTAAATTTTATATTAATTGTCATATTTTAATTGGATAATTAAAA